>OX578142.1:90585721-91185721 GCA_951213105.1 Amaurobius ferox | reverse complement strand
TTTTAATTCGATAGTCGAACGATGACTTCATAATTTTAGCTTCACACTCATACATGTTTTAATGAAGATAATTAATTTTTTTATACATTGACCGTTCATCAGAATTTTAAGGATGGGATGTGTGTTATTGAATTTTATTCATTTGAATAAAATGATTTTTGGGATATTTTTGAATGAAGTAATGGGGGATTTCTATAGCGAACTAGCATATCGCATGTTTGATGTTACCACAAGTTGGGAACAGGATTTGACCCTTTTAGAAGAGGTGTATCAGCCAAGATTTATGTTTCAAAACCCTGCAAGATTTTAGGGATCGGTTATACTACTCGCTGAACACGTTTCGACAATTTTTTCAGCTAACAAGAATGCATTCATGGAGTTCTACGATGAATTTCCTGATAATATAGTAAAAGTACTATGCACGATTTTTTTTACATCCTTTTAAAATTTTACATGCTACTAAACACGAATGGACTATTTTTTTTTTCGGTGGCCCATAAATTTTTCGCAAACTCATTCCTGAAAGAAACGTGATTAATACACATCATTAAAAAAACTTGCTTTTTAAACTTACCATGACTCTCACAGCTGAAAAACAAAACATACATTAAAAATTATAATACCAGAAACTTGTTAAATAATATACATTGATAGTAACAAATATTTATTTTTTAGGTTTGAGCCCACCATCCACCCGGTGTCTTTGCACCGCCTCAAACCTTGTACATTTTTTTTTTTAAATCTTCTTTTAAAGTTCATCATGATTTGCTCTTTTAAAATTACAAATATGCAAAATGATTGTAACATTTTTTTTTCTTTAATGTACAATACTTTTAAAAGTTTGTAAATCTTCTTTTCAATTTTTTCAGGACTTGTCTATTTTAGTCATGTAAAACAAATATCACATTTTTTTTTTTCTTTACATAAAGTCCTTCATAGCAAAATGAATTTGAAAAAAAAAATATTTTTTTTTTAGGTTTAAGCCCACCATCCACCCGGTGTCTTCGCACCGCCTCAAACCTTGTACGTTTTTTTTTTTAATTTTCTTTTCAAATTTTTGAATGATGGAATGGGGGATTTCTAACACTCCATAGCGAACTAGCATATCGCATGTTCGGTGTTGCCACAAGTTGGGAACAGGATTTGACCCTTTTAGAAGAGGTGTGTGTGCGCGTATACCAGCCATGATTCATGTTTCAAAACCCTGCAAGATTTTAATGCTAGGTTATAATACTCACAAAATATGACTCGACCCTTTTTCAGAATGATTGTGTGTGCCACGCGATTTTTTTTATGACAAGTATCAGAACCTGCTGAATCCGTATCGACTGTTTTTTTAGCTATGAAAATTGGCTGTATTGATTTCTTTTCAAATATATGGGAAATTCAAGACTTTGCTATATTGAAGGACGTAGTTAAAATGAATAGGTGTACTGAATTATCAGTAAATGGAATAATTGGGATATATTTTTAAAATGCAGAGTACTGAAAGCTTCACAAGTTAATGTTGTACACAGATGTGACTTGCATATGTATTGTGACATGGATGTTCTTACCAATGTCTTCTGAAAAGGGAATCCATATTATTTTGAAAAGTATACTAGGCTACTTTAAAGTATCCTCTAAAATGTTATACATTAGAAAAAAAAATGGCGCTAAGATACTATTGAGTGAATTTTAAGTGAATAGAGGACTCATGAATTTTAGAGTACTTGGATGATTTCGGTATAAATAGATCGGTTTAATTATGTTAAGTGCGTTGCTAATTAATTTTTTAAAGCTAAGACACTAATGAGTGAATTTTGTGACAAATTTTCAGTGTTAGGGTTTAAATGATGTTAGCGACAAACATTATATGAAGAATTGAATGTTTACGGAATACACAGTATGATCATTATTTTTTTTGACGCTGAGATATTAATGAATTTTAATTGAGTTCTAAAAATGAGGTAAATTTAACTGTAAAGAGTGAAATAGTGTATCTCATCCATGATTTTAACGATATACCGCATTGTATACGATTTAACCATTTTTAAAGTGAGGTATGTAATTTTAGCATCGAAGTTTAGAATTTAACAAGCTAAGGAACACGAATCGATCATTTTTACAGACATGAGCGTATTTTACTATTTTACCGAATTGTGTGCTTCTTAGCGAATGTTTGATGAACTAGGAGTTTTTTTTTTTTTTTTAATCTTACACAAGGCCTATGACTCCTTTATCGCTTAAAATTATAGCATTTAATTTAAATTTAGCAAAAATTACTCGACACATAGTGCATGTTCGAGTAATTAGAAGTATGTGTTTTTTTTTTTTTTTTTTTCGATATTCGATATTCCAAGAGGTCTAAGACCCTAAAATTTCATGAATTTAGTGAATTGTCTGGTTCTTAGCATATGTTTGGGGAACTAAGAATGAATTTTTTAATGTTACATAAGCCGTAAGACTCCTTTAGCGCTTAAAATTATGATTTTTTAATAAAATTTGCAAAAATTGCACAATACTTAGTGGATAATTACTGAATAAGAGATATGTTTTTAATGTTACAACAACATCTAAAGCCCTTAAATCGGTATATTTTTAAAATTGTCATGAATTTTAGGGGAATAGAATATCACTTAACGATTTTTTTTAAGGACATGCGATTGTCAACATTGAATTTAAATGAAAGACTGACCCTCTAGGCCAAGTGTAGTACATTGTAATAATATTAAAATATGAAAGATATGCATTTAACACTTTAAAAGAAACATGTAATAATGAGTTTTGATATCTTAATAGGAGACATTATTAACATACAAATAGGAATATCATGATCTCGCGGCTGTAGGTGCACCATAAAATCATTCAATTCATAATGAATGTCCACATTTGAATGTACATATTTAACAACACCTGGAAAATGATAGGGCGAAACTGAGACAAAATTTTACACTTCCTACGAAATAAATCCCAACTTCGTAGACTTTTAGGAAACTAGGGCTGAATTTTCACCTATTCTTAGAGATTGAAAGGCCCAGACCACCCGACCAACCCTAAAGCTTACGGTAACTAACTCTGTGGCCGACCTATTCTTAGAGATTGAAACACCACATTCTTTATAAATCTTCATACTTTTAGAGAATGGAACATAACTTAGCATTTATTTTTAGTGAATAAGGGTATATAATTTCAGAATTTTAACACTGAATATAAATTTTATAAATTAATCTCTGTAAAGTGCAAATATCGTTCATTACGAAACTCACACTGTAAACATTTTATATGATTCGAATAAATTTATTTTTAATTTTTTTTTGTATTTTATTTTAAAAAGCGATATTAGTAAACCTATTATACTTGAATGTATAGATACATAACCTACGAGCACATAGCATTTTTAAATAAAACATGTTAAAAATGAGTTGATGAACGTAAATAAGGAGTTCACTTTGAAAGATAAAAATCCATTTAATGAATCTATTCTTCATAAAATACACATTAAGCATTATTTGTTGCACATTTAATCAAACAAGTTAAAATAATTTCCTTATCGCACATTCATAGTCCTCTGATTTAAATGACTTGAAAAAATTTCGATCATACCAGTAAAAGACTTCTTCACCACGCAACAAAACTTTCTTTGCTATGTTATTAATGTCAAGATTTAGAAGTACCTGTTCAGCCACTCTGTTGTACATTTCTAATGGAGTACTGTAAAGACATTCGTGGTAACTTTGTTCTTCAATTTGACTAACACAGCCAACACATTTGAAAAGTTTTCTTACATGATACATCATGCTCTCATGAATACAAGAGATTAATTGTTCGAATGCAAAATTTTTGTCACAAATAACTGATGGTAGAAAGGTTATCGTGTCCTTTATTTTTAATATTTGAGCAGGAAGCCCCTCTAGAAATATACTTTCTCGAAGTTCCATACTAATGTTGTTGACACAATTCAGTAAACATGCTATTTGATTTTTATCTAAGGTAATATGACACTGCGTTAGACAAAATTTTGAATCATATAATTGAATTATCTTCTGTAAATGAAGTTTTCCATTGTCATTGAAACAGAACAACTCATTGCGACTGACGAAAGTGGTATCCGCATATAGACTATTGAACGACCACAATTTTTGTGAAAATTCACTCCAAGTAGCAGGTGACAATGTAACCCATTCCCGCGTAGGCACTAGTTCATTTCGTTCGTTAGAGATATATCTCCATATATACACTTTTAGCTTCTCATGGCGAAGTTTCAAATATACATAGACACCAGAACCTAAATGCCAACGACGGAGTGCATCTTGCACGGAATCTGAAGAAGTAAATTCAGTCGAAACAGATTCTGTAGTGGTGGCTAACACTCCGCTGTGTGTTAGAGCACAAGAAAGCAGATCTTGAGATGAGTTTCCGACGTCGGTGAGGACTTGTGAATCGGCAGTGGTAGGTGTTTCTGCTGGGGGTATGGAAGACATAAGATTGGTGTCTAACCAATCCACCACAAAGTTTGATGAAGGTGAATTAATCACATTTGAGACGATATCCACAGATTTTGTTTCATCTAGGGTAGGAACCGACATCTCCACACTATTTCCACTAGAAATTAACTGTTCGAGTGATGGCATACTTTGAATTTTAGACATTACTTGCAGATAATAACATCCAAGTACAACATTCACAGTATAAGATTTATTTTTAAAACACTATGATCTTAAAATACTATAAATTTCTCGCAGCTATGAACGAACCGAACCTATCCACGCAACGTCCAAGGTTGAAATGGCTTATCGGACCACGTCATAAGACTAATCACGTGACCTAAATAGAGTGTCGTGTGCAAATAGATTACATAAGATAAGACATGAAGGGGTTAGAACTTGTAATTTTCAATGAATCGCACAACATCGGTTTGTGTCAAGCGCAATTGTTATCTACGTGGGAGACTGTCTACATTATTTTATTCATCTTCGAAATCATAAAGTGGAAATATGTACCAAACTTAGTTAAAATTCATAATTTTTAATCACACTATCATTAAATACATAGGAAAATTTTGTATATTTTTATATCTTTAGGGGATATGCTTACCACATCGCACAGAATATACAAGAATAGTTAGCAAAAACATGAAAATAAACTTACAGAATGAGGTCTTCACCAGCCGACATCCAAACCCTAACTGCAATACTAAAATGAGAGCTTATCTTATCTAAGATCTAACATATGATGACGTCATCGGTCCAAAGTTCACAAGATGGCGTCATAGTCCAAAGCAGATCTTTCTTAATTACTTATTTTTTAATTACGGCTTATTGTTTTAATTACTCCCTATTTTTAATTACTGCTTAATTTTTATAATTATGAATAGGTGATCATAAGTAATTACTGCTTAATTTTTATAATTATAAAAATTAAGCAGTAATTAAAAATAGGGAGTAATTAAAACAATAAGCCGTAATTAAAAAATAAGTAATTAAGAAAGATCTGCTTTGGACTATGACGCCATCTTGTGAACTTTGGACCGATGACGTCATCATATGTTAGATCTTAGATAAGATAAGCTCTCATTTTAGTATTGCAGTTAGGGTTTGGATGTCGGCTGGTGAAGACCTCATTCTGTAAGTTTATTTTCATGTTTTTGCTAACTATTCTTGTATATTCTGTGCGATGTGGTAAGCATATCCCCTAAAGATATAAAAATATACAAAATTTTCCTATGTATTTAATGATAGTGTGATTAAAAATTATGAATTTTAACTAAGTTTGGTACATATTTCCACTTTATGATTTCGAAGATGAATAAAATAATGTAGACAGTCTCCCACGTAGATAACAATTGCGCTTGACACAAACCGATGTTGTGCGATTCATTGAAAATTACAAGTTCTAACCCCTTCATGTCTTATCTTATGTAATCTATTTGCACACGACACTCTATTTAGGTCACGTGATTAGTCTTATGACGTGGTCCGATAAGCCATTTCAACCTTGGACGTTGCGTGGATAGGTTCGGTTCGTTCATAGCTGCGAGAAATTTATAGTATTTTAAGATCATAGTGTTTTAAAAATAAATCTTATACTGTGAATGTTGTACTTGGATGTTATTATCTGCAAGTAATGTCTAAAATTCAAAGTATGCCATCACTCGAACAGTTAATTTCTAGTGGAAATAGTGTGGAGATGTCGGTTCCTACCCTAGATGAAACAAAATCTGTGGATATCGTCTCAAATGTGATTAATTCACCTTCATCAAACTTTGTGGTGGATTGGTTAGACACCAATCTTATGTCTTCCATACCCCCAGCAGAAACACCTACCACTGCCGATTCACAAGTCCTCACCGACGTCGGAAACTCATCTCAAGATCTGCTTTCTTGTGCTCTAACACACAGCGGAGTGTTAGCCACCACTACAGAATCTGTTTCGACTGAATTTACTTCTTCAGATTCCGTGCAAGATGCACTCCGTCGTTGGCATTTAGGTTCTGGTGTCTATGTATATTTGAAACTTCGCCATGAGAAGCTAAAAGTGTATATATGGAGATATATCTCTAACGAACGAAATGAACTAGTGCCTACGCGGGAATGGGTTACATTGTCACCTGCTACTTGGAGTGAATTTTCACAAAAATTGTGGTCGTTCAATAGTCTATATGCGGATACCACTTTCGTCAGTCGCAATGAGTTGTTCTGTTTCAATGACAATGGAAAACTTCATTTACAGAAGATAATTCAATTATATGATTCAAAATTTTGTCTAACGCAGTGTCATATTACCTTAGATAAAAATCAAATAGCATGTTTACTGAATTGTGTCAACAACATTAGTATGGAACTTCGAGAAAGTATATTTCTAGAGGGGCTTCCTGCTCAAATATTAAAAATAAAGGACACGATAACCTTTCTACCATCAGTTATTTGTGACAAAAATTTTGCATTCGAACAATTAATCTCTTGTATTCATGAGAGCATGATGTATCATGTAAGAAAACTTTTCAAATGTGTTGGCTGTGTTAGTCAAATTGAAGAACAAAGTTACCACGAATGTCTTTACAGTACTCCATTAGAAATGTACAACAGAGTGGCTGAACAGGTACTTCTAAATCTTGACATTAATAACATAGCAAAGAAAGTTTTGTTGCGTGGTGAAGAAGTCTTTTACTGGTATGATCGAAATTTTTTCAAGTCATTTAAATCAGAGGACTATGAATGTGCGATAAGGAAATTATTTTAACTTGTTTGATTAAATGTGCAACAAATAATGCTTAATGTGTATTTTATGAAGAATAGATTCATTAAATGGATTTTTATCTTTCAAAGTGAACTCCTTATTTACGTTCATCAACTCATTTTTAACATGTTTTATTTAAAAATGCTATGTGCTCGTAGGTTATGTATCTATACATTCAAGTATAATAGGTTTACTAATATCGCTTTTTAAAATAAAATACAAAAAAAAATTAAAAATAAATTTATTCGAATCATATAAAATGTTTACAGTGTGAGTTTCGTAATGAACGATATTTGCACTTTACAGAGATTAATTTATAAAATTTATATTCAGTGTTAAAATTCTGAAATTATATACCCTTATTCACTAAAAATAAATGCTAAGTTATGTTCCATTCTCTAAAAGTATGAAGATTTATAAAGAATGTGGTGTTTCAATCTCTAAGAATAGGTCGGCCACAGAGTTAGTTACCGTAAGCTTTAGGGTTGGTCGGGTGGTCTGGGCCTTTCAATCTCTAAGAATAGGTGAAAATTCAGCCCTAGTTTCCTAAAAGTCTACGAAGTTGGGATTTATTTCGTAGGAAGTGTAAAATTTTGTCTCAGTTTCGCCCTATCATTTTCCAGGTGTTGTTAAATATGTACATTCAAATGTGGACATTCATTATGAATTGAATGATTTTATGGTGCACCTACAGCCGCGAGATCATGATATTCCTATTTGTATGTTAATAATGTCTCCTATTAAGATATCAAAACTCATTATTACATGTTTCTTTTAAAGTGTTAAATGCATATCTTTCATATTTTAATATTATTACAATGTACTACACTTGGCCTAGAGGGTCAGTCTTTCATTTAAATTCAATGTTGACAATCGCATGTCCTTAAAAAAAATCGTTAAGTGATATTCTATTCCCCTAAAATTCATGACAATTTTAAAAATATACCGATTTAAGGGCTTTAGATGTTGTTGTAACATTAAAAACATATCTCTTATTCAGTAATTATCCACTAAGTATTGTGCAATTTTTGCAAATTTTATTAAAAAATCATAATTTTAAGCGCTAAAGGAGTCTTACGGCTTATGTAACATTAAAAAATTCATTCTTAGTTCCCCAAACATATGCTAAGAACCAGACAATTCACTAAATTCATGAAATTTTAGGGTCTTAGACCTCTTGGAATATCGAATATCGAAAAAAAAAAAAAAAAAACACATACTTCTAATTCCTCGAACATGCACTATGTGTCGAGTAATTTTTGCTAAATTTAAATTAAATGCTATAATTTTAAGCGATAAAGGAGTCATAGGCCTTGTGTAAGATTAAAAAAAAAAAAAAAACTCCTAGTTCATCAAACATTCGCTAAGAAGCACACAATTCGGTAAAATAGTAAAATACGCTCATGTCTGTAAAAATGATCGATTCGTGTTCCTTAGCTTGTTAAATTCTAAACTTCGATGCTAAAATTACATACCTCACTTTAAAAATGGTTAAATCGTATACAATGCGGTATATCGTTAAAATCATGGATGAGATACACTATTTCACTCTTTACAGTTAAATTTACCTCATTTTTAGAACTCAATTAAAATTCATTAATATCTCAGCGTCAAAAAAAATAATGATCATACTGTGTATTCCGTAAACATTCAATTCTTCATATAATGTTTGTCGCTAACATCATTTAAACCCTAACACTGAAAATTTGTCACAAAATTCACTCATTAGTGTCTTAGCTTTAAAAAATTAATTAGCAACGCACTTAACATAATTAAACCGATCTATTTATACCGAAATCATCCAAGTACTCTAAAATTCATGAGTCCTCTATTCACTTAAAATTCACTCAATAGTATCTTAGCGCCATTTTTTTTTCTAATGTATAACATTTTAGAGGATACTTTAAAGTAGCCTAGTATACTTTTCAAAATAATATGGATTCCCTTTTCAGAAGACATTGGTAAGAACATCCATGTCACAATACATATGCAAGTCACATCTGTGTACAACATTAACTTGTGAAGCTTTCAGTACTCTGCATTTTAAAAATATATCCCAATTATTCCATTTACTGATAATTCAGTACACCTATTCATTTTAACTACGTCCTTCAATATAGCAAAGTCTTGAATTTCCCATATATTTGAAAAGAAATCAATACAGCCAATTTTCATAGCTAAAAAAACAGTCGATACGGATTCAGCAGGTTCTGATACTTGTCATAAAAAATATCGCGTGGCACACACAATCATTCTGAAAAAGGGTCGAGTCATATTTTGTGAGTATTATAACCTAGCATTAAAATCTTGCAGGGTTTTGAAACATGAATCATGGCTGGTATACGCGCACACACACCTCTTCTAAAAGGGTCAAATCCTGTTCCCAACTTGTGGCAACACCGAACATGCGATATGCTAGTTCGCTATGGAGTGTTAGAAATCCCCCATTCCATCATTCAAAAATTTGAAAAGAAAATTAAAAAAAAAAACGTACAAGGTTTGAGGCGGTGCGAAGACACCGGGTGGATGGTGGGCTTAAACCTAAAAAAAAAATATTTTTTTTTTCAAATTCATTTTGCTATGAAGGACTTTATGTAAAGAAAAAAAAAATGTGATATTTGTTTTACATGACTAAAATAGACAAGTCCTGAAAAAATTGAAAAGAAGATTTACAAACTTTTAAAAGTATTGTACATTAAAGAAAAAAAAAATGTTACAATCATTTTGCATATTTGTAATTTTAAAAGAGCAAATCATGATGAACTTTAAAAGAAGATTTAAAAAAAAAAATGTACAAGGTTTGAGGCGGTGCAAAGACACCGGGTGGATGGTGGGCTCAAACCTAAAAAATAAATATTTGTTACTATCAATGTATATTATTTAACAAGTTTCTGGTATTATAATTTTTAATGTATGTTTTGTTTTTCAGCTGTGAGAGTCATGGTAAGTTTAAAAAGCAAGTTTTTTTAATGATGTGTATTAATCACGTTTCTTTCAGGAATGAGTTTGCGAAAAATTTATGGGCCACCGAAAAAAAAAATAGTCCATTCGTGTTTAGTAGCATGTAAAATTTTAAAAGGATGTAAAAAAAATCGTGCATAGTACTTTTACTATATTATCAGGAAATTCATCGTAGAACTCCATGAATGCATTCTTGTTAGCTGAAAAAATTGTCGAAACGTGTTCAGCGAGTAGTATAACCGATCCCTAAAATTTTGCAGGGTTTTGAAACATAAATCTTGGCTGATACACCTCTTCTAAAAGGGTCAAATCCTGTTCCCAACTTGTGGTAACATCAAACATGCGATATGCTAGTTCGCTATAGAAATCCCCCATTACTTCATTCAAAAATATCCCAAAAATCATTTTATTCAAATGAATAAAATTCAATAACACACATCCCATCCTTAAAATTCTGATGAACGGTCAATGTATAAAAAAATTAATTATCTTCATTAAAACATGTATGAGTGTGAAGCTAAAATTATGAAGTCATCGTTCGACTATCGAATTAAAAGAACACAAAAACCTCACTCGAAATTAATTCTATTAAAATTCGTCGCATGTATTTCATTCAAGTGCCAATAGATGGCGCCATCATCGTCATCTAAACTTTCGTAAATATCTTCAAGTACTTTCTAAACCATTCCATAATAAAATTAATTACCCACGTTCCAATCATTAAAAAAATAATCCTCTTATTAAAATTCAATTATGACTATATTCCATTTTTTTTTTCATAATATATTTTATTCATTTATTAAAAATGAATTAAAATCTTAATTCACTCGAACTATCCCCTCGTAGAAGTTCAGAAAATATTCTAAGTACCCAACTCCTTTCGCAGGAAAGATATCATTCATTCAGCATCTGCTAACAAGTCTCAAACTGTATAGTGGTTAAAGCACTCTCCTACGGTGCAAGGGGTCCCCAGTTCGAATCCAGCTCAGTCCAGAACCAATTCTTTCCTTTTAGCCAACACAGTTCTCCAATCTGTCCATAGAGGGCGCCACCAAAATTTCCAAGATGGCCGCCAAGGTCTTCTTCACTGTCTGTCTCAGTACATGACGTCAGCCGATAATCTTATCGAGTGAGTCATCCGATAAGATAAGCCGATGACGTCATCCGATAAGATAAGCTTATCTGAAAAGATTAGATAAGATAAGGCGATGACGTCATCTGATAAGATCAGATAAGATAACGTGACGTCATCCTCCGTGACGTCACTGCTGCTCTGCTGCTCCTGCGGGGCTTGAACACCCTTTCCACAACTACTTACGTGTATATCTTCCCATATAATTTTAGCACTTTAATTTTGACATATATTGGAATAAATGACTTCAGATTTAAAGATTACGGGTTTATTGGTATTTTCAATTTATACATGTAATCTACTAATGCAGGTTATATTTTCTAATATTCGCGTATATAATTAGTACGGGTCCCATACAATTTTAACGCTTTATTTTGCATATATTGATTCAATTCCATATTTTTTTTTTTATATTTGCTTACATAAGGGGTCCAAGATGTTTTATTCTTCAGATATGTCCATGAAGATAATTTTATATAGCGAGAACAGAGATTCTTAAACTTCTTTTTAGGATCATTATATTAAATATTTTAACAGAATATTTTGATTAAACATGTCATTTAGTATACTATAAGAATTTGGGCATGATTATGAATTTCAAGTTTCTTTATATTATATACTCCGTACGAAGAACGGGTATGCTGCTAGTCTATATAAATAAAAATGAAAATCTGTCTGTCTGTCTGTCTGTCTGTCTGTCTGTCTGTCTGTCTGTCTGTTTGTCACACCATCACGGGAGAACGGCTGAACCGAATTTGATGAAATTTTGTGGGTAGCCCAGAAATAGCCCCACTTAAAATTATATCCGTGTTTTGAGTTTCTACGACCAGTGGTTCTCGAGATATTAGTAAAAAACGAAATTTTCGTTTGTCTCATCGTCACGGAAAAACGGCTGAACCGAATTTAATGAAATTTGGTGAATAGCCTTGAAATATCCCCCCATAAATTTTGTCCAAGTTTCGAGTTTCTAAGACCTGGGGTTGTCGAGATATTAATGAAAAACGGAACTTTTTCCTAGGAGTTCTACTTCCTAACTCCGTGGTTTATCCAAACGAAAAGCTTGAAAATCGTTTGAAAGTGAATTAAAATTTAATCTCTGAGTTTGATGGGAGATTTTTTGCGTTAATTAGTCACTTTCTGAAAACATGAATTGTTTGAAACATGATTTAAAGGGGAAATCTATCTCCATGGTTCATGGTTTATTTAAAACAAGCTTTTACGGAACAATGAGAAGTATAGAGAAATCAAAATCGTTATTTAATTTCGCAGTTTATGTTATAAGACATGACATATTTAACATGTTATAAGATTCTATCTTATATCATGTTACTCAGAAACGCAATTAAATTAAATCTGTCTGTTAATTTCAATAATTATTTTTTCGATTTGAATAATAAATAAATGGATATAAAAATATATTTTAGAAAAGAACGATTTGATTTTTCTTATAGCATTTTTGACTGGATAATATCAATTACGGTCTTCAGGTTTAAAAATTATTATTATTTATATTTTCGGGGATTATTGATTCAAGGATTATTGATATTTTCAAGTTATTATGCAATTATTTTATTATGACAAAAATTGTTTAAACTCATATATTGTATGTTGTACGAATCTTCTACAAATACACGTGTATATCTTTTAATCTACGAGAATATAAGTAGTGCAGGTATATTGACATATGTTTTGATATATATTGGCATATATTGGAATCAATTACGACCTTCTGGTATAAAGAGTACGGATATTATTGATGTTTTTAATTTATTACGTCATCTCTTTTATTTTGGCAAATATTTTTGAGACGCATATTGTAATACGGGTAATCTTCTACTAACACATTGGCATATTTTCTGATCTGCGACAATATAATTAGTACGGGGTTGCATATATTCATTCAATTCCTATCTTTTCTTCTGTAAATTTGCTTACAAAAGGGGGCAGGATGTTTTATTCTTCAGATCTGATCGTGAAGATAATTTTGCATAGTGAGAACATATATTCTTAAACTTCTCTTTAGGAGCAATAAATTTAATATTTTAACAGAATTTGCACATGATTGCGAACTTTAAGTTTCTTTAAATTATACACTCCGTACGAATAACGGGTGTGCTGTTAGTGGTTAATAAATTTTAACATTTTAGGAGGATATATCATGTTGCTCGGCATCGCAATTAAATTAAATGTGTTTGTTAATGTTTGTATTATTTTTTTTCGATTTAAATAATAAATAAATGGATAAATGGATATAAAAGTATATCTTATGAATGGACGGTTTGATTTTTCTTTTAATTATATTAATTGCTGACTGCGTACATCAATTTCATTTATTTTGGCAAAGAGTTTTCAAGCTTATATCGTATTTAGCTACTAAACTCATATATTGTGTTTAGCCAATAAATTCATATAGCCGATTGTTGAAACAGAAAAAGAGTAGAGCGGGTATATCTTCTAATACAGTTGTTGTGTTTTCATTTAGTATATTGAAACGGGATAAGAATGTTTCATTCAGATCTGCAAATTCAAAGCAACGAATTTGGAGGGATATCGCTGATTTGACAACTTTTCTTAAACTTTGCCAAATTGACGGAAATGTCGCCAAATTGATATAAACGACACACAAACAGCTGCCATAAACCTTCGGGTGGGTCGTGTGGCTTGGGTCTTCTACATATCAATGAAATTTTTTTTTGTTTTGTTAGAAGAGAGTACTGAAATGATGTTTGGTTAGCATTTATCTGTCAGACCAAACATCCTACTTAGTAATACATTTAGCGAATTTTTAAAATGTCACCAAATTGATAAAAATGTTTTCAAATCTATAAAAATATCTTGAAATTGATAAAATTGCGCTACATAAATGATATTAATTGATTTTTGTTAGGGGATAGTATTGTGATGATATTTCGTCAATTTGTCGCAAAGTGGAACTGTCAGTTCTACAGTCCCTCTTGGCGATAAATTTGGCGATTTTTTAAAATGTCGCTAATTTGACGAAACTGTCGCCAAATGTTCCATAGAAATATAACTATTTAGACGATATTTTTTCTACCAATTTATTTGAAGCAAATGATATCATGTCGCTTAGCAACGGATTTAAATCCAATGTGTTTATGCGGCAGACGATTTTTATTAAATCCTTTCCGATTTGAATAATGAAGATATGTATATAAAATAAATTTCATTGCCATTTCATTTTGGACTGGATAATATCAATTATACTCTTCAGGTTTAAACATTATTATTATTGATATTTTCCGGAATTATTGATTCAGGGATTATTGATATTTTTAAGTTATTACGCCATTGTTTTATTGCGGCAAAAATTGCTGACACACGCATATTGTACGTTGTACGAGTAATCTTCTAGGAATGCACGGGTATATCTTCTAACCTACGAGAATATAAGTAGTACAGGTATATTGGCATATATTTTGACATATATTGGCATATATATTGGAATCAAGTACAGTCTTCTGGTATGAAGATTAAGGGGATTAATTATATATTCAATTTATTACGTCGTCTGTTGTATTTTACCAAAAAACATTTGTGACTCATATTGCAAAACGGGTAATCTTCTACTAATAATCGGACATTATAAGTAGTACGTGTATATCTTCCCATATAATTTTAGCACTTTAATTTTAACATATATTGGAATAAATGACTGTCTTCAGATTTAAAGATTACGGGTTTATTGGTATTTTCAATTTATACATGTAATCTACTAATACAGGTTATATTTTCTAATATTCGCGTATATAATTTCTACGGGTCCCATACAATTTTAACGCTTTTATGTTGCATATATTGATTCAATTCCATATTTTTTTTATATTTGCTTACATAAGGGGTTTAAGATGTTTTATTCTTCAGATATGTCCATGAAGATAATTTTATATAGCGAGAACAGAGATTCTTAAACTTCTTTTTAGGAGCATTATATTAAATATTTTAACAGAATATTTTGATTAAACATGTCATTTAGTATACTATAAGAATTTGGGCATGATTATGAATTTCAAGTTCCTTTATATTATATACTCCGTACGAAGAACGGGTATGCTGCTAGTATATATATATGAATATATATATACAGGGTGTCCCAAAAAGATTGAAACGTGCTTTAATTCTTTACCTGATGTTAGAGATAAGTGGGCAATGTAAATTGCAAAAATATTGAAAGTAAGGTAGGAAATAAGACTACGTTAATGAAATAGTCCTCCCATTAATTTTCAAAAAGCTACACTTTTTAAAGTTTTATACGTCGCCCTTAGACAAATTTGGTCAATCTGGAAATTTTTATTTTTGATGCAACAAGATCATTAAAAAACCGCTTATCTGTATCTTTAAAATTGAGCGAGTTATATTTAATTGAAAATTGAACATTTTAAATTGGGACCATATATCAAATTAGAAATGTAAATTTGTGACATATCACAAAAAAGATCAATGTATGCATATTTTAATTATGTGCCCCAACCACGGAGTGAGTGCCACTACTTTATATGATCTCTGTCCATGTAATGCTTTATTTAGATGCATTTGTGATAAAAAATTTTGACATATATTGACGTATTTTTTATCTAAACAATTTCCATTGTCAATTTGTTTATGATCCCTATTTTTACTGACGACACACGCTTTCACAGGAAATGTGGCATAAGTCAGATTTTTTCCTTTATCATAATTCAGTTGATTTTAAAGATGCAGATATGCGGGTTTTTTAATGATCTTGTTGCATTAAACATAAAAATTTTCTGGCTGACCAAATTTGCGTAAGGGGGTCGTATAAAAATTAAAAGCGTGTAACGTTTTGAAAATTATTTGGAGGAGTATTTCAGTAACGTAGTCTTATTTCCTATCTTACTTTCAACATTTTTGCAATTTACACTGCCCACTTATCTCTAACAGGTAAAGAATTAAAGCGCGTTTCAATCTTTTTGGGACACCCTGTATATATTAGAAAGATATAATAATAATAACCAATTCCAAGTAATTATGAAATATTAAAATCATCAAAGCAGTTAAACCACGGCTACAACGCCAATAAAGGAAATAAATAACATTGGCTTAATTTTGGAAGTTAACCAGACTTTAATTCATCATCTAGTCTGGGCATCTAATTCCAATTAACCCAAGCACATGCTTGTTTCAGATTTGGTAATAGTAAATTACTATAAATGCTAAAAGGCAGACTACAAGCATTAACAGAGGAAAAATTGAATAATTATTAGGAATTCAAGAATTACCATGTTCGATGAGGCAGGAACCCAGCTTGCACGTGTATTGAATGTGAGCAGTTGTAACTGAATGAAAAAAATCTGATGTGAGTGGCACATGACTTTCCCTATATAATACAATGGATTTACTACTTTTACAGCAAAAAAAAATAGGTTATTCTTATAGTAGATAGTACTTATATTTTTTCCAAGATATGGAATTTTCTTCAATGAGTCGTCATTTTCATTGATTGAGCGTCATCTGTATCCATTTGGCGAGATTTTCGTTAATATAGCAACATTTAAAAAAGTCGCCAAGTTGGCGACATTCTATCAAATTCGTCGCCAAAATATCGCTAACCGATATGGACGGAGAAATAAGTTATTCTTATAGCAGATAAATGACTATTGGCGTTCAAATACAAAAGTATTACTCAAAGTATCTTTTTTCATGAATGGAACGAGCTAGATCCACGAGAATGATGTCACCCAATTTATTGCATGATATTACATATGAAAAGTGAACATGTTTCTCAACAGTTAATATTTTTTTTTTAATTTATGGGATTTTTTATAAATTTACTTGAAAAATGTGCAATATCTCGAGAACGGTCAATGCTAGCGTTCTAAAGTTTATATCAATCGTTTCCTAAGGAAAAATTACATTAGAAATGTCTATTTGCGTAACTTTATTAAAGGTTTTGATTTTTTGATGATTTTTTCAAAATTTCACTCTAAAATTTAGAGGGTTCTGAATATTCGATTGCGTTTAAAAACAATACGCTTCTAGTATTCATGGATTGTGATTTTTGTACCAAATTTCATTCAAATCGCTCCATTCGTTTGTAAGATATCGTCTCCACAGACTCACTGACACACACACACACACATACTTTCATATACACACAGACACCACCTCAAAAATGTTTGACTAGTGATCAGGGATGCTTGAAATGTGCTTTCCCGTCGAAAAGTCGAATTCGAATTTTCGACCCCGTCACAATACTTTCCTTATACATTATGTATATAAGGAAAGTAAAAAGTTGAGATGGAACCAGGAGAAGGAGGGCAGTATAGACCAGGGGATGGAACAAGCTGAAGTGACCTTCCCTGAAATCCGTTCAGAGAGTTAGAGTAGCAGACAGGACAATCAATAATATAAGGCAAACAGGATGAACAGGAATCATAAATGACAAATTTTACTATAAAAATGATTCACAGAAGAATTGAATAAACGAGTATACCACTAACACTATTATAAGGGGGCTCAAATCGTAGTATCAAACTGGCTACGGTTACATATTTTTAATGAAAATAATATTCAAAACTTTAAATATTTATGTATTCTGTTTTCAAATTTTTTAGTTTATTTTATTATTTTTCATTTTTATGTGATTATATAATTAATACTTATAATAATTAGTTGTTGTTTTTTCTATTAGCCGCCATAATTGGGAAAGTTGTCTTGGATGTTATCGAGTGGTAGTTGATACACTGAGTTGATAATTTTAATTACGAAATTGGGAGGATATGCATTATTAGTTGCAGTATTTAATAATTCTATAAAATGTGCTAATTTATAATTGTCATCAAAAATTTTATTAATTCTAAGAACCTGATTTGATATAATATTTCTAAACTCTGATATAGGCAAGCAAGAGTCAAAGTTTTGAATTTTAGAAGTATTAAAATTAAAATCTTGTCTTTTATCATATAAGTTTTTAGCCAGATTACAATTTTGTAAATCTAAATTTATATCTAAAAAGTTTGCAACATATATATTGTATTTTTTATATATATATTTATATATATATACGTTTTTAATTGTAATTTTTGTATACTATTATTCTCCTCATCCCCTTTCCATTATAGTGATAAGTTGCCTTCTTTTTTTATCCTTAGTCTTGGTCTATAGTTACTTATTTGTAACAGATATGCCAGCGATGGATTTTTTTTGTACTTACAGTAGTTTATGCATAGTTTTCGTTTAAAATCTTTCAATTTTTATTTATATATATATATATATAAATTGTTTATAATTAATTACTATCTTATTATTTTTTCTTATTTTTAAATATTACTCTTATTGTCATGCTAGTAGCCAGTATTCAGTAGTCATACGTCGTAATTATAATCAATTACAGTTATTTCCAAAAGACTTTAAGGCAACTTTAAACAACAATGAATATTCAGCGGGGTCCCCTCTATATAAGGGCTTTCCACGACGCTTTTGGTTGGCAAGAACGGTATTTCTTCCACTATAATCAATACACATTTAAGATAAAAGGAAAGGAAACCGCTTATGGGAAAAATAAAGCATTAACTATCTTTGTTTTGACTCAATATTCTCCGGTGGCTGAACGCTATCATGGAACTCCTCCTGTGGAACTCCTGCTGTGAGCTTCGAAGACGGTATTTCATGAACGGTGGTAATCTTTAGCCATATTAACATCATTACAGGAGATAAAATATGTTAAAGATCTTCTATTGTATACCTACCACGTTTAGATGGATACAAGGTCTGCAAATTAATGGGAATGTGCGGAAGTAATATTTGCTGCTAAGTTCCGAAAGAAATATTTGTTGTATGGGATTATTCAAAATTCTCTGAAAAGATTAAAGATGTGGCAATTTTGAAGAAGTAAGTGCCAACACGTGAGCGATCAGTTACTTTAGAGACCATTTGAATTTAACATGTGGATTTCCAGGCCAGTTAAATAAATAACTCCTAGGGTCCAAAAATAATTTTTCAAATTAATAATAAATAGAGCTTAGTTTACTTTATTTCTTGAGACATTACATCAGTCATATAACTACCTATATAAAAATTGTCTAAATTGTTTGTGGTTTTCTAGATCCTCCAAAAGCTCCGTTGTGACCTTGAAGACTGAATATTCGCATACTTATAGTAACCTATCGGACAGTACCTAACAGAGCCAGATATTGGATTCCCCCCTTGAGGTCAAGAAAATTATTCTTTTACTTTTCTAGATCCTGCAGAAACCTCCACGATGACCTAGAAAGCTAAATCTTAGTATCGATGAGAACCTAGCGAAAGATTTTTGACTTCCCTCCTCTGCAATGAAAAGGGGGTATGCTTAAAGTTTTTCCTGACCAGAAGCTTACCCAATAGCTTAAATAGTTGAATCTTTGGCATTTATAGTATAAACCACGGGATAAATTATAACAAAACTGGATTTTAGATTTTACTCTCATGGATGGACAAAATAGGGAAAGAGTATAAAGAACCTTGCTGCCCCAACCGGGAATCCTCTACCTATCCTCTACTTATCCTCTACCGGGTATCCTCTACCTATTTTTGATGCAGTGTCAATGCACTAAATATAGGATGCAACATACATATTTATTACGCTATATTAAACATTTATTTTAAAAATACTGATTTTTTTTAGATGATAGCATTTTTTAAGCACCACTATAGATTCTATGCTGTAACACATCCAAAAAGTTATTGACAAGAATGGTCACCTTATGATTTATTAAGTTGAAATGTTTCATGTATAGAGATTACAATAAATTGTGTCAAATTAAATGGTATTGATCTTCTTTGTATATATTAGTAAGTATTTTGAGTTTTGTCTTTTAGTTAATAAGTTAAAACAAATTGCGCGAAGAACGATAAGGAAATGAAAAATAAATGTGTTAATATTGCTTATTAATTTTATGCGATATGCATTCGTGTGCGATAAAAATAAAAACCAATAGCCAAAGATATATTATAAAATTTCTAATTAAATCAATCTTAATAGAAATTGAAAATGCATTTTCGGATGATTCGAATAATATACCAGCTTCGTAAGGAAAATTTATTAACGGCTCCAAGGGCACTAAAGTCCATGACTTCAAAAAACCTAATTTTAATATTAGCATATTGATGGATAAGATTTTCGTTTACGCTGCCCTTAAAATTCACGCGTTAGGAACCCCATAAGCTTACTGCTAAGAATGTGCCGTATCAACGAAATAGAAAAGATATAACAATGGAGTATTTTACTACCTTAAATAGAGATGGATCTTAAATGTCCTTTCTGTATATCTCCCTTATTTATGGTCGGAATCTCATCAACATTTATATTTAGCATGTTGTTGACATAATAAGTTTTAAGATGACAAAAAAGGGGTTTTGCCATTTGAATTCTCGTAAATAATGAGCAACTAAATATGCAGACGATCCCCTTATGCAAATTAGATGGAAATGTATTTATAGCAGACGTTGTTTCGAATCTACTGATACGTTTGGTTTGACTACATGATCCCGAGCCGGAATACTGAGCGATGTTATTTTATTTTCCCGGTCCTTATGTTGAAAACACCAAATCGAATTTTTAATCCCATCACTCTACTTTCCTTATACATTATACTACGCACGTAGTGAAAATAATAAAAGTAGAAAATAAAATACTTAAAATGAAATACGAAACCTCTGGATTTTGGTATTAAATGATTCTTAATCTCTAAATCCCATGATTAAAAAAAAAGCTTCCAGGATTACAATCCTCAGCGCTTCCTCATTCAAATGAATGTACGGAATTTCCAAAACTGACAGCTAAAAAACTTTTAACGAGGAAATTTTTTCCGAGTGCTTTTATTTTCGATCATTACTTTAGTCGCATTTGTCACGTGTTGGTTCGAAGCAATTACAACTTGCATTAAATAAATCTAAAGTTGTTAAAAATTCCGTATGTTTCATCTATGTATATTTTTTCCGGACGAAGCATTATTTCTTTTGATTCCTCCTACTACCTATCACTGAAAATTAGTATAAGTTTACCGTAATAAGAAGCATGTGAAAGACAGAAAAAATGTTTTTTTTTTCTTGGCATGTTTCCATAAGTATCTGCTTACGCGAGAAAGAACGGAAAGTGATAAAGATGGTTAGATGAAAAAAAGTATAATTGAATTTGTGTTCATTTTTAAATTAAACATAAATTACGTTTTGGTTAACTAGAAAGTATATAAAAGTTACGGCAAATAGAAATACATGGATATATAATCCCGTTATTGTTCACGGTACTTTCTTAGTAAAATCTTTTCGAGATATAGCTTTTAAGTAAGTGTATTTTGACAAGCCCTTTCACCTGCGCTTATCGAATTTCAAATGGTTAGTGATCATTAAATGTGACACCTACACACTTAATCAAAATTGCTGATAACATTTCTAGATATCAGAAAACCTTTCAGAATAAAAATGGAGCACAATTTATAATTCTGTTAACATGTTAAATAGGAAAATATATTGAATCTTATTTCCTCGCGTGATAAAATGATTTAATTGTTTGGGTTTTTTTCGATTGACAACGAAAATATATAAGAATGTGCATTTTTCCGAATTGTGAATATCTTGAATTTCATTTCCACGCAAAAACACTATTTTATTACTGTGAAATAATTCTTAATAAATAAAAAAATTATATATATTTTTTAATTTATTTCTTCTTTCTAGCTTTAATTATTGGCAGCAGAATGATATCAAATTGTGTATTTATTACTTTTGAGAGATTACTTTTGTGTATTTATTATTTTTGGTGTAAGTTTGTTTTAAATCCCTTTGTATCATCAACCATAATTTTCAAAATTTTCGATTTTTACCGTTGACCTGGATGTTGCTTAAATGAACCAAACCGGGATTCTGACTTAAGTGGACGTGTTGAATCATTTTGAAAAGTGATTTTGATTTTTTAATTATTATTTTGCTTCGTCGCCACTAATTCAAATTTTCAAAATATTAGATTTTCGTTAGCCTGGCATCTAAAACAGGTTGAATGAAACATAAGCCGAGATTCTGACTATATTGGAAATGCTCCATAATTTTAAAAATTGGTTTTGAATATTTTGATTATCTCTTAGTCCAGACCACCTTAATTTGAATTTGCGAAATTTAAAATTTTTCTTTTAGTTTCGAAGCTAAGACGGATCAAATGACACCAAAACTAAGATTTTTGATAAGGATGTAAAATTGTATTTTAGTTAATTATGGCTCTTAATATCTTAAATATCATCTCCGACAAAATTATTTAATTATTGTAAAACGATTTTTAACAATTAAGAAAATTATATCGCGATATATTTATGAAGGTATTTCTTTGTTCTAATTTCAATTATTTGAACAATATGAAATTGCGTGTTTATTACTTTTGATAAGCGAAATGTTGCAATTTTTTTTTAATCCATTTCCATTATCATCCTAAATTGGAATTTTTATAATTTTAGATATTTTCCTTGATCATATCGCAATATATTTATGAAGTAATTTCTTTGTTCCAGAGTTAATTGTTGGGATGGAAAGGATATGAAATTGTGTGTTTATTACTTCTGAGAGGAAAATTTGTGCTTTTTGAAAATCCCTTTCCATTATCACCCCTAATTTGAATTTTCATAATTTTGGATTTTTCCCGTGATCTCGAACCTGAGACGTATCGAATATCACAAAATCCCAGATTCTAGCAATAGTAGAATTTCTCGATAATTTTGATACATAGCTCCATTAATCGATCAGTGTAATGCATATAATATATACTGCACTTTATTTTTAATTTTCCTATGATGTTAATTTAAAATAGCAAAAACGTATGGCAACAGAATTTTCGCTATTTCATCTCATTACTGGTACATTGTAAAAAACATAAGCACTGAGCCTTCCTATAGGAATCAGAAATCAAACTGCTAGATAGGAAGAAGAAAGTTATTTTTTTAAGTAAGAATTTAACAAGATAACTTTATTACGCCAATGCTTAGAGCTCTGGGTTTAGTTGGATTGTTTTAGGGGCCTACCCTTCTTTTCATTCACACCAGGTCTATTTTAACCGGAGACTAAATTTTGCTTGATCACAGATGGGTTTTGCAACTCACTTTAAATCCCTTATGGGTAAAATGTTTGTGTTTGCGGCGTTAAAAAATCTCTTATTAAGAGTTTTCTTAGATTTGAAACCATTGTCACTCTAAAATAAAATCATTTATTTTCCTAATGTTTCTTCAGCAATAAAGAAATCCCAATGAAAAGTTTTACAAGGTGCCGTTGTAAAGCTGCTGATCTAATCTGGTATTTCCGCACTGACAAGTCAACGCTCTAGCGTTGAGTTACTGAGATGGAATTGCAAGCTCTTATCGTTTAAGTGGATTCTATAATATAGTGCCCAACTAACTGAGTTATCCAGGATCACTACCCGTATGACGCAGTTAGTAGTTGGGCACTATATAGTAGTTTCACTTCTTTTGTAGAAACATTCTACGGGCATCAAAGTGCCGTTGTTGATATGAGGGTTTGTCAGACTGTGTGTAAATACATATATCGGTCTATTCTTAAAGATTTTCTCTTCTATACTAAACATATATGTATCCCTATAATACACAAATATAATTATGAATTGCCTAAAATTATCTAGTGTGTAAATTAATCTTTATTTGCGTAAAACGACCATAAATTTCTAAAACAAGAAACGAACCATACGAAGAATATTTTTGTAGGTAATAAAGATAATTAAACTAGGGAAATTCAATTTCAATAAACAGCAAATTATAGATGTACAGAAACAGTAGCACATGTGTATATAATTAATCACGCTTGATAGAAATCATACATTCTTCTTGAATTTCAATTTTACGCCTGAAATATCATCACTATATACAGGGTGTCCAGTGCTATGGGTGCCCAATGGCTATTTCCTCAACCGTTAGTCACAGAGATATACTTCCAATGGCAAAAATGTTTTAAATTTTAAAATCTATTATTTTAGAAACAGTTTAAACCAATAAATGCATTTTTGAAAGAAATACGAAATATACATTTTTATACAGTCCCCCGGTCCTACCAATTATATTTAGGAAAATCATCGTCATACAATTTCATGCAAAATAAAAAAAAATCTTCCTTTTACGACAAAAATTCACCGATTTATGAAGCATTAAACTTTATGATTTAAGTCGCTTTTCCACGCATAAAAATGTCCCGTTTCAGGCAACCAACCAATTAGGGACCGTATTGACCATTTCTCCAGGCGACCAACCAATCAGGGACCGTATAGGCCATTTCCCAGCAACCATTTATAGCTGTTTAAAGTGCTCCAACTTTAAACAGCTATAAATGGGGTAATTTTGGTCGTTAAGGAATGTTTTTTTTTTATTTTGCATAAAATTGTATGAGAATGATTTTCCTAAATATAATTGGTAGGATCGGGGGACTGTATAAAAATGTATATTTCGTATTTCTTTCAGAAATACATTTATTGATTTAAACTGGGTCTAAGATAATAGATTTTAATATTTAAAACATTTTTGCAATTGGAAGTGTATCTCTGTGACTAACGGTTATAGCCATTGGGCACCGATAGCACTTAATACCCTGTATAATTGTCTAACATAATTTTATTATTATAGATCCTCCAAAAGCCCCCAGGTGACCTAGAAGGTTGAATTTTTGCACACTTATATTATCGATTGTAGTACAGAACCTAACGGAGTCGGAATTTCAATTTACCCCTCTCCCAAGGAGTGGAGAACATGGAGGATTTTTTAAAGTATTTTCATACCTTCCATAAACCCTCCTAATGACCTAGAGGGTTGAATCTCCACATTTATAATATCGACCGTAGTACAGAACCTATCTTAGTCATATTTTAATGTCTCCCTCTTAGAGTTATATCGTTTTAAATGCCTTTCCAGACTCTCAAGAAGTCCTCCGATGGCTTAGAAGGATAAATCTTTCCACACATAGTATCGACCACTGGACCAAACCTAACGAAGCTGGATTTTCGATTTTTTTCCAGAGTGTGCAAAATGAAGGAGGGGGGAGGGCAAAGTCTGAAAGTCACCACCAGGGCTAAAACTCAACTACGACGCAAACCAAGCAGGGCCAACTTTCAATTGAGGCAACTATTTTAAACGCTAAGCACCACACACAGTTAAAAAAAATAAAACTTATTAAAAATGTTGCAGCGTAATTTCTCAAGAATATGAGTTTCCCGGTCTATGACTGGCTTAAACAAGTGTCTATTATAGTTGTTGGAAACTTTTTGTGGCGCATCTTCAGACTGGATCAAAAAACTAAAAAGAAACTCTTTAGCGCAAGAAAATTCTTTACAGCAAAGAAATCCAATTAAAAACTCACTAGGCCAATAGAAAAATATAGGATGAATTATTATAGTTTAATAACTCGTTAAAGTTTTAAAAGACAGAATTTCAAAATCATTGGGCTTAAAACATCCGATAGGGATACTTCTAACAATCCAGAATGAAACCAAATATCGAGTTGCTAAGCAACGGAATGAAACCCGAGAGTTAATCCAGCAGTAAATATATCTTGATTTAAATAATAAATTTATCAGAACTGCATTTTTGATTGTATTATATCCATTACGGCCTTTGGGTTAAAAGATTACGGGTTTAAAGATAAAATAGAAAATCTGTCTTTTTATTTGTCGGTGTGTATGCATTTATTTTATCATCACGGAAGAACGGCTGCACCGACTTTGTTCATTCAGTCTGCCTTTTATGACTTTGTTCATTCAGTCTGTCTGCTTGTCCGTTAGCACGATAACTGTCGTAAAAACGACTTTATCAAAATGAAATTTTAGTATGTTGTTCAGACGGTCTGTGGGACCTATGGGAATATAAATGAATAATATCACCCAATTAATTAAAGGATTGAACCTGGGTTGAAAAAATGAAATACATTTAGCCCTATGGGACCTAATTCTTCAAGCATTTTTTAAGCTGATTTAAAATTCCCAAATTGCTTCGAAAAATTTAGATGATATTCAAATTGCTCCATAAAATATATAAAAAAAATCTGCGATATATATTCAGTAGTTTTTTAAATAAAAATTAAAATAATAATTACACTTCTTATATGAAGCGATCAAGTGACCATGTTATGAAAAGATCACGTGACCCACTTCAAAACGATATATGGCATCCTACTTGTCTCAAAATTGTGATTTCTTTTAAATTCATATTGAGTGTTGTATCCGTCCTAAAACCACTTAATTTTTGCTTAAATTCTGTGCATCTACATACTGAAACAGCACAATTATGATATATTTGAGTTTAAATGATCATCCAAATTTGATTACTTCTACAACGAAGCCTATTTTGCACTTATGTAAAATGTAAATAGCAAAATATGTAGAATGAGTTGTATTAGAATTCCTGTATTTCTGTAACACAAAATTATTTAACTCATGGAGTCTGCATAGCTGATATGAATGAAATATTCATTGATTTCACAAAGAGCAGGACGATTTTTTCGATGAAGTTTTAAGCATAGAGATTAATTACTTGTAGCTTCATGGTCTTAATTTTTAAATAAAATAAATTATTATAGTATTGTGATGAATGAAATAAATGGGAAATTGTTTATGAATGAAATGCTGCTTTTATAGAGAGAGCCAGGCGTATTATTTTTTCTATGACGTCGTTTGAAAGAATTTCAGTTGTTTTCGATGAAGTTTTCAAATATAATAAATTATCGTAATATTATGATAATTCTAAAATTATTACCGAGGAATGTATCGCATTTTAGAGATGTTTAAACCAGACAATTTATATTTCAATGCCGTCATTTGAATGAATTTCATTTTTTTCGATGAAGTTTTAAGTTTTCAAATATAGTAAATTAGTGTAGTATTGTGATAAGTTTTAAATTATTACCGAGGAATGTATTGAATTTTCGACATTTTTAAATAACATTGCATTGAAGTTGGAAAGTGTTTCATAATCAATTCTTTAAACATGATTGATCTTTCTTGTTTCTTTTTGTATTTATTTCGAAAATGCAAACTACAGGATAAATTCCCAGTAACAGCTTACAAAATAATATACGAAATATTTACAGTCAAATATTTATGGCAAATGATTTTTAACAGTTCCGGCAGATGACTGGGAAACATTAAGATTATCAGCAAAAGTGTTTTAATGTTTATAAAATTTAGTATAATCACAATATTGCCGAATATTAGAAACAAAATTATTTTCCACAAATAAACTCATAGACCTAGTTGAGTACTGAAGAGTGTGAAACCTAATCTCAGTAAGGACAAAAATATAATCAATTTTGTTATTGAGCATATCATCTCTCCATACTAACACAAGAAAGATCAATCATGCTTAAAGCATTGATTATGAAACACTTTCCAACTTCAATGAAATTTTATTTAAACATGTCTAAAATGTGCAATACATTCCTCGGTAATATTTTAAAACGTCTCACAATACTACATTGATTAAATATATTTGAAAACTTAAACCTTCATCGAAAAAAATGAACTTCATTCAAATGACGGCATTGAAATATAAATTGCCTGGTTTAAACATCTCTAAAATGTGATATATTACTCGGTAATAATATTAGAATTATCATAATACCACGATAATTTATTATATTTGAAAACTTCACCGAAAACTACTGAAATGCATTCAAATGACGTCATAGAAAAAATAACACGCCTGGCTCTAAATCTCTCTAACAAAGCAGAATTTCATTCATAAATAATTTCCCTTTCATGTCATTCATCACAATACTATAATAATTTATTTTATTTAAAAATTAAGACCATGAACCTACACGTAATTTAACTCTATGCTTAAAACTTCATCGCAAAAAATCGTCCTTCTCTCTGTAAAGTCAATGAATATTTCTTTCATATCAGCTCCTTGAGCTAAATTCTTTTGTGTTAAAAAAAATACAGCAATTCCTATACAACTCATCCCACATATTTTGCTGTTTACATTTTACATAAGTGCAAAATAGGCTTCGTTGTAGAAATAATCAAATTTGGATGAGCATTTAAACTCAAATATATTGTAATTGCGTTGTTTTAGTATGTAGATGCACAGAATTTAAACCAAAATAAAGTGGTTTTAGGACGGATACAACACTCAATATGAAATAAAAAGAACTTTAAAAATCACGATTTTGAGACAAGATGGATGCCATATATCATTTTGAAGTGTATCACGGGATATTTTTATATCATGGTCACGTGATCGTTTCATATAAGAGGTGTAATTATTATTTTAATTTTTATTTAAAAAACTACTGAATATACTTCGCTGAATTTTTTTATATATTTTATGGAACAATTTGAATATTACCTAAAAATTTCGAAGCAATTTGTGAATTTTAAATCCGCTTAAAAAGTGTTTGAAAAATTAGGTCCCATAGGGCTCAATGTATTTCATTGTTTCAACCCGGGTTCAATCCAAAACTAATTGGGTGATATTATTCATTTATATTCCCATAGGTCCTACAGACCGTTTGAACAACATAATAAAATTTTATTTTGATTGAGTCATTTTTACGGCAGTTATCGTGCTATCGGACAGACAGACAGACAGACAGACAGAATGAACAAAGTCATAAACACTTTTCAACTTTGTTGTAAAGTGTTAAAAAAGTAGCTGACGCCACAGCCACCGCTGTTTAACAAATTTTTCGTTTGTCGAGATTCTTTGCTTCGTACCGCAAAAACTGTTGTATATGAAAATATGAAATTCTTCTAGAAAAAGCTTTAAGGAATACGCTAAAATAAACAGTTTTTTTTTTTTTTTTTTTTTTTTTTTATATAATGTAGTTTAAGAAATATTTAATGTCAAAATCAAAAACAAAATATTTGAGCTGCAAGTTCGCGTCCTGGATAGACTAACGATAGCAAGACTACGAATTTTTGTAGACAGGTACATACATGGGTGAATTTTTGCAGGATGGGGCCCCTTTTTAACACTTTACATCAAAGTTGAAAAGTGTTTATGACTTTGTTCATTCTGTCTGTCTGTCTGTCTGTCTGCCTGCCTGTCTGTCTGTCTGTTAGCACGATAACTGCCGTAAAAATGACTTAATCAAAATGAAATTTTAGTATGTTGTTCAGACGGTCTGTAGAACCTATGGGAATATAAATGAATAATATCACCCAATTAGTTTTGGATTGAACCCGGGTCGAAAAAATGAAATACATTGAGCCCTATGGGACCTAATTTTTCAAACATTTTTTAAACGGATTTAAAATTCACAAATTGCTTCGAAAATTTTAGGTAATATTCAAATTGTTCCATAAAATATAAAAAAAAATTTAGCGAAATATATTCAGTAGTTTTTTAAATAAAAATTAAAATAATAATTACACCTCTTATATGAAACGATCACGTGATCATGATATGAAACGATCACATGACCCACTTCAAAATGATATATGGCATCCATCTTGTTTCAAAATCGTGATTTTTTAAAGTTTTTTTAATTCATATTGAGTGTTGTATCCGTCCTAAAACTACTTTATTTTTGCTTAAATTCTGTGCATCTACCTACTGAAACAACGCAATGACAATATATTTGAGTTTAAATGCTCATCTAAATTTGATTATTTCTACAACTAAGCCTATTTTTCACCTATGTAAAATGTAAACAGCAAAATATATAGAATGAGTTGTATTAGAATTCCTGTATTTTTTTAACACAAAATAATTTAGTCCATGGAGTCTGTATGGCTGATATGAATGAAATATTAATTGATTTCATAAAGAGAAGGACGATTTTTTTCGATGAAGTTTCAAGCATAGAGTTTAATTTTTTGTAGCTCCATGGTCTTGAACAAAATGTTTAAATAAAATAAATTATTATAGTATTGTGATGAATGAAATGAATGGGAGAAAGTTATGAATGAAATCCTGTTTTTATAGAGAGATCCAGGCGTGTTATTTTTTCTGTGACGTCATTTGAATTAATTTCAGTTGTTTTCGATGAAGTTTTCAAATATAATAAATTATCGTAGTATTATGATAATTCTAAAACTATTACCGAGGAATGTATAACATTTTAGAGATGTTTAAACCAGGCAATTTATATTTCAATGCCGTCATTTGAATGAAGTTCATTTTTTTCCATGAAGGTTTAAGTTTTCAAATATAATAAATTAATGCAGTATTGTGATAAGTTTCAAAATATGACCGAGGAATGTATTGCATTTTAGACTTGTTTAAATAAAATTGCATTGAAGTTGGAAAGTGTTTCATAATCAATGCTTTAAGCATGATTGATCTTTCTTGTCTTAATTTCGATATAATTTTTGAGATATACTTTTTATGTACTTCTGAAGTGAACATTTTTTTTTCGTATCGGCACGTCTAGCGATTTTTCTGTCTCGTACCGTAAAAACTATAGTATAAAAAATATGACATTTAGTACATTTATGGAGATATAATAGGGTAATACGATGAAATAAACAGTTTGTCGCTTTAAACTTTAGTTTGGCATGAAATAGCTCGCGAAGCGAGATCATGATCAAGGAATTCAGATTTTCGATTCCCTGGGCTAAGAAAAATCCCACCTTTTCGCTCCTGCGGACAATAGGCAGGGATAGAAATGGGATTTTTGAAAGTTGAATTTTTAAGAAAGATAGATATGAAGCGAGTTCTGCGAACGCAGCGAATAGAAGTCTAAGCCTCCCGAAGAGGGTTGGCCGAGCGGAGCGAACAGGGGTCAGAGCCCCTAGTTAAAAAAAAACAGAATGTAATCATTTTTACTCTGCAAATATTTAACATTAAACACATTTTGAAGAAATGTAGCAGATAGAGAAATACAACAACTACTAGTTTCCTTATAATATAATTACGTCAAAAATTAATTTTGAATAATTTCAATATTATTAATGTGAACTTTATGATAAGACTGCCATATAATAGAAACATATTCGAACTTGCAAGGAAGGACTTCTTACCCCGCACTGATAAATCAATTTGAAAAAAATTTAGATGATTCTGCACATGTATAAAAAATGTGATCAGTCAAATTTAGTGACTGAATCTCAGTAGTTAATTCTGAAAAAAAAAAATATCGAGTTTTGATCGCCAAAGATCAACGCTTTGGCTTGATTTGGCGAGCAATACGTCGTGCTATCTTTCAGTGATTGCAATGCTTTTTTGAAAGTGCTTAAAGTGTGTTTAAATTTGCAATCCTTACCGAATTTAGGTTTAAATCAAATAATTTACTGTAGTTAATGTAAGTGAATAGGATATGTAAGTTACATGTATTATTTTAGTTATTTAGTTAATTACTTCCCTACAACACATGGTATATGAGAAATATTGGAATCATATCGAAAATCGCAACTCGAATTTTCGACAAATCTACATATTTCGAGCACTCTAGAACACAAAACCACTATTCTTTGCATGACGTCAATGTGGACTGGCCAATGTATGTATACACTCTAGCTGAAAAGCTAATGGATCAAATTTCACAGTATTTGATAGGGGTTACCCTGATGCTGATTATATTATCGTTTGATTCCAGATTAAAAAAAAACTGTCTGTTTTGCGAAATGGTCTGCAAAAACAGTCAAATTCTAAAATAAAAAACTACATCTGCTCTAAATGCTTGTTTCATAAGTCACTTTTGACGACCAAACAGAATAAGACCAATCCCATAAATCTAGGACTAACCAGATATTTTAGTTTTTGCATTTTTGCCACGCCGCCTTTGAAAATTCGTTCAGTCGCCAAATGAAAACGAAAATTGAATTAAAACTGCAAATTCAAAGTAATTTTAAATAATTAACCGAGTTAGTTTATACAAATAAACTCAATTTAATGAGTTATAAGAAAAGGGGGAGGAAATGAATTTGAATCTGTAGGGAAAGTCATCTACTGTCTACATCGGATTTTTTTTTTTTTTTTTGGCAAAAGGGTATTTATTATTTCAACTATATTTTGCAAGCTGCAAATAACTACTTATTTTTCTTTCAATCAATTTATTAAATTCAGCATCAATTCAGTAAATGGGTGTAAACATATTATTTCGATCATTTTATACTGACACTAATCACTGTTATGAATTCAATATGGTCACACGAAAAATTCACTCACTATTTGTGCACTTTTCCTATAATATCATTTTCAGGATTCCCTTCATTTTAACCTCATGTTTAATAGTTTGAATTTCCTTTACTTTTATAATAAAATTAATTTAAAGTACAATTATTTTAAAATATAATTTAAGCACAAATATTTTGATTTTTATCAGTGTATTTCTTATATTTTCGATCTGAGAATCTACCATTTTCTATTAGATGGTTCACGAAACAGCCTTTTGAAATTTCGCCAAGTCGCCAAACAACGCTGAATCACCAAATGTTATTCTTTTTACTATTTTTTAACTGCTGAAGTATAACAATTTTGCCCATATTTTTTCATAAATAGGTATATATAGATCAGAATAATCAGTTGAATTGTTTTCAAATCGATTTAACAATGCAGGTAAAAAGACCTTCCTTGTTGATCAAGGCATTAAAAGAATAAAATATCAACATTTATAAAATCCTGAGTAATTCTCTGTATGTAATCAAGTTTCCTATGAGATTTAGGAAACCCAAATTACTTGCATTTTTTTTAGGAGTAATGTTTGTATGATCACCTACGCAACTGTTTTCGCCTCACAATTTGCCTCATACCTTACTGTTTCTAGCTCTTCAGAAGAAACCAGATACTTAATAAAAGTTACGTCTAGCAAACAGTGAGCCAAAATTAAATGAAACGCTTTTGTTGCCTTTCATAAAATCCAATCCCACGTTGTTCAACTTCTAAAACTTCAATTTTCTCCTTATTGAAAATCTCAAACAATTGAAATTTCAACAAGAGTTTATTGAGAGCTGTCCTCTTTTCAGATAATATGTATGCGTATGGTGGAGATAAATATTCTAATAGGTATCACTATAAATGGAGAAAAAGACGGTGGATACATTTATAAAAAGAACAACCTAAAATAAAAGCTTATTTTATTTATTTTCAAATCGAAACACAATGCACTTCTTTATAATGCATGTTCAAAAATTTATTCAGTTCTGCATAAACAACTGTTGAGCTTTCCGCGACATAAACTGTTACGAAAAGACGATGACTAAAAAACAGACAAAAAGTAAACCTACGAAGGCGAGTAAACTGAAAAAACATTGCATGTAGTATAGTCGCCTATTTCTTGAAATGCTCCAATCACATTTGTAAACAAAATACTGTGACTCGATTTCTAGAGACAAAATATTTTTATAGTTCTAAGAAAGATAAAAAAATGAAAAATATTTTAACCGCCCGTGGCAAAAAAAAGACACATTCCTAAAGCATTGAAAATTTTATCTCGAAAATTCGAAATAAAAGATGTGTAGAAAGAAGCATCCATATGATTATAGGCGCATTTCTCTAAACTTTTCTTCTGCATTAATCAGTACACTGTTGATACTGCGCTTTGTCACATTCGTTTGAAAGAAAACACCAAGTAAAATAAGGAACTTGCTTGCAACAATTCATACCATAAAATTTGTGTCGTTCTATATTGCTTGAACTTAATTATGGAAATTTAAAACGAACGATACAAAGAAGTATGATTATTCGTGTGATGGCGGAAATTTGCTTTATTTTCGCATTATGAATGACTGCAGCCTCTATAAGGCTTTTATTAATTCAAACAACAAGTAACAGAAGGTGGTAATAAATGTTGCAAGCGTTAAACAATAAACGCAGTCAGATAGTCACCAGTGGTTGACATTTAGTTCTAATACATTTATGTGAAGGTAATAAAAAATTCCCACGCCCATCATAAAGTCATGTGGTATTTAGGATCTCAAGCAGTTACTCCCAGGGTATTTCCGGCCAGTCACAACTTCCTCACACCTGCTCACCCTCCATCTATACCACCAGATATCTAAGTGTAGCTTCTTCTCTCTCATCTGATTTGTCCATCGAAAGCACAGTAGCCTTTTGTGTTGTACGGAGGTACTCTATGAACTTCACCTTGTTTTCATTGGCTCTCCGTGATCCTTTTACCCATTAGCTACATTCATGTGGGTGGAACTTAGGCCGAGCTTCTTTGGCGAATCTCCTACAGCCCTTGCAGCTTTGCTTGCATCCATGAAACTCACGTGCCAAGAGGTTATAATTAAATTTCTTGGGCATAAATGGATGTTCGCTCCCTCATAAAAACTGGCGTCTTCATGTAGGGGCTGGTGCCATATTGTCTCTTTTGCACACTGTAGAACCTGTAATACCTTACCACTGTATCACAGCTGGAATATTATGACATCCACCTCCTGCAAGCGCAGTTTGTCACTTAGCTTTAAACCACAAACACCTTCGTCATTAAGTTTAATTGGCAAGTTGAAAACACGATGTGAAGTAGTTTCAGAAAGCAAAAGGATGAAAGCTGTTTCCATTCATGCGACACAAACTATCTTCATTTTCATAGACTTCAAACCATGATAAAATTCAAGATTTATGAACATTGTTATCACTTGAAATATACTCGAAGATTCATTCACCTATAAAAAGTTGATCACGTTAAACCTTTTTTTTCATGCTGTTAAATTTGTGCATATGACAACATTCAGTGTAGTACGTTGGTAAACCGAAGACTGACTCAATCCAAATTCATGACATCTTCTATCTTCTGTATTTACTGCTCTTCAATTACCACAAATCTTCATTAGTGCTGGCTCCATTAAAAGTTTAATTACTTCTCTAAAAAATGTCTGATAATTATTTGGTATGATATTTTGTCAGAAAGTAAGATATATGCCGAAAGTAAGAACAAGATACCTGCTATAGAACAATCAAGACAAGTAAAATGAGGGCGATGCGCTTCAAAATATCGAGGATGCTACCGAAAATTATCCTGACAACTATTTTCGAAAACATCTTTTTCATCAGCCCATTGTCTGTGTTATCAGATCGTTAACAGCAAGATTTGAATCAGTATCTGAACTTAATTTTACGTTTAGATTTTTGTAGACATTTCCTGCGCTGACAAATGACAAACACGAAGTCCAAACAAGAGAATTTTGCAACGAATACGATCCAGCAATTTCCCAAGAGTTGGTGGAAGATATAACGCAGCTTAAAACCGTACATTCGTCTAATCTTGAAATCAACAAGATATTGATGCCTCTCGAACGCCTAAACAAGTTTCGTGACGACTTGAATTTTTTACCCTTTTCCCGATCTGCGCCATTGCATTACGCATATTCTGCACATTCACTATGCCAGTCGCTCAATCATTTCAAACAGTCTGAAATGGCGAAGCATTTTCAAAGACCAAATATAAATCAACAACGAATAAACAGAGTGAGAACTCTGTATCTATGGAGCCGGAACTGGCAAGGAAAATCTGTTTTAACGAGGTCATCAGACTTTTCGCAAATAAAAAGTCAAGTCGGAAAAAACATCTATATATAAATTGTAACAATAATGGTAAGCGAAAGTTCATATTGTTAAGGATAATAACTTATATTACTTTGCATATCAATAACGACCAGCCAAGACTCATATTGTTAAGGATTAACTGTGTCATATAGTCTTTTAACCTATTTAGTCTCTTTGACTTCGAGTTTGTTGATCGTTTCTGAACTGAAGATTGGGATCCAACGTACCCTCAAAACAGCTATATGTTTATTAATTTGGGCTTAATTACGTTGTTTAAATTTATACTAATAAAAAAGAAATGGGAATTGGTTAAATTTGCGTTTAAATCTTTTTTGAAGAAGGTTTTCTAAAATGAAATGGAAGTTCGGACATTTAGCACTTTATTAAGCGAATAATCATGCATTGTTATGGGGTTGTGATTGGAAAATGTCTGTAATTTACAGTATAAAACACAAGAAAGATCAATCATGCATAAAGCATTGATTATGAAACACTTTCCAACTGCAATGCAATTTTATTTAATCGTCTCTAAAATGCAATACATTCAGCAGTAATATTTTTAAAATTATCACAATAATGCATTAATTTATTATATTTGAAAACTTAAAACTTCATCGAAAAAAAAAAATGAACTTTATTCAAATGACGTCATTGAAATATAAATCGCTTGGCTCTCTATGTAAAAGCTGTAAATATTTCATTCATACACCTTTATTCCATTCCTTTCATTCCTCACAATACTACAATAATTTATTTTATTCAAAAATTTAAAATCAAGGAGGTACAAGTTATTTAACTCTATACTTAAAACTTCATCGAAAAAATCGTCTCCTTCTCAATGTAAAATCAATGAACATTTCATTCCTATCAGCTATTTTCCAAACTCCAAAGATAAATAATTTTGCGTAAAAGAAATTTAGCAATTCTTATATAACTCATCCTACATCTTTATTTGTTTACATTCTTCATAAGTGAAAATTAAGCTTCGCTGTAGAAATAATCAAAGTTTGATGATCATTTAAACTCAAATATATTGTAACTGCGTTGTTTCAGAATGTAGATGCGCAAAACATAAGCACAAATAAAGCGATTTTAGGACAGATACAACACTATAAATTAAAACGAACTTTAAAAATCACGATTTTGACACAAGATGGATAGCATTGATCATTTAAACTCAAATATATTGTAATTGCTTTGTTTCAAAATATAGGTGCACAGAAATTAAGAAAAATAAAACAGTTTTAGGACGGATGCAACACTAAATATAAATTAAAAAGAACTAAAGATAAATTAAAAAGAACAAAATCACGATTTTGAGACAAGGACGATTTTGAGGATTCATATTTTATTTTGAAGTGGGTCACGTGATCTCTTCATATGATATGGGTGTAATTATTATTTTAATTTTTATTTAATAAACTACCGAATATATTTTTCTGAATTTTTTTTTGTATTTTCTATGGGATAATTTGAATATTTTCTAAAACTTTCGAAGCAATTTGTGAATTTTAATTTCGCTTAAACAATGTTTGAAAAATTAAGTCCCATAGGGTTCAATGCATTTCATTTTTTCAACCCGGGTTCAGTCCAAAACTAATTGGATGATATTATTCATTTATATTCCCATAGGTCCCACAGACCGTCTGAACAACATACTAAAATTTCACTTTGATAAAGTCATTTTTACGACAGTTATCGTGCTAACGGACAAGCATACAGACTGAATGAACATAACATTTACACACAGTCCTAACCATTTTTCAACTATGTTGTAAAGTGTTAAACAAGAAAGATCATTCATGCATAAAGCATTGATTATGAAACACTTTTCAACTCCAATGCAATTTCACTTAAACATCTCTAAAATGCGATACATTCTTCTGTAATATTTTAAAAATTATCACAATACTACATAAATGTATTATATTTGAAAACTTAAAACTTCATCGAAAAAAATGAACTTCATTCAAATGACGGCATTGATATGTAAATTGCCTGGTTTAAACTTCTCTAAAATGCGATACATTCCTAGGTAATGTTTTTAAAATTATCATAATACTACAATAATTTATTATATTTGAAAGCTTCATCAAAAACAACTGAAATTTGTTCAAATGACGCCATCGAAATATAACACGCCTGGCTCTCTCTATAAAAGCATCATTTCATTCATTAACATTTTTCCATTCATTTCATTCATCACAATACTATAATAATTTATTTTATTTAAAGAATTAAAACCATGGAGATACAAGTAATTTAACTCTATGCTTACAACTTCATCGAAAAAATCGTCCTTCTCTTTGTCAAATCAATGAATATTTCATTCATATCAGCTATGCAGGCTCCATGAGCTAAATAATTTTGCGTTAAGGAAATGCAGCAATTCTTACACAACTCATTCTACATATTTTGCTGTTTACATTTTCCATAAGCGAAAAATAGGCTTGGTTGTAGAAATAATCAAATTTGGATGATCATTTAAACTTAAATATATTGTAATTGCGTTGTTTCAGTATGTAGATGCACAGAATTTAAGCAAAAATAAAGAGGTTTTAGGACGGATACAACACTAAATATGAATTAAAAAGAACTTTAAAAATCACTATTTTGACACAAGCTGGATGCCATATTTTATTTTGAAGTGGGTCATGTGATCTTTCCATATAATGGTCACGTGATCGCTTCATATAAGAGGTGTAATTATTATTTTAATTTTTATTTAAAAAACTACGGAATATATTTTGCTGAAATTTTTTTATATATTTTATGGGGTAATTTGAATATTTTCTGAAATTTTCGAAGCAATTTGTGATTTTTAAATCCGATTAAAAAGTATTTGAAAAATTAGGTCCCGTAGGGTTCAATGTATTTCATTTTTTCAACCCAGGTTCAATCCAAAACTTATTGGGTGATATTATTAATTTATATTCCCATTGGTCCCATAGACCGTCTGAACAACATACTAAAATTTCATTTTGATTAAGTCATTTTTACGGGAGTTATCGTGCTAACGGACAGACAGACAGACAGAATGAACAAAGTCATAAACACTTTTCAACTTTGTTGTTAAAGTGTTAAAAAGTGAAAGTTGATAAAGCGTATAAAGAAATCTTCTCTAAGTGGAATATCAAATTTTTACTTTCCTTATATGCATAGTATAATGTTCAGGGAACATTTTGTGATGGGGTTGAAAATTCGAATTCGAGTTTTTAGCAAAAGATCACGTTTTAAGCATCTATGAATTCGAATCGATCGTTTTTAAGATGATATATGTGTGTATGTATGCATGTTCGTGTGTGTGACCTTGAGTATGCGGATGCGAAATCTCACATGAATGGAGATTTTCGAATGAAATTTGATACAAATATTTCAATCGGTGAATACTGGGAGCCTATTGATTTTAAACGCAATCAAATGTTCGGAAGACCCCCTGAATTTCCGAAATTTTGAAAAAATCATAATCTTCATTAATATTAGATAAATGATCATTTCATATGTAATTTTTTATTGGAAAATCAATGTCAAACTTTAGAAAACTAGCATGAACCATTCTTGAAATATTGCACATTTTTTAAATAAATGTATCAAAAAATTACATAAAATTAAAAAGTATTAAATATTGTGAAATATATTCTGTTTTATATGCAATAATATGATAAATTTATTAACGTTATTTTCGTGGATCTAGTTCGTTCCATTCACGAGAGAAAGTACTTTGAGCGATAGCTTTGTATTTTGACGCCTAACAATTCGCCAATAGTGATTTATATTTAATAAATAATAAAAAGCTCTTCTCTACGTATGTCTGTAACGCTGGGCTACAAATTTGATTGACTTAGCGATTTATTTAGCGTAATATCGCCAATTTAGCGATATTGCTCCAGAGTAACGAAAATGCCGTCAGAATTGCAAACATGATGCCAAATTAACTAAAATAACACCAAATTGGTGAATTAATTATTAAAATATCTTAACATATAGGCTATATTTCTTATTGCAGATGATATCAATAGTGATAAGTGTCAGTAGTGATGCTATCAATAGTGATAAAGTCAGGTGCTACCCACATCAGATTATTCTAAAAATAAACTCAAAAATGCAGTTCTGATATTTCTATTTCGTGGTAAAAATGAAGCTTTAAAATGAAAAAGAATATTTGAAAATTATTGTAAAAATTTTGAAAAACATATTTTTTTAATTGAAGGGCGATAAAAGAGTCAACTACAGGATAAATAGTTAAAACTTGACATAAATTTTTAATCCGTTATGACGAAACAGTCGAAACAGAAATGTGCCAGTTGGCTGGCATTTCTGTCTTTAATATTTAACCAATTTTTAGACATTAAGAATTTTTACATAAATCCGCCAGAATTGCATATTTAATGTTCTACCACAGAAGACTATAACATGAGTACAAAATTTCAGGAAATTTTGAGAGGATTTTATAACCTCATTGTGACATCCTTTTCTTATTAGATCAATGTGTGGTATGTCGGTTTCTCTTGTGTTACTCCGTATTTAACATTCAAAACAAACTTTTCTACCCCAACTTTTTAACGTCAATCCCAAATTTACCTTGGCCGCAGCTTGATTGATTCCATGTCAGAGCGGATGCAAGAAGTAATTAACAACAGTCACTCTATTTCATGTTAAGTTGTAAAAAATAAATAAAATTCATTAACTAAAATAAATAAGTTTAAGCTTTTCTATCGCTTAGGAATTATGTATGTTATGTCATTCAGTTATGTATTTAAAATATTGTATCAATCAAGACAATTTTCGAATTATTATTCAATAGTTCATTAAAAGCCGCATTTCTGAAATGTAAATAAAACCTAAAAGTACAAAAAAGAGGTCAAAAGCTAAAAGTCAATAAGATCTAAAAGTCAAGTCAAAGAGAAAAATGCCTAAAAGTTAAAAAACTGGCGAATTGGAGGCAATTTAGGGAATATATAATTACATATTTCTAAGCGCGATCTCCATTTTACAATTCTGAGACAGACGGAATTATTGATGCTGACCCATTTTGATGCTGACATATTTTTTTTCTCGTCTATCTCTGGCAATTATCAAAATTTCATAAAAAATTACATTTTGAGTAATTACGATGTGGTAATAAATCACTTGATCACATAAAAATTGGATATTGCCATTTGAAATTATTTTAGTTGACATTATTATGTCTAATGATACTTTTTGATTGTACGACCTGATGGGCGCAAATAATGAACGGTGTTTGGTTACTGTTTTCTGCGACTTTACGTTTTGTTTAGAGCCTATATTGTTGTAAATTGATTGCGTTTTATTATAGTATACAATAGTAATTATATTTCAAAGGGAGGTAGTGTAATAATTAATAAAATATTGAAGGATGTGCATGGTCCACATTCTTCCAAGAATAAGAAAACTCTTAACACTCAACTCATTAGCAATGCCGCTGAACTCTAGTTCAATTCCGCTCTCCACAATTAATTCTAGAAGAGCTAGACCATAGATCGGGTTTTGAAGGAAAATCCGTCATATTCAGATTACACATAATAAATTATAGTATACAATAGTACATAATATATTATAGTATACAATAGTAATTATATTTCAAAGGGAGGTAGTGTAATAATTAATAAAATATTGAAGGATGTGCATGGTCCACATTCTTCCAAGAATAAGAAAACTCTTAACACTCAACTCATTAGCAATGCCGCTGAACTCTAGTTCAATTCCGCTCTCCACAATTAATTCTAGAAGAGCTAGACCATAGATCGGGTTTTGAAGGAAAATCCGTCATATTCAGATTACACATAATAAATTATAGTATACAATAGTACATAATATATTATAGTATACAATAGTAATTATATTTCAAAGGGAGGTAGTGTAATAATTAATAAAATATTGAAGGATGTGCATGGTCCACATTCTTCCAAGAATAAGAAAACTCTTAACACTCAACTCATTAGCAATGCCGCTGAACTCTAGTTCAATTCCGCTCTCCACAATTAATTCTAGAAGAGCTAGACCATAGATCGGGTTTTGAAGGAAAATCCGTCATATTCAGATTACACATAATAAATTATAGTATACAATAGTACATAATATATTATAGTATACAATAGTAATTATATTTCAAAGGGAGGTAGTGTAATAATTAATAAAATATTGAAGGATGTGCATGGTCCACATTCTTCCAAGAATAAGAAAACTCTTAACACTCAACTCATTAGCAATGCCGCTGAACTCTAGTTCAATTCCGCTCTCCACAATTAATTCTAGAAGAGCTAGACCATAGATCGGGTTTTGAAGGAAAATCCGTCATATTCAGATTACACATAATAAATTATAGTATACAATAGTACATAATATATTATAGTATACAATAGTAATTATATTTCAAAGGGAGGTAGTGTAATAATTAATAAAATATTGAAGGATGTGCATGGTCCACATTCTTCCAAGAATAAGAAAACTCTTAACACTCAACTCATTAGCAATGCCGCTGAACTCTAGTTCAATTCCGCTCTCCACAATTAATTCTAGAAGAGCTAGACCATAGATCGGGTTTTGAAGGAAAATCCGTCATATTCAGATTACACATAATAAATAAAAATATAAAAGCCTAGCCTGTCCAAAGCTTTCTAAACAGAGGCTTTATTTCATTTAAATTCCCATGAGTGCCAGCATCCTAACCACCTTGCTATGAGTGGGTCTAAGATTTTAGTATGCCGCAATTAACTTTGCTTATATATATGATATTTACATTTATTGATGATCATTTTACAATAATCTCAAGTAAATTTGATGTTCCGCATTATTTACAAATAATTTATTATGCATGGACAAAACTACCACCAAGAATTAAAATTATTTGAACTAAAAGAGAGCTGAGATCATATGTACTTGTCTTCTATTGTATAACTTTTCTACAATAGCGGTTTTCTACAGTGCTCCTCCCAGCATTAATCTCCTATAGTTAGGAGAGAATTTATTTTGAATCTGCATAATATGCAAATGAAGTTCGATCTTTATGTATGTCAGTTTGCAGTAACCAAACTTACGTCAGAGATAAAGTTGATTGATTGATCTAATAATCGTATATCAGCCTAAGTATTGCGCAAGTGGGTGTTTATATTTAAAAATATTAAATGAATTAAATTATTTCCTATATCTGGTCCAAAATTTATTTTCGTAAATTAAATAGTATAAGTTTTCTATAAATTATCGTGCATGGCAAACGTATAAAGTCTTAAACCGATCATAACATTTTAAATGACATATTTTTCTAACAAATTCACGTTACACAGAATGTTCCAAACTATTTCACGATGAAATATCTCTTGAAAGATTGGTTGTAGATCCATGATTTCAATTGAAGAAATATGTGTCAGACGAATTTGCACAGTCCGACATCAATTGACAGTGCTAAGAATCATTACCCGAATTATAAGTTCGAGCCCGAAAATATATTTTGGCCCAACATTATATCATCAGGTTAGCATTCTCGTGGTCCCAGATTCAAACCTGAACGGGGACCAAAACAGTCGGAGCCGCAATAGTGAACTGGACATAAAAGAGCACGCAACCAACACGAGATGGCAGCACTACAAAAGAAAAGGCCCATCCACTCCTCTGTCTTGGCAGCCAACGATTTATACACGTCATCTCGGTAGCTGAATGATTGAAAAACGACCTTCACCGACTGGCGGTCTGCTCCCAACTGAGTCTCGCATTAACAATAGGTGGATTCTAGGGACAAACTAGACTGAGACCGAGCTATTTCCAAAGAATGTGTAGCAGCCGACTTCGCGCCTTCCAACATTGATAGACCATGTTGGGATCCATCACAACCCGAATTATAAGATCAGGTCCAAAGATAGCTTTAGGTCTAGCCTTATAGCATCTAATTAGCATACCCGTGGTCCTAGGTTGAAACCTAAATGTGGCCCAAATAGTCGTTGCCACAAATGATTTAATTTAGATTCTCATCATATACAAATGTTGATAAAATGACTCCTTTTAAAAAAATAAAATTCGAAATTTAACGTTTAATACGAGTCCCCTAAAATTTTTTCCACTATAAAAGTATTTTCTATAGCCCAATGAGTCAAACAGACTCTTCTAGTTTACCCTGATATGGTAGGAAATGTTTATTAATACAAATAAAAAAGAAATAACTTATAATATGAAAATTTGTCATATAAAAAATTTAAATTTATATATTATCACTACATAACTGTCTACGTGTCTAACTTATTTTTGTCTTTTGGTCTGTCAATAAGTCCCCGGGTAAGCTATAAGTTTGAATGTTTACACACTCATAATATCCCGGCCCTGCAAATAGACTCTTCTAGTTTACCCTGATATGGTAGGAAATGTTTATTAATACAAATAAAAAAGAAATAATTTATAATATGAAAATTTGTCATATAAAAAATTTAAATTTATATATTATCACTACATAACTGTCTACGTGTCTAACTTATGTTTGTCTTTTGGTCTGTCAATAAGTCCCCGGGTAAGCTATAAGTTTGAATCTTTTAACACTCACAGTATCCCGGCCGCCCAAATTGCTGCTCGCAGTCTTCGGATGAGTCGGTCGGCCTGGGCTTTCGACACTCATAGTATCGGCTACGATATAGAACCTGACGGAAACTGATTTTTAACATACCCCCCCCCCCCGGATGGAGAAAAGTATTTCTAAACCCTCCAGAGGCCCTTCCGTTGACCTAGAAAACTGAATCTTTGTAGACTTATAGTATCGATTTTGGTATAGAACATAAGGCAGACATAATTTCAACTTAACCTTCCCCAGGCGAGATGAAGAAACTGATGGTTTGAAAAGTCTTTTTAAATCCATCTCCCCCCCCCCACACACACACACACACACATCCCCAATAAAAGCTCTACTGATGGCTTAAAAGGTTGAATCACCCCTTGGGGCAAAACTTAATATAACCGGATTTTGGATCTATGACTCGGAGATGTAGAAAAATTAGGATTTTCAAAAACTATTTTTATACCCTCCAAAAACCCCCTCTGGTGACCAAGAAGGCTGAATTTTTGCACACTTATATTATAGTTTACCGTACAAAGCCTAAAATAACCTGATTTTCTATCCCCCCCCCCCCGGAGCGGAGATTATGCTTGTTTTCAAAAGTCTTTGCAAACCTTCAGGCAGCCCGCCGGTGGCTTGGAGAATGAATCTTTGAATCACTTATAATATCGACCACTGGATGTAGCCTAATGGAGTCGGATTTTTTATTTTTCTCCAGAAGTCGACAAAATGGAAGAGAGGGATACAGTCTCTTTCAGAGCTCTCCCCCAGCCCTAACCAGGACAAAAAGGCTGAATTCGGTCAAGGGACAGAATCTATAACTGGGTCAATTTTCCATTGAAACAACTATTTTCGACGTTCAGCAATATACATTAATAAACAAAACCCACAAGCAGCCCACCGGCTTTACACACGTTCAATATCATCTATTGTAAAAACCTAACATAATCAGATTTTAATCCACTCCCCCCCACACACACATACACACACACACCGGATAGGGATTATGTGTTTAATACGCATGAAGAATTAAGCTTTGCATACTTATAGTATCGTCTATAGTACAAAATCTAACATAATCGGATTTTCAATCACCCCCTTCCCAGAACAGAGATTATGTTTAGTTTTTTCAAAAGTCTCTGCAGGTCCTCAAGCAGCCCTCTGGTGGTTATAACACAGCACATCGTTAAATCGCCACAATCATTAAGTCTGTAATAAGAAGAAAAGGCGATAATTATTTATTAGCATACGCAGATTCAGCAGGTGATGATTTTTCTAAGTATTTCAAGCCGTTATGTTTAAATAGTATAAATTACTGAACTGCATTGGAGAAGGGGCAGCCCTCGAAATATATTCGCGTGTGCTGAGGGAAACGCGATGAGAAATCCCTCAAGGACAAGGGTTAGAAAAGTTCCCAATAGAAGATACCCCCCGCCTTTAAATCATCAAAGATAAAAAGAGCATAGAAAAAATAGTTTTAACAAAGGACAAAGTCATTATGTCTTCAATCATTATATCAGATTAATGTCTTCTATAAATATCAAAATTTTAAATTTGTATAAGGGGTCATCTTCATAGTTATTTTGGTCCTAACTCCGAAATGTTCGAATTCCCTGAATACTTCTATGTAGATTAAAATAAATAATAAAAAAGGCCCAAAATTGACCAAGAAAATCCTTAAAAACTATTAGGAAGCATCTAAAAGTTGAACTCTGGAAAGGGTGGAATCCAATCTGATAGTTTGGTTTCGCCAGTATGCAATGTTTCGTTGCTTTAACCTATACGTTTTGAGAGAGTTTTGTTTTAGTGTTACGCATAGATAGTCGTTGTTTATGAAACATCATTGAGTGAAGTGCGGTGTTCGATGTTTTTAATCATAGATGGTTTTCAAAAGCATAGAGATTTTCCTGCAAAATGAGTGCAGTAAAAGTAAAAACTTTTGACCCAAAATTTGATATCTTATTATTGACTTTATGTCTGGTTTAGTACAATGTTATTATTCCTTTGCATGTCATTTTTGTTAAGAAAAATTGGTCATGTGGTAATCAATGCATGTCAAGTGATGATTGTTATAAAAAAAAAAAAAATTATGTTTAAATCTTCTGTTTTATTTATAATATCAATTTTATGTTTTTAATGCAATATTTACAGAGTGAAATTTCAAAGAAATTATTAAAATTTACTTATACTTATCCTAGCGGCAGAGTTAGGATTCTTTTCACCAGAGGCAAAACCAGATTTTTTGGTCCTTTTCCCCCAAAATCACCCGTCCCGCAATTGGATCACGTGCTCACTCCCTAGTTCCGTCCATGCTTATCCACAATGGAGAAGGACATAGCCCACTAGGGCGCTAAGTCAGCCACTTAAAAGCCGCCGTTTGGACATTGAAGTTTCCTAGATCACAAAAATTTGGAAGTCCACATTTGACGCTTGCAACAGTTCCAAGAGTATCTGGTCCGATCCCTCAAGAGAAGGGTGACCCTCTACATGGCTGGGTGTCTGTAATGATTCAGAATCACTTTAAACAGGTCCAAGTCTAATTAATCACAGGATGTGGCAAAAATGACTCTGGATATCGCATTTTGTCTGTCTTTTGAAAAATCATTGTTTTCTACATAAGAAATGCAATATAAAATGCAAAACTGACAAAACTCTTAATTTCATATATAATTAAGTTTCATATATTTTTACTATCTCATATTTACATATTATATATTCATTATTATTATATTATTTACATATTATTTCATATTTTTCAATATATTTACTATTTCATATTTACGGGCAATTTCTTTCGACGTTTTGAGAAAGGTTCGGAATTTGATACTTATAAGCGTTATAATAATCAAATTTTGAATAACATTTGATAGCACACTCAATATTGCAAGAATAAAGCTGGAATTTTATAAACCAGCGTTTCAGCCGCAGCTGCATCGAATGGTGTCAAAATTAGCAGCTGTTTCTATAAATATTTTATGAATATTAATTTATTAATTAATAATAAATATTTCAAACGTGTTTGAATCTTAAATTTTATATGAATTTTGGTTGGGTTTTTTAGTGGGAAAGTATACAAAGCAATTTTCATTTGGTAATTTATTTATCGTGAATATTTATACCAAAAATTGGAAACCATTCAACATTAGGATCAGCAAATTTCAATCACTTACATATAGATGAAAACTGCTTTAAAAATGGTGAACTTTACTTTAAATCTGCTCGAAATTTTCTATAGAATCTTAACATGTAATGATCAATGGTGGTAGTCCTTGGAAGATTTTGAAATTAGTGCCAAAATAACTATGAAGACGGCCTCTTACGCAAATTTTAAATACTGATATTTGTAGAAGACAGTCATTATCGAATAAGATCTTCTGTTTTGTTTTGCAATGTAAATTGAGCAATTGCGGTCGTGAGTTTCTATTTTTTCCCCTTCCTTGACTGTTGTACGTAAAGTACATAAGAGATACTACTACCAATTTATATTTAATGAATAATCTTTCACTACAGTAAGTACTTATATTTGAGGTAGATTTCTGTAAGATAGACATTTTAAAAGGGTAACACCGTTTACGAAGTTAATGGTATGTATGAATAGATATAGGTAATCAAATTCATCTCCTTAAAACATCAGAATGGATTTGGACGATAGTATTGAATGGTTAAAACTTGAAATAATAGGACATTTTGCTACCTCACATGTCTAAAAAATTGGAAATTTTCTACTTCACATATTATTTTTTTAAATTAATATACCAAGTACACGACAAATCTACAATACAGGGTGTTTCACGAAGAGTGTGCGAAAAGAATATAAAATGAACTGTTGGTCGTAGAAATTAAGTCAAATATGAAAATTAATGTGGAAACAGAAGAGAATTTAGCTATTATTGTTGCATCTCCCTCCCGGAACTGATAATGTCCTAAAAATGCAAAATTTGATTTTTTATACAGCCCCCCAGGGGAGAAAATGTCAATTGATAAAATTTTCGTCATACTTAATTACGACAAAAACAATTTACCTGGTACTTTTGATGAAAAATTATCTAAGATATCGGCATTTGAAATACTTGACTTATTCCATTTATCTGAACAGCATATGTGAATATTTTACTTCCTATAAAAATAAATATAAGGGACATCCACAAATCTGTTTAAAGCAAAAAGCCCGCCAATTGAAATTTGCTATTATTAAATTTTGAATTATTTATTTATTTCTAGGTATCTTTCAATCTTCAAAAATACCTAAAAACAATAATTGGAATATCTCAGCGAATTTTTCATGTCCGATAGGAAATATTTTCATGCACCGAAAATGTACCGAATAAATTTCTTTAACTTAATTAAGTTCTGGGAAATTTCTAATGGACACGATTTTTACTTTCGGCGTATAAATAATTACGTTTTTTATTTTTGGAAAAATTATCATTTCCGAGGGGTACAAGAATCGTAGATATTTTCTCCTCTGTTTTCTGATTAATTTTCTTAACTTACTTTTTGGAACCAACAGCTAATTTTAAATTCCTTCTGAACATTCTTCGTGAAGTACCTAGCATAGAAAAATGTTCTCTACATTACATACTATTTTTTTTATTTGGTGGAATTTCCGTACTCAGTACACAGATCATGAACTATACTTGAATATTCTCGACTCGATAATTGAATATTTTATTTAGGGGCAATCATCCCCGAATATAACATTTTCTCGCAATTCAATAGATGAAATCATCAGTTTCTTCGGATATGCTAAACTGAAATTGCACTCTAATCCTTGATTTAAACTTGTTATTAAGAACACCCAGAACCGAAAATAAAACAGAAGCTGGAAAATTGATTATACATTTAAAAAGGTTGATATAAATAAGTTACAATCCGTGAGAAAATATATTATTAAGAAACTTGTGTCCGTAAACTGTTTATTTGGATTTCTCAAGCAATTTAGATCATAACAATTGAATATTCCCCGTTACGTAAATAGCATTGTTCTTAGGAATGTCATTTGAACCCTATTGATTCATAACGTCATTTATTTCATTCAGTCTGTTAAGCGTCATACAATCGAGGTAATGAAAAAATAGAAAATACAAAAGAGGATTATTTAAGCAATACGATTGACAAAAGCAAATTATTTAAAAGTAGACAATTTAGAGCGAAGAAATCAAAAATGCCGAGAAAAATTATTGAAAACATTGCTTAAGATAATTAGCTTGTAAAACTGCTGTGCTTATCAAGATAAAAGAAAATCTTCAACGATGAGAAAGATGGGACTCGTAAAAATTAAAATATGCCTTTCTAAAAATAATTTCTGATTAAAATATTATTTCAATTAATAATTTATATAGAGTTCCATACAAAAGTAAAACAACGTAAACCTATAAAGTCATCAACGTTGTGCTATATAAATCATTGCTATGAGTCCTGAAATCGATGATGGCTAACAAATTGTGATAGAAGGTCCTAAAATTTCAAATTTATGCAAAACAGAAGTACTGTGTTCTTAAATCACACTTGTGAGGTTGGGGTTTAGTTTATTTAATTAAAAGTATGCCAGTTTTCGGTATAAAAAGATACAAAATGTATCATTATATTTCATAAACGTAAATTTAAATTTCATAAGCCAAACAAAAAAAAATAGAAAATTGCCTTTCTAATTAAGAAGGGGATTCATGTTTTTAAATTGACTCCGCCTCAAATTTAGTCATCCAAACACTGCTCAATAAATACTCAACCTCCAGACAACATTGAGATCATCAACCTATTTGGCATTTATTTTGACATTAATCTCAGATTTCGCCATCTCGAAATAATATATCCGATTAATGATAATCCTCTTTTCGTAAAAAAATATGTGGCTTATGATGTTATTAAAATGACCGATTTAACTGTATTAAACAGAAATGACGCATCTGCTCCATTAATTCTCTCGGGAAAAGATTATTGTTGAATAGTCACGTATACCGAAATGTGGTGCATGATTTATTTTATTTTAAATTTCTTAAATAAACTTCCATCGTGAGTATCGTGATAACTGCGAACACTGCGTTATGTACCGAAGACAACCATCCTAATTTATCTTTATAATGAGAGACAGCTTAATCTGAAAAGTAAATTATTGATCATTAACTGCAATATTTAGCTTTTAAAATATAATAGTTATTTAGATAACATTTAAAGATTATAACATAACATTTATTAATAATACTTTATACAAAAAATATATTTAATATTTTATGAAAAAGACTTAGGAGATGTGAGACCAAGCAATTATTTACCTGAAATATTTAAAAGTTGTGCGTTCGACCCAGTTGTTGCAATATAGGACTGGTATATACTTTATATATTTTAACTGCTCTAGAGATCACAACTTTATGGCTTTAACTAGGGGCAGTTGACAATAGGGAGTGAATCTGTTCGACTCCTCGTCTTATCTGGAGTTGATTTAGGCGAGTACTACTTTTAAGTTTTTCACATATTCAGTCTTTTAATGTTTCATCATATCGAACATTAGTTCTTTTTTTCTCTTCTCGTTCTCATATCTTGAAAATCCCTTTAAATCTGCTTGACCTCCTTTTCGTTCGGTAATCTTAATTATTTTACCTTGCTTCGGGAAAACACACCTTCCTTGTGACCTTCCAATATTCGTTGGCTGTGCCATGCATGATGGCTTAGGGCCTAAGTCTAATGTCAAATCTGGTCAAGTCTAATGTCAAATCTGGTGCCTATTCGTCTGAATCAGTTTGTTTCACACCATGGCGTATTACTTTAAACATATATTGCTTTATTTGGTCTCACAAATTTATTACAATGTTTCTTCTATCGTTGCAACATGAAGGCTATTTAGCATCTTACAAAAGAGGGATTCATAAAGAAAGTTTCGTAACCTCGAGTATAATTATATTTTCTCTTCAATTTTTACTACAGTTTCTTTTTTTTTTCAATGGCGAGTACAAAACAAGCCAAACTGAAGTCTAACAGCAGAACAAAACAAGGAAAAATAACAAAAGACAATAGGAGAAAGTCTATTTGCCCATTCAGTCCTCACTTCCCAGCATCTCTCCCACATTGCTATAGCGGAGAGCGAAAGGCAGTGATGCAAGTGAGTCTTGTCCACAACCTCCAGAAGTTTGCAGAGTTTGCAAAACAATTATCAAGAAAATTGATGCGATGCAGATGCTTAGCAAGGCAATCATTCCCAGTAGCAAGACGGAATTCTACTACGGCTTTCTTCCTTGTCCAATCAGGAAAATCTGAAACATTATTCCGCCAAATATTTTGTGAATTCCTCTCTGACAAGCTCATTTCCCAGGTTATTTCTGAAAGTAGTTTAAATTATTGATTTGATAGTATGATAGGGAATCTCAGCACTTGGTGTTTCAAAAATCGCTGACCCATTCTTGGCCAACAGATCAGCTGCTCTTTCATTACCATCGATACCTCAGTAGATATGCATCCATTGCAGACAAATCACTTTATTATGGCCAGACAAAATACACTGGCATATTTAAATGGCTGTCAAACAGATACTTTTAGTAGAATTAATTACCTGCAAGGCAGTTCTTGAGTCTGAAAGGATGACTATCCTAGAAAAATGATCTAGGTGATTTTTCACTACAGTTTAACCTCGATGATGTGAACAGTCAACGGAATCAAATTCGTGTTTGTATTCAAAGTAGTTCGCGTACTCAGGGCTAAAATGAAAAGCATTACAATTCATAGGGAATTTTAAATGGGTTGATAACCAGTTCCTGGCAAAAGTATTTTGTGTTAATGATATCGACTGTATATGCCAGTAGCGGTTTAACAGTCTATCCTTGGATGGGCAGTAACTGTAACATAATGTTAATCAAACTGAAAATTAGACCACATATATTACCCTAATTTACACTGCATAGCAATAAAAAGTCAGATTAAATTGCTATACCTTGATTTTAATTCTAAACATTTAAATTTATAGTGTCCCTCCTAAAATAGATGCACAAGTCGCCACCGGTTTATGCCCATCTGAGTTTAACAACATTTCCCAATTTATCCCCGGGAAATGTACCCCAGTCTTGACTTTAAACTTAATAGAAAACCTACAACTGGAAACATTAATCAACCCATTGAAAACATAACATTAAATTTGAGAAAGAAATTTGATAAAAAAAATTACAATAAACCGAAATCAGAGTAAATATTCTTCTGAAAATATAATACCCACATAAACTGTTAACTTCGGTTTCTCAGACAATAAAGCATTTTTTCATCAAAACAATAGAACATGCCTCGTTACACAAACACCAGTGGGTTTTGAAATGTCATTTCCAACCCATTGATTCATCATGTTATTTCGACCACTGATTCATTGCAGACGTTGTTTAGCATAATACAAACGAAGGATTAAAAAAGAAAGGCGAAAGGTAATTATTTAAAACAGAATAGAATTCAAGCAAAATAAATCGAAGGTGCTGAGAAAAACAAGATAGTTTAAGTAAATAAAGTAGAAAAAGCTTTTAACAAAATCGATAGAATGAATAGAATTAGAGAAAACTGTGATTTTTGTCGAGGTATAAAAAATCTTTCAGCCATGAGAGGAAAAACTGAATAACTTTCAAGATTTGTCTTTCTAAAAGATAACTATATTTCTGGTAAAAGGGTTATTTTACTGATTTTGTTTTTGAGTCATCAGTGCGATAGTAGAATATTAGTTGAACCTTTTACATTCAAAAATTAGTTAAAAGCTTATGTTTGATTTATTTCCAATAGTTAATAATTTGATCATAAAATAATTTAGGACGGGCTTGAGCCTGTGTTTGGTATTAATGCAGGACTTTTAATTTCACAATGCTCGCAAATGTTTAGGTCCTGGTCATGCTAACAAGCATGTATACAAGGAAAGTACATAGAAATAACATTTATTAAATTTTTAAATAAAATTTTATGAAATATGTGTTATAGAATTCAACATAATTACAATTTTTACTCTCCTTGAAATTCATGACTATATACTTAGCGCCTAAATCCTTCCGATCACCAGTCTATTTTATGCAAAACAACTGCAATTGTGGACTTTAGATCCCTAAATCGATGTGATGACGCGATTCAATTTTATGCATTAACTATCAAAATAAACGCCAAAGATGTGATTTTTGAATTAAGTACATACTATAATACAACTAATACAGAGCGTTTGATAATAAAATGTAAAGTTATCCGACAACGACAAGAGACGATGTGGCTGTTGTTTTGACATCAGATTAGTTTCAAAATGTATTAAGATATGATGGCTATCTGCATCCAGAAAAATGATAAACTTGAGTGCTTATAGTAATTAAGACAAACAAATTTATCTGCGAATCAGCTGGTATAAAAAGTGACATTGAACTTCTAGGCCAAGAATCCAGAATGGAAAGGAAAGCTATATCTTTAAAAAGCGATAAGTCTCTGTAAAATTTCAAGTCGCAGATTCAAATTCAACTCTCGATATAATGGTCAAGAACAATCTCAGGTAAGTTTTCTCTGAAGATTACCACATTTTCGTTGTGGCTTCTGCTGAAAGTATCTACTATAATGTGCATGATACAGTTGCAAACGTTTATAACGGTGTTTGAAATACACCAACAAATGGAAGTGAGAAAGTGATTAAGAGCAAAGGTATTTGCGCCATTTGCGAATAAATAATAATTATGAGAAGAATTTACAACTATAATTTGTATTTATGTTAAAATTGAATAGTTTGGAGGGTTTGGTTTTAGCTACATTAGTTATTTTAGAAAAGTCATCAGACATAACTATTGAGAATTTTTTGGGAAAGATGCTAATAAGAAATTAATAGCAATCAAATGGAGGCTTGTTTTAAAATGCTTTATTTTTTGTAAAAGCAATAGTAATGTTTTTAAAATAAATATTTTAATTTTAAAACTTATTAATCTCTTGTTATTGTGTAACTTCATGCTATGTATTTCTTTCCAGCAAACTTTCAGAGTTGCAAATCATTAACCGTCAATTACAGTCATTTACAGAGTTACAGTCAATTCTTCAAAATTGAACTAGATATTTAATTTAAATTCCAATACAAAATTATTACCAAGGAAAACTAGGCATTACAATTGGTATAAATTGGAAAAGAAAATACATATAGAGACTAACGCAGAGTATTGTTCAAGAAATACAATTAATAGGTAAAATACGATCGGACGGGCTTTGTTCTTGGAATAATCGTGGCAACTGGAATACGATGTAAATATTAGCAAATGTCTGCACTTTGCAATTGTTCGAGGGCGACAGTTAGAGGTTACAAAGTATGGGCCGGCAAGCTGAAAATAGCGTCTGTGCGTAAATTGTGTGGTCGTCAACAGATGCTTCACTCGCGGATAGTTGACTAACTTATTCACTTCAACGAAAGGAAAGTAGTTCGTTAAATTATACATAATCTGAATCTGAGATTGAGTCCAGTGGCGTATTTACAATTCACCGCAAATTATATCATAAGAACTATTATACTAGCAAATTATATCCTAAGCGCTAAGAAGCATACGTTCTAACCAGGTGGGTTTAATAATTTGGCCTCCCAGTGTATGAAAGGCACGTATTGAGGTGAAGCCAAAAATCAACCATTTTTACTTTCCCTATATACATAGTTGAGGTAATCGTTTTAATTTCATAATTTACTAGCAGCATACCCGTTCTTCGTACGGAGTATATAATATAAAGAAACGTATAATTCACAATCATGTGGAAATCCTATTAAAATATTAAATTTATTGCTCCTAAAGAAAAGTTTAAAAATATCTGTTCTCACTATGCAAAATTATCTTCACGGGCAGATCTGAAGAATAAAACATCCTAGCCCCTTTTGAAAGCATATAAAAAAAAATCTGAAATTTAATCAATATATACAAAATAAAAGTGCTAAAATTGTATGGGACCCGCACTACTTATATACTCGAATATTAGAAGATATAACCTGTATTAGTAGATTACATGTATAAATTGAAAATATCAATAAACCCGTAATTAATTCTAATACATGCCAGAATGAAAGCACTAAGATTATATGGGTATATATATATATATATATATATATATATATATCCCCGAATTAATTATATTGTCGCAGATTAGAAAATATGCCTGTGTGTTAGTAGAAGATTAGCCGTATTACAATATGAGTCTCAAAAATCATTGCTAAAATAAAACAGATGACTTAATAAACTGAAAATATCAATAAACCCATAGTCTTTATACAAGAATGTCGTAATTGATTACAATATATGCCAATATACCTGTACTACTTATATTTTCGTAGATTAGAAGATATATCCGTGCATTTATAGAAGATGTTTCGTACAACGTACAAAATATGAGTTTCAATAACTTTTGCCGGAATAAAACAATGGCATAATAACTTGAAAATATCAATAAACCCTGAATCAACAGTCCTCGAAAATATCAATAATAATAATGTTTAAACCTGAAGACCGTAATTGATATCTTCCATTCAAAAATGCAATGTCAATGAAATTTATTTTATATACATATCTTTATTATTCAAATCGGAAAAAATTTAATAAAAATCGTATGCTGCATAAACACATTGGATTTACATCCGTTGCTAAACGGCATGATATCATTTGCTTAAAATGAATTGATGAAAATCTTATCGTCGGAATAATTCTATCTTCATGCATGGTTTGGCGACATTTTTGCCAATTTAGCGACAATTTAAAAAATCGCCAAATTTATCGGCAAGTAGGACTGTAGAACTGAGAGTCCCATTTTTCGACAAATTGACGAAACATCATCACAATACTATCCCCTAACAAAACACAATTAATTTCATGTAGTAAGCGCAATTTTATCAATTTCATGATAATTTTATGGATTTACAAACATTTTTATCGATTTGGTGACATTTTAAAAATTCGCTAAATGTGTTACTAAGTAGAATCGATGGACTGGCCGACAAAAGCTACCTAAACATCGTTTCAGTACTCTCTTCTAAAAAAACCAAACTTAAATTCATTGATTTGGTTCGTTTTTATCAATTTGGCGACATTTCCGTCAATTTGGCAACGTTTAAGAAAAGTTGCCACGTTAGCGATATTCCTCGAAATTCGTAGCTCTAAATTTGCAGATCTGAAGAATAAAACATCCTGATCCTGTTTGTATATACTAAATAAAAACACTAAAATTGTATTAGAAGATGTACCCGTTCTACTCTTTTTCTGTTTCTACAATCGGCTAAATGAATTTATTGGGTAAACACAATATATGAGTTTATTAGCTAAGCACAATATATAAGCTTGAAAACTCTTTGCCAAAATAAATGAAAGTGATGCACGCAGTCCGCAATTAATATAATTAAAAGAAAAATCAAACCGTTCATTTATAAAATATATTTTTATATCCATTTATTTATAATTCTAATCGAAAGAATAATAATAAAATCAACAAACAGATTTAATATAATTGCGCTGCTGAGCAACATGATATAAGTTAGAATCTTCCTCATAAAATGCGAAATTAAACAATAATTTTGATTTCTTTATACTTTTCATCGTTGAGTAAAAGCTTGTGAAAAATAAACCATGCAGATAGATTTTCCATTTAAATTCATGTTCCAAACAATTGATGCTTTCAGACAGTGACTAATTAGCGCAAAAATCTGTCACCAAACTCAGAAATAACGTTTTAATTCTCTTTAACGTTTTAAACAAACGATTTTCATTCTTTCTGTTTGGATAAACCACGGAGAAAGAGTAGAAATCCGTGGAAAAAGTTCCGTTTTTCATAAATATCTAGACAACACCTAGTCTTAGATACCCAAAACATGGACTAAATTTATGGGGGGCTATTTCAAGTCCATCCACAGAATTTCATTAAATTCGGTTCAGCCGTTCTTCCGTGATAATAAGACAAACGAAAGTTTTGTTTTTTACTAATATCTCGAGAACCACTAGTCATAGAAACTCTAAGCATGGACTAAATTTTAAGTGGGGCTATTTTCAGGCTACCCACAAAATTTCATCAAATTCGGTGGAGCCGTTCTCCCGTGATGATGGGACAAACAGACAGACAGACACAGATTTTCAATTTTATTTATATAGCAGCATACCCGTTCTTCGTACGGAGTATATAATATAAAGAAACTTGAAATTCATAATCATGCCCAAATTCTTATAGTATACTAAATGACATGTTTAATCAAAATATTCTGTTAAAATATTTAATATAATGCTCCTAAAAAGAAGTTTAAGAATCTCTGTTCTCGCTATATAAAATTATCTTCATGGACATATCTGAAGAATAAAACAGCTTGGACCCCTTATGTAAGCAAATATAAAAAAAAATATGGAATTGAATCAATATATGCAAAATAAAAGCGTTAAAATTGTATGGGACCCGTACTAATTATATACGCGAATATTAGAAAATATAACCTGTATTAGTAGATTACATGTATAAATTGAAAATACCAATAAACCCGTAATCTTTAAATCTGAAGACAGTCATTTATTCCAATATATGTCAAAATTAAAGTGCTAAAATTATATGCGAAGATATACACGTACTACTTATAATGTCCGATTATTAGTAGAATATTACCCGTTTTGCAATATGAGTCACAAATGTTTTTTGGTAAAATACAACAGACGACGTAATAAATTGAATATATAATTAATCCCCTTAATCTTCATACCAGAAGACTGTACTTGATTCCAATATATATGCCAATATATGTCAAAATATATGCCAATATACCTGTACTACTTATATTCTCGTAGGTTAGAAGATATACCCGTGCATTCCTAGAAGATTACTCGTACAACGTACAATATGCGTGTGTCAGCAATTTTTGCCGCAATAAAACAATGGCGTAATAACTTAAAAATATCAATAATCCCTGAATCAATAATTCCGGAAAATATCAATAATAATAATGTTTAAACCTGAAGAGTAAAATTGATATTATCCAGTCCAAAATGAAATGGCAATGAAATTTATTTTATATACATATCTTCATTATTCAAATCGGAAAGGATTTAATAAAAATCGTCTGCCGCATAAACACATTGGATTTAAATCCGTTGCTAAGCGACATGATATCATTTGCTTCAAATAAATTGGTAGAAAAAATATCGTCTAAATAGTTATATTTCTATGGAACATTTGGCGACAGTTTCGTCAAATTAGCGACATTTTAAAAAATCGCCAAATTTATCGCCAAGTGGGACTGTAGAACTGACAGTTCCACTTTGCGACAAATTGACGAAATATCATCATTGACGTACTATCCCCTAACAAAAAACAATTAATATCATTTATGTAGCGCAATTTTATCAATTTCAAGATATTTTTATAGATTTGAAAACATTTTTATCAATTTGGTGACATTTTAAAAATTCGCTAAATGTATTACTAAGTAGGATGGTTGGTCTGACAGATAAATGCTAACCAAACATCATTTTAGTACTCTCTTCTAACAAAACAAAAAAAAATTTCATTGATATGTAGAAGACCCAAGCCACACGACCAACCCGAAGGTTTATGGCAGCTGTTTGTGTGTCGTTTATATCAATTTGGCGACATTTCCGTCAATTTGGCAAAGTTTAAGAAAAGTTGTAAAATTAGCGATATCCCTCCAAATTCGTAGCTTTGAATTTGCAGATCTGAATGAAACATTCTTATCCCGTTTCAATATACTAAATGAAAACACTACAATTGTATTAGAAGATATACCCGCTCTACTCTTTTTCTGTTTCAACAATCGGCTATATGAATTTATTGGCTAAACACAATATATGAGTTTAGTAGCTAAATACGATATAAGCTTGAAAACTCTTTGCCAAAATAAATGCAATTGATGTACGCAGTCAGCAATTAATATAATTAAAAGAAAAATCAAACCGTCCATTCATAAGATATACTTTTATATCCATTTATCCATTTATTTATTATTTAAATCGAAAAAAAATAATAAAAACATTAACAAACACATTTAATTTAATTGCGATGCCGAGCAACATGATATATCCTCCTAAAATGTTAAAATTTATTAACCACTAACAGCACACCCGTTATTCGTACGGAGTGTATAATTTAAAGAAACTTATAGTTCGCAATCATGTGCAAATTCTGTTAAAATATTAAATTTATTGCTCCTAAAGAGAAGTTTAAGAATATATGTTCTCACTATGCAAAATTATCTTCACGATCAGATCTGAAGAATAAAACATCCTGCCCCCTTTTGTAAGCAAATTTACAGAAGAAAAAATAGGAATTGAATGAATATATACAACCCCGTACTAATTATATTGTCGCAGATCAGAAAATATGAAAATGTGTTAGTAGAAGATTACCCGTATATGCGTATCAAAAATATTTGCCAAAATAAAAGAGATGACGTAATAAATTGAAAACATTAATAATATCCGTACTCTTTATACCAGAAGGTCGTAATTGATTCCAATATATGCCAATATATATCAAAACATATGTCAATATACCTGTACTACTTATATTCTCGTAGATTAAAATATATACACGTGTATTTGTAGAAGATTCGTACAACATACAATATATGAGTTTAAACAATTTTTGTCATAATAAAATAATTGCATAATAACTTGAAAATATCAATAATCCTTGAATCAATAATCCCCGAAAATATAAATAATAATAATTTTTAAACCTGAAGACCGTAATTGATATTATCCAGTCAAAAATGCTATAAGAAAAATCAAATCGTTCTTTTCTAAAATATATTTTTATATCCATATATTCATTATTCAAATCGAAAAAATAATTATTAAAATTAACAGACAGATTTAATTTAATTGCGTTTCTGAGTAACATGATATAAGATAGAATCTTATAACATGTTAAATATGTCATGTCTTATAACATAAACTGCGAAATTAAATAACGATTTTGATTTCTCTATACTTCTCATTGTTCCGTAAAAGCTTGTTTTAAATAAACCATGAACCATGGAGATAGATTTCCCCTTTAAATCATGTTTCAAACAATTCATGTTTTCAGAAAGTGACTAATTAACGCAAAAAATCTCCCATCAAACTCAGAGATTAAATTTTAATTCACTTTCAAACGATTTTCAAGCTTTTCGTTTGGATAAACCACGGAGTTAGGGAGTAGAACTCCTAGGAAAAAGTTCCGTTTTTCATTAATATCTCGACAACCCCAGGTCTTAGAAACTCGAAACTTGGACAAAATTTATGGGGGGATATTTCAAGGCTATTCACCAAATTTCATTAAATTCGGTTCAGCCGTTTTTCCGTGATGATGAGAAAAACGAAAATTTCGTTTTTTACTAATATCTCGAGAACCACTGGTCGTAGAAACTCAAAACACGGATATAATTTTAAGTGGGGCTATTTCTGGGCTACCCACAAAATTTCATCAAATTCGGTTCAGCCGTTCTCCCGTGATGGTGTGACAAACAGACAGACAGACAGACAGACAGATTTTCATTTTTATTTATATAGACTACCAGCATACCCGTCCTTCGTACGGAGTATATAATATAAAAAACTTATAATTCGCAATCATGTGCAAATTCTGATAAAATATTAAATTTATTGCTCATAAAGAGAAGTTTAAGAATATCTGTTCTCACTATGCAAAATTATCTTCACGGGCAAATCTGAAGAATAAAATATCCTGGCCCCTTTTGTAAACAAATTCACACACAAAAAAAAGAATTGAATCAATATATGCAACCACGTACTACTTATATTGTCGCTAATTAGAAAATATGCCAGTGTGTTAGTAGAAGCTTAAACATATTGTAATATGAGTCTTAAAAATACTTACCAAAATAAAAAAGATGACGTAATAAATTGAAAGTATCAAAAATCCCCGTAATCTTAATACCAGAAGGTCGTAATTGATTCCAATATATGCCAATATATATAAAAATTTTGCCAATATACCTGTACTACTTATATTGTCGTAGATTAGAAGATATACCCGTGCATTTGTAGAAGATTACTTGTACAACGTACTATATATGAGTTTCAACAATTTTCGTCATAATGAAACAATGGCATAATAATTTGAAAATATCAATAATTCCTGAATCAACTGTTCCCGAAATATCAATAATAATGATGTTTAAACCTGAAGACCGTAATTGATATTACCCAGTCAAAAATGCAATGTCAATGAAATTTATTTTATATACATATTTTTATTAGATTTAATAAAAATCGTATGACACATAACACATTGGATCCGCTGCTAAGCGACATGATATCATCTGCTTCAAATAAATTGATGGAAATCATGTCGTCTGAATAATGTGATCTCCATGGAAGGTTTGGCGACATTTTCGTCTCCATGATATTTTTATGGATTTACAAATATTTTTATCAATTTAGTGATATTAAAAAAATTAGTTAAATGCGTTATTAAGTAGGATGGATGGACTGACCGACAAATGCTACAGAAACATCATTTCAGTACTCTATTCTAAAAAAACAAATTTAATTTCATTGATTTGGGTCATTTTTATTAATTTGGAGATATTTCCTCTAATTTAGTAAAGTTTAAGAAAAGTTACCAAGTTATTTAGAGATATTCCGCTAAATTCGTAGCTCTAAATTTGCAGATCTGAAGAATAAAATATCCATATCCCGTCTGTATATATACTAAATGAAAACACTAAAATTGTATTAGAAGATACATACATCCGTTCTACTCTTTTTCTGCTTCAACAATCGGCTAAATGATTTTATTGGGTAAACACAATATATGAGTTTATTAGCTAAACACAATATATGAGCTTTGAAACTTCTTTGCTAAAATAAATAAAAGTGTGATGTACGCAGTTCGCAATATATATAATTAAAAGAACAATCAAACCGTTCATTTATTATGAGTTTATTAGCTAAACACAATATATGAGCTTGAAACCTCTTTGCTAAAATAAATAAAAGTAACGTACGCAGTCCGCAATATATATAATTAAAAGAACAATTAAACCGTTTATTTGTAAAATATATTTTTACATCCATTTATTTATTATACAAATAGAAAAAATAATAATAATCATTAACAAACACATTTAATTCCATTCCTTTGCCGAGCAACATGATATAAGATAGAATCTTCCTCATAAAATGCGAAATTAAATAACCATTTTAATTTCTTTATACTTCTAATCGTTGAGTAAAAGCTTGTGAAATACATGGAGGTTAATACATGTAAAAACATGGAGGTAGATTTTTCCATTTAAATTCATGTTTCAAACAATTCATGCTTTCAGATAGTGACTATTTAATGCAAAAATCCTGCATCAAACTCAAAAATAAAGTTTTAATTCCCTTTGACGCTTTAAACAAACGATTTTTATCCTTTCCGTTTGGATAAACCACGGAGTTGGAGAGTAGAACTCCTATAAAAAAAGTTCCGTTTTTCATTAATATCTCGACAACCCCTGGTCTTAGAAACTTGAAACTTGGGCAAAATTTATGGGGGGCTATTTCAAGGCAACCCACAAAATTTCATTAAATTCGGTTCAGCCGTTCTCTCGTGATGATGAGACAAACGAAAGTTTCGTTTTTTACTAATATCTCGAGAACCACTGGCCGTAGAAATTCCAACCATAGACTAAATTTTAAGTGGGGCTATTTCTAGGCTACCCACAAAATTTCATCAAATTCGGTTCAGCCGTTCTCCCGTGATGATGGGACAAACAGACAGACAGACAGACAGACAGACAGACAGACAGATTTTCAATTTTATTTATATAGATATGGTAATACATTTTATTATCTATATAAATAAAAATGAAAATCTGTCTGTCTGTCTGTCTGTCTGTCTGTTTGTCCCATCATCACGGGAGAACGGCTGAACTGAATTTGATGAAATTTTGTGGGTAGCCTAAAAATAGCCCCACTTAAAATTTAGTCCGTGTTTTGAGTTTTTACGACCAGTGGTTCTCGAGATATTAGTAAAAAACAAAATTTTCGTTTGTCTCTTCATCACGGGAAAACGGCTAAACCGAATTTAATGAAATTTTGTGGATAGCCTTGAAATAGCCCCCCATAAATTTTGTCCAAGTTTCGAATTCTTAAGATCAGGGGTTGTCGAGATATTAATGAAAAACGGAACTTTTTCTTAGGAGATCTACTCTCCAACTCCGTGGTTTATCCAAACGGAAAGAATGAAAATCGTTTGTTTAAAACGCCAAAATGAAATAAAACTTTATTTCCGAGTTTGGTACAGAATTTTTGCATTAATTAGTCACTATAGGAAAGCATGAATTGTTTGAAACATGGATTTAAATGGAAAAATCTACCTCCATGGTTCATCTTTCACAAATTTTTACTCAACGATGAAAAGCATAAAGAAATCAAAATGGCTATTTAATTTCACATTTTATGAGGAAGATTCTATCTTATATCATGTTGTTCAGTTCGGCAATGGAATGAAATTAAATGTGTTGGTAATATTTATTATTATTTTTTCTATTTGTGTAATAAATGAATGGATGTAAAAATATATTTTATAAATGAACGGTTTGATTGTTATTTTAATTATATATATTGCGGACTGCGTACATCACTTTCATTTATTTAAGCAAACAGGTTTCAAGCTCATATATTGTGTTTAGTTAATAAATTCATACATTGTGTTTACCCAATAAATTCAATCCATCCATCCTACTTAGTAACACATTTAACGAATTTTTTTAATATCACCAAATTTATAAAAATATTTGTAAATCCATAAAAATATCATGAAATTTATAAAATTGCGCTTAATAAATGAAATTAATTATGTTTTGTTAGGGGATAGTATTGCGATGATGTTTCGTCAATTTGTCGCAAAATGGGACTATCAGTTCTATAGTACCACTTAGCGATAAATTTTGCGATTTTTTAAGTTATCGCTAAATCGACGAAAATGTCGCCAAACCTTCCATGGAGATTGCATTTTTCAGATTATATGATTTCCATCAATTTATTTAAAGCAAATGATATCATGTCGGTTAGCAACGGATCCAATATGTTATGCGGCATACGATTCTTATTAAATCTTTTCCGATTTGAATAATAAAAATATGTATATAAAATAAATTTCATTGACATTGAATTTTTGACTGGATAATATCAATTACGGTCTTCAGTTTTAAACATCATTATTATTGATATTTTCGGGGACTGTTGATTCAGGGATTACTGATATTTTCAAATTATTATGGAATTGTTTTATTATGACGAAAGTTGTTGAAACTCATATATAGTACGTTGTACGAGTAATCTTATACAAATGCATGGGTATATCTTCTAATCTACGAGAATATAAGTAGTGCAGGTATATTAGCATATATTTTGATATATAATGGCATATATTGGAATCAATTGCGTCCTTCTGGTATTAAGATTATGGGGATTTTTGATATTTTCAATTTTTTACGTCATCTCTTTTATTTTGGCAAATATTTTTGAGACTCATATTGCAATACGGGTAAGCTTCTACTAACACACTGGCATATTTTCTAATCTGCGGCAATATAAGTAGTACGAGGTTGCATATATTGATTCAATTCCTTTTTTTTTTAAATTTGCTTACAAAAGGAGCCAGGATGTTTTATTCTTCAGATCTGCCCGTGAAGATAATTTTGCATAGTGAGAACAGATATTCTTTAACTTCTCTTTAGGAGCAATAAATTTAATATTTTAACAGAATTTGCACATGATTGCGAATTATAAGTTTCTTTATATTATATACTCCGTACGAAGAACGGGTATGCTGCTAGTTTATCTATATAAATAAAATTGAAAATCTATCTATATGTCTATTTGTCCCGTCATCACGGGAGAACAGCTGAACCGAATTTGATGAAATTTTGTGGATAGCCTTGAAATAGCCCCGCATAAATTTAGCCTAAGTTTCGAGTATCTAAGACTAGCGATTGTCGAGATATTAATGAAAAACGAAACTTTTTCCTAGGAGTTCTACTCTCTAACTCCGTGGTTTATCCAAACGAAAAGCTTGAAAATCGTTCGAAAGTGAATTAAAACTTTATCTCTGAGTTTGATGGGAGATTTTTTTCGCTAATCAGTCATTCTGATAACATGAATTGTTTGAAACATGATTTAAATGGGAAATCTATCTGCATGGTTTATTTTTCACAAGGTTTTACTGAACAATGAAAAGTATAAAGAAATCAAAATGCTTATTTAATTTCACAGTTTATGAGGAAGATTCTATCTTATATCATGTTGCTCAGAAACGCAATTAAATTAAATCTGTCTGTTAATTTTAATTATAATTTTTTCGATTTGAATAATAAATAAATGGATATAAAAATATATTTTAGAAAAGAACGAGTTGATTTTTCTTATAGCATTTTTGAGTGCATAATATCAATTACGATCTTCAGGTTTAAACTTTACTATTATTGATATTTTCGGGGATTATTGATTCAGGGATTATTGATATTTTAAAGTTATTCTGCAATTGTTTTATTATGACAAAAATTGTTTAAACTCATATATTGTACGTTGTACGAGTAATCTTCTACAAATACACGGGTATATCCCTCTAATCTACTAGAATATAAGTAGTACAGATATATTAGCTTATGTTTTGGTATATATTGGCATATATTGGAATCAATTAAGACCTTCTGGTATAAAGAGACGGGGATTATTGATATTTTCAATTTATTACGTCATCTCTTTTATTTTGGCAAAGGTTTTTGAGACTCATATTGTAATACGGGTAATCTTCTACTAACACACTGGCATATTTTCTAATCTGCGAAAATATAAGTAATACGAGGTTGCATATATTGATTCAATTCCTCTCTTTTTTTTTCGTAAATTTGCTTACAAAAGGGGCCAGGATGTTTTATTCTTCAAATCTGCCCGTGAAGACAATTTTCATAGTGAGAACAGATATTCTTAAACTTCTCTTTAGGAGAAATAAATTTAATATTTTAACAGAATTTGCACATGATTGCGAGTTATAAATTTCTTTTTATTTTATACTCCGTACGAATAACGGGTATACTGCTAGCTTTAAATAATTTTAGATTAAGCTGAATATAATTTATCTGTTTTGGGTTCGAGATCATAATAACAGTAAGCAGGGGGCGGAGCCATCGAGTATACAAAAGAACATTGGCCATATTTTGATTATTTTAGACCTATTAAAAGTGAACTGTCGTTTTAAGACATTATTTTTTATTGCAAGCTTACTTTTCCTTTTGAAACATGAGGCCAGTGTTTATACGCATAATAAAGATCCTAAATATAGTTAAGACATAAGAATCTCTTTAATACATAAGAATACAGAATTCTATTCCTAGCCAATCAGGACCCGTAACAGAATGGGATGACTCCGAATGAACCTGCATCTGTTGCGGGTTTTAATTGAAGCTTGACGTTGAATGTGCTGTTGGTTTTAATTGGTCTACATGTTAGATTCGCTTCAATTCCCGAGGCTGACTTTGGTTCTCCGCAATTTTTTGCATAAAAAGAAAATTAAAAGAAATTTTCTATGCTTGCTAATTGTAATTGACATGAGGCTTTACTGTAGTATGAGCCAGCCATTCCCAGTAAGTTAAAATATTACGATAGAACTGTGGTCAAAAATAGTATTATTTTTACATAGATGGATTACATTACATAACTGTAATTAATTAAATGGTGCGATATATTGTTTTAATATTTTTTTTATTTTTAAATGAACTTAATTTATTCTCGTAATCGTAATAAGGTGTACAAAATCATGCGTCCAACATAAAGCTATCTTTTCTGCAGTCCGGCATCCACCTATAAAACATGAGTCCAAAAAGTTAAACATTAATTATAGACTATTTATTAAAGACACCTCTGACTTTCCTTACATAATTATTTATTTCAACAAGCTTATACCTTTCACTATCATCTATAATTAGTAGCTTTACAATTTGTATTCATTTTCAATTTAATATGGAGGCGAGGGGGATGACGAGATGTAATCTATATAAATAAAATTGAAAGTCTGTCTGTATGCTTATCTGGCTGGCTGGCTATCTGTTTGTAGCGCCATCAATGTAGAACGGCTGAACCGAAGTTGATGAAATTTTGTGGGTAGCCTTAAAATAATTCCACTTAAAATTTAGTTTATTGTTCGAGTTTCTACGACCAGTGGTTCTTGAGATATTAGTGAAAAACGAAACTTTCTTTTGTCTCATCGTCACGGGAGAACGACTGAACCGAATTTAATGAAATTTTGTGGGTAGCCTTAAAATAGCCCCCTTAAACTTAGTTCAAGTTTCGAGTTTCTAAGATCAGGGATTGTCGAGATATTAAATGAAAACGAAACTTTATCCCAGGAGTTCTACTCTCAAACTCCCTGGTTCCTCAAAACGAAAAGGTTAAAAACCGTTTGTTTAAAACGTAAAAATGAATTAAAATTTTATCTCTGAGTTTGATGGCTGATTTTTGCGTTAAATAGTCACTTTTTGAAATCATGAATTGTTTGAAAACATGAACTTAAATGAAAAATCTATCACCATGGTTTATTTTTCACATACTTTACTCAACGATGAAAGTATTAAGAAATCAAAATGGTTAATTAATTTTTAGAATTTTATGAGGATATATAATGTTGCTCGGCAATGCAATTAAATTAAATGTGTTTGTTAATGTTTATTATTATTTTTTCGATTTAAATAATAAATAAATGGATATAAAAATATACTATCTTATAAATGAACGATGTGATATTTCTTTTAATTATATTAATTGCGGACTGCGTACAAATCTTTCATTTATTTTGGCAAAGAGTGTTGGTTAGTTTAGCAAATATAGATAGTTTAGCTTATATATTGTGTTTAGCTAATAAACTCATATATTGTGTTTACCCAATATTTATCGGATTGTTGAAACAGAAAAAGAGTAGAACGGGTATATCTTCTAATTCAATTTTAGTGTTTTCATTTAGTATATATAAACGGGAGCTGGATGTTTTATTCATATCTGAAAATTCAGAGCTACGAATTTGGCGAGATATCGCTAACTTGGCAACTTTTTTGCCAATTGACGGAAATGCCGCCAATTGTTAAAAACGAAGCAATTCAATGAAATTTATTTTGCTTTGTTAGAAGAAAGTACTGAAATAATGTTTCGTTAGAATTTGTCTGTCAGTCCAACCATCTTATTTAGTAACACATTTAGCGAATTTTTAAAATGTCACCAAATTGATAAAAATATTTGCACTAAATAAATGAAATTGCACTAAATAAATTAAATTAATTGTGTTTTGTTATTGGATAGTGTCGTAATAATGTTTCGTCAATTTGTCGCTAAGTAGGACTGTCAGTTCTACAGTCCCACTTGACGATAAATTTGGAGATTTTTAAAGATGTCAGTAAATTGACGAAAATGTCTCCAAACCTTCCATAGAGATAGCATTATTCAGACAATATTTTTCAACCAATTTATTTAAAGCAAATGATATCATGTCGCTTAGCAACGGTTTTAAATCCAATGTGTTTATGCGGCAGACGATTTTTATTAAATCTTTTCCGATTTGAATAATAAAGATATGTATATAAAACAAATTTCATTGATATTGCATTTTTACTGGATAATATCAGTTACGGTCTTCAGGTTGAAACATTATTATTAATGATATTTTCGGGGATTATTGATTCAGAGATTATTGATATTTTCAAGTTATTCTGTCATTGTTTTATTGCGGCAAAAATTATTGAAACTCATATTGTAAGTTGTACGAGAAATCGTCTAGAAATGCACGGATTCATCTTCTAATCTACGAGAATATAAGTAGTACAGGTATATTGGCATATATTATGGCATATATTGGCATATATTGGAATCAAGTACGGCCTTCTGGTATGACGATTAAGGGTTTATAGATATTTTAAATTTAAAACGTCATCTGTTTTATTTTGGCAAAAATTTTTGAGACTCATATTGCAATACGTGTAATCTTCTACTAGGATCTATCTTCCAATCTACGACATTATAAGTAGTACGTATCTTCCCATATAATTTTATCACTTTCATTTTGGTATATATTGAAATCAATTACTGCCTTCAGGTTTAAAGTTTACGGGTTTATTGAAATTTTCAATTTACACATGTAATCTACTAATGCAGGTTATATCTTCTAATATTCGTGTATATAAGTAGTACGGGTGCCATACGATTTTAACGCTTTTATTTTGCATATATTGATTCAATTCCATATTATTTGTATTTTTGCTTACAAAGGGGACCAGGATATTTTATTCTTCAGATCTGTCCGTGAATATAATTTTGTATATCGAGAACAGAGATTCTTAAACTTCTTTTTAGGAGCATTACATTAAATATTTTAACAGAATATTTTGATTAAAAATGTCATTTAGTATACTATATGAATTTGCACATGATTGTGAATTTTAAGCTTCTTTATATTATATACTCCTTACGAAGAGAGCGGGTATGCTGCTAGTTTATAATAAACGCGAATTCCTGAAAACAAAAGCAGAATCTGTTGTGGATGCCATACTTATAGTAGGATTTTATTTATTTCACTCAAATTTATTTCATGCTCCTAAGCAACGGAATTAAACCTAATGAGTTTAGACAACAGACGAATTTTATTACATTTTTCTGATTTAAATGACTGAGAAATTTATATAAAAATAAATCTTATCGTAATTGCATTTTTGACTTAATTACATCAATTACGGATTTTGGGTTGAAAGGTTACGGGGATTATTGATATATTCAATCTCTTAAGTCATCTGTTTTATTTTGGCAACGATTTTTCAAACTCCTATATTGAGTTTTTCCAATTGTTAAAGCAGAATAAAAATGACACGCGTATATCTTCAAATTCAATTTTAGCGTTTTCATCCTATCTTATGTTAATCCAATTTCATAACGCTTTTATTTTGGCATATATTGAACCAATTTCATATTTTTTGTAAATTTATTCAAAAACGAGACCAGGATGTTTTATTTTTTAGATCCGCTTGCGAAGATAGTTTTATGTAGCGAGAATAGATATTTTTATACTTAGTTTTAGAATAATTAAATTAAATATTTTAATAGAATGTTTTGAATAACAATGTCATTTAAAATACTATAGAAATATGCACATAATTGTAAATTTTAAATTTCTTTATACAGTCAAACCTGCGGTAAACGAAATTTCAAGGGTCCGTCTTGGAAAGGTTTCCGTTTCATGCAGATTATTTCAAGAAAATTGAAGTTTAATGTTTAGCTGGAAATGCAGATGATCCATATGTAATTGCTTACCTATATATCAGAATTTAAAAATTCTAAAAAGTGTATTTAAATGCTCTTGATTAATACTATGTTATACCGTAATACCTAATTTAATTATTCTAAATATGTATATACGTACATTATTGCATACAGCGATCGTAGGAGTATATGTAAATCAAAAATAGTGCACCCAACATCCTTAACTGTTAGCTTATTGTCATATCTTAAATTCTAGACTTACCGGCAAAATATTACTACTGACCATGAAATTAAAAAAAACCACTGAGATGAATTTTTTAAATAATCCAGCATGGCCTCTTGGATATATGTTGTGGTAATGATGCGATTTTATCGAGCATTGAATAATATTTCTAGCATTTCAGAATCTCCCTGATTAACTGAAAATTCTTGAAGTTTTGAAAGAGCTTTCAGAAATTCGTCATATGATTTAATAAAAAATTCTGTGAAAAATCGTTTCCTTGAAAATAAATGGTTGAAATATTTGGATGATTTTTCCGTTCTTTGTTCGTCACAACAGGTGCTTTATTATTAATTACTTAAATTGGATATCCATTTCCGCGTTCTGCATGTTCCGTTTTACACAGGGAAAATAACATGAATTTCCTATATTTTTGGACGGGGCTGCAAATATTTTCCACTTATTACAGTATTCCGCTTCAAGCAGGTTTAACTGTATTACATATTACGAACGAAGAACTGGTTTACTGCTGGTTCAGAATAAACTGTAGCCAATCTTTTCTTCGAACTTGGTATTAAATACACTTACAATTGAAAAGATAAATGAGCCGCGAGACGAAAAAGAATATTAAACTTGAGAATGAAATTTGATAAAAATAAATGACCCTCCTCTGAACTGAAAAATATTCTTTATCAATCTTTATTAATTCGACGGCGGAAAATATAATAGAGTAAAAAGCAAATGTATTATAACTGAAGAGGCTATTAATAAATTACATTTATTTGTGCAAAAAATTAAATTAAATTGACACATGTTGGCAAATATATGACGGTTTACCGAAAGAGGGTCCAATTGTCGAAATTTTCAAAATTGAGCTTAGGACATTGTTAAGTACAGCTTTTCGGGCTGAATCGAAAAATCAAAACCCCATGTTTTTACGATAATCACAACTCATCTTACAAATTTTGCATCATTAATCATTAAAATATATAAAACAATATGCATATAAAAACAGCTTGCAAGTTTTGGAGTTGGTTTAAACGAGATTAATTGAAACCTTGGTTTAAACCATGGTTATTTTAAACCGTTTGTTTTAATCAGTTTAAAAAGAAAACAGTAAGAGCAAACTGCCAGCAGAACGAACATCTAAGAACGAAATGAATCAGTCAATTTGTTATTAGGAATCAGTTACTGATTCGGTTATTAAGTTCAGCTATCAGGAATCAGTTCCTTATTATTATGAATCAATTCCTTGGAATCAGTCATTAAGATATACATAAATCATTTTCTTAATCATATCTGTGTGTGGGCATTATTTCTCGAACAAACTGATAAAACCATAAGAAATTAGGTATGAATGTTGGTATGAAACTTGGTACGATTACTTCAATGAGAGAACGTCACAGGCGAATGTCAGTGTATGTCATTTTCAGAGTGTATGGACAAAAACGATGTTTTTTATTTTTTTAACTTTCGAACCTCTAAAAAAGCGTTATTTGAATATAATTATGTAAATAAATATGTAATATGTGATTTTTATTTAAAAGCTAATGCAGGGATTTCTAAGAAGCTAACATGAACCGTTTCCAATATATAGTTCCTGTATTTTATATAAAATGAAATAAATCGTGACAAATAGAATACACTCCTTGTTAATAAATTAATGAATGTTTTCTAAATACTTTTAACCCTAAATGAAGGGTATTAGGAGCCGTTCTCTAAATATTAAAATTTTTCTGCTACATGGAATGCTATGATGTTAAGATAATTGAATGACACACAGTAACTAACAAGAAAAATTTAATGAAATAAAATATAAAAGATAACTTAAACATAGCGCGAATACATGCAATAACAATTACGCGCAACCAATGTTCTTTAATATAAGGTTGACACTCAGGCCGGCAACTAAACAAAAAGTTGTCAGCTTGACATAATCTATATACATATAATTGAAAATCTGTCTATCTGTCTGTGTGTCTCATCATCACTAGAGAGCGGCTGAACTGAATTTGATGAAATTTTGTGAGTAGCCTTGAAATAGCCCCATTAAAAATGTTATTTATATATATATTTATTTATTTATTTGAAAAATGCATGCTACAGGAAGCAAATCCCAGTGACAGCAGGCAAAACAATACACAGAAGAAATCTGCTCCCGGCCGTCCATACAGTTACCTTACACCTTTCTGGTAGGTCGGACGGTCTGGGTCATCAACATCAACATCAACAGAAGAAATCTGCAGAGGGCAGATACAAACACGAACCATACAGATAGAAACAGAATAAAAACACCGACAGCAAATAAGCATTAGTAAGTTAATAAAAACAGTGAAACATACAAGAATTACAATACATGATTTTTAAAAGTAGTTAATGAAGAAAAAAAATATCGAAATCATCAGGCAGGCTATTGTATAGCTTACAGAAATTGTTTACTGCACACTGATTCCCAACACCAGTTCTAAAAATCCTCTCAGCAAACAAACTCTTATTCCTAGAATTAAAACTGGGAACACGAAAACCAATCCCACCCAGAAGATATGAACAGTCAACCCTGCCACCGAAAACACTCTTAAAATAAGAGAGCAAAATAAAATTCCTTCGAATAAATAAACTTTTCACAACAAACACCTCACGAAGCAAAATAGCAAAAAGGGAGTAACAGAAACACACCAGTTCTCTTGTAATAGAGATATCTTAAAAATTTATTCTGTACAATTTCAATCTTATCAGCATGCACAGAATGAGAAGGCATCCAAACAACCGACGCATACTCGATCACAGACCTGACCAAGACATTAAAAAGCGATGATTGTATCATCATTAGTAAAATCCTGTGTAATCCTCTTGATATAACCCAGCTCTCTGTAGGTTCTAGCACAAACATCTGAAATGTGAGTGGAAAAAGAAAAATCCGAAGTATAAATGACGCCAAGATTAGCAACAGAAAAACTTCTGGCCAAAACTGAATTGCCAATACAATGAGAAAATAAAATGAGAACCTGCCTACGAGTAAAGGACATAACACTACATTTATCAAAGTTGAGCTAAAGACGATTTCTGGCATACCAGTTAGAAAGGACATTCAACTCGTATTGAACCAGTGACATGAATCAGCATCAAAAATCGGACATACAATTTTCAAATCATCGGCATACAATAAGCAGTTTTTAAAACAATCCGCCAAATCATTAATGAAAATAATAAATAACAATGGACCCAGAACAGTGCCCTGTGGAACCCCAGAAGTAACCGAAAAACCTCTACTTAACCCAGAACCAAAATTAACACAAGAAAACCTAGGCATTAAATAAGAATTAATAAGAAAAATCAAATCAGAACAAAAACCAATATTCCGCAACTTATGAATCAGAATTCCATGATTAACAGAGTCAAAAGCCTTAGTGAAATCAGAATAGACAACATCCACTTGCCCCCCGGAATTAATGGCATCAATCACAAACGAATTAAGACAAAGAAGATTAGTGACAGTGGACCTGCCACTCATAAAACCATGCTGATCATTAGAAATAAAATACCTAATTTGACTATAGATACACCTATGCAGAACAAATTCGAAAACCTTAGCGAATGGCGAAATGGTAGAGATGGGCCTATAACTATCAACTCTATGTTTGTTGCCCGCTGCGGTCGCCCTTTAACTGAAGGTATTAACTGAGGCTAATACCTTCAGTTAAACGTCTAGCTTTTGAGCTACTGCTAAAATCTTTCCTTTTAATAATGTGTGTGGTATTATGCGTCACAGTTTGTGTTGGCCTATCTTCAAACATATCACTGGATTCTTGAAATAAAGAATTAAATTCTATGCATATATCAAGAGCAGTTATTTTCGGCGTAATTTCCCTAGAAAGTTTGGTACAGGACGTTACAGTCGTAAGTCTGTCAATTAATGTTTTGAATTTTAAATCCACACGAATTCTGTACTGTGTGAGGTTCCGAGAAATTAGTGATAGGTAAAACAGGGTTCGGTCTCTGCGGAAGCAGCCCCCATTTGGTTCCAGTCTAAATTGGTAGGCACTTCCCTGTTATCCAAACATAAACCTTACACTTTCGAGTAGGTCGGACAGTTTGGGTCGAAGAAGAATACGTGTGCGGAAGTCTGCTCCTAAATGTTGACGTGATACATCAGCGACCGTAAAAGCCCAAGGGAAAATTCGGCGTTAGTGTATATTTCAGGAAATCTGGCGGATAGCATATACCGCAATTTTCTTTCCATTTGCGACTACGAGATTTTGAGACAACTTTGGTTTCAGACGCTCAGCAGACGTAGGAGGTAGAACAAAAATATCAGGACCCGCATCAATGAGGAAGTTAAGTCCAGTAGATTTGGCCCGAAATATAAGGCGAGTACTATTCACGTTTGTCGTCATAAACGTCTGGATTTTTAGTTTCCCTGATTAAAACTAGACGGTGGAATTCATTTCTGGGCCTTTTCCCGAAATCGGATTTGAGTATCTATGCGGCTTCCAGCGAGTTCCTACATTTACCGTAACAACATAGATGGGCGTTTATCGACAGTCAATATCCTGCAAAAGCGTTTTTAAACGACTCTCTTCAGAATCGCTGAAAACCTCAATCAACTTTTCAACGTTCCGTACAAATAATTTTCAGGTGGAGAAGTAATAATATCACTAACCTGGACAGAACAGTCATTCCAATAGATGCTACAATGGTGTGATATTTTGACGAGGCCAGCATGATTTCATTTGTTATAAATTGAGACGTGAGCTGGGCGAACCAAATACCAGGATTTTCCTTCCAAAAGGGTGTTAATTTTACCACCACGCTGGCAACATCAGCTGTCGACTCAATGTTACTACACTTTATGTCCTTTCTTCATGTCCAAGGTCATTGGAGTATGGTTTAGTTAGTCTAATGACACACAGTAACTAACAATAAAAATTTAATGGGATTAAATACAGAAGGTTATTTACACATAGCGCGAATACAAGCAAGAAATATTATGAGTTAATTACTTCAGCTAGCCTGATCGCCGGTACACAAGTACTGCACCCGCGAACTTAGATAAAGTTGCGGTAGATGCATTTGATGCGATCGTAATGCCTCCACAACGCTATATATCTTAAACAAGTTGAACAAATGAATTTTGCATTGTTACCATCAATAAATATCAGAAGTCTATCAATTATCGAAAAGCTCAAACCAAGGAAACACCATCAATTTTTAGATTTTTTTTAAATCGAAAAAATATTATAAAAGCATTATTAAGTTAAAATTTGTTACAAAAATAGTCATTTTTATAAAGATTTAATTAGAAGCGAATGACAACTTACAGAACGATTATCGGCGCTATTCTTGAGATGTTGCAAGTTTTTTTTTTTATCTATAATAGAGAAAATATTAATTTAAATATTTTCGCTACTATCATATGACTGAGTATTTTGTAACTAAACTTTTAGCCAAAAATAAATGCACACTATTATTTAGTAGTTATCGAAATGTTACTCTTCCTCGGAAAATGTATTGTCTTACGAAATTATCAAACGAATTAACGTAAGTTTATTTTAACGTAAGCTTATTTTAACCGATAACAGCAATAAATCTATTGATTTTCAACTAGATCTAGCAATAGGAAAGCCAGATTGTTATGCGTAGTTTTGTTTTTCTATAATATCGAAATTTGTTAATCTGTAGAAATGGTCATGTATTGGACAAATCGGATTTTGATATGAAACATCTTAAAGCGCAGGGTAGAGTGAATCTTGAAAGAAATGTGGCTTAGATGAAACGGGTAGCATGCAACGGAAGTGACATTATATTGCTACGAGTACGTAAGAGAAACCCATTTTTATAATTTAAAGGTCTGGGTCGCATGAACTTGGCGACAAATTCGGTGGCTTTGGTGAACAAATTTGGCGGCTTTTGGCAAGTTCTTTAAACTTATAGAATTTTGTAGATTGGCAAAGAACTTCACAAGTTACGTGCTTTTACCAAAACACTCCACAGAAGGCATGGTGTATAAACTCACCACCGTTCAGATCAGTTGTTGACGTGATACGAGTAAAAGTATTTGCCGAACTCAATACAGAACCCAATGTATAATTTTTCTCGTAATATATATATATATATACCCTTTAAGCTGTATTGCAAAATAATACTTGTGTAAAAGTGTAAAAAATTAAAATTTTAGATCTGTGACATCTGTGCATCAACATTTGCGGTATATGTCAGTATGCTCTTAACCCTTGCGTCGACAGTACCTTTGCCCGGTGGGACTAACAGCAGACATTACTTTCAAGCATTTCATCGTCTGCAACTTTGCCGTGAGATCCGTTTTGGACGAAATAGACTGCATTCTATTGATCTATCAAAATAGTATTATTTAACGACAAAATATCAAAAAATTAAAACAAATATCGACGTTTTTCTCAATGTATCATGTGCTATCATTATACACAACATCAACTTTTCTCTATTCGAAATATTCGAAGTGATACTGATTCGAAGTGATTCGAAATATTAGGAGTGATACTCCACATCAACCAGTAACGAGTAACAGAGTTGCTCACTACAGGCGCAACCATCTGACTTGAAAGTAATATACATCATCTGACTTGAAGTAATATACAAAAAGATGGAGGGTGACCTGTGTGTACACCCAATTAAAACTTTGAATTTAATCTTGAATTATGAAATTGTAGTTTTCAGCAAAATCTGCTAAAACTATGCACTCAGTTTATACAAGATTTTCTTTGGTGGCTCTTAAAAACTGCGACTGAGTTTTGGAGACAAAATGGTGTTTCTTTAGCGCCAAAAGTTTGTCGGTGAGACTTTCAAGACACCCGCTTGACGTTTGTGTGATAGTTAATAGGTTCGCACGATCTGTACTCACCCACTGTTTATAGCAGATTTCTTCTAACATCTCATCCATTTCCTCTGTGAGGAAATCAAATACAATCCGTGCCCTGGGACAGTTAGAAGACTTATCCGTCATACACTCATATCTATCTATACTACAAGTCAATATTTCTAATAGATATTTACAATTAACATTGAAATTTGCCCCCTTCAACCTCAGTTTCACATTCTGGTGGTGCACACAGACACAAACTATGTGAGTATCTGAGGAACCAGCTAAAACACACCATTTTGGCCTAAATGCACAAAATTTAGATAATTCTACTTTTAAAAATGGGTAAATTCTCTTAAAATGAGTATACAGTTCTCGTAAATTACAAAAAATTAAACGTTTTTTCCTGTGCTCTTTGACTGAGACATAATCTTTCTTACCAGGACATATCCTACTGTTATCATTATGTTCACAAAATTCTTCTATAGCTAAATTACAATTCCATCTCATTTTTCCTGGAATAAGGTATACCTGATGCTGTCTGTTTTTCTTTAAATGTTCAAACGTAATTTCACGACAACCTTTGTAGCCTTTTTTCTTTGTTCCAGTGTGATAGCTAAAAGGATCACAACACATCGGTCCAAAAAGATGATTCTACTTATTAATGAACTTTTTCTCGTGATATTTACAAACTATTTTCAAGTGATTTGTACCTAATCTTAACTTCATAAATGTTTTTTCACCTGCTCTGAAATTCACAAAATTAGTAAAATCGTTGCTGACTTTGCCATAAGTATGCTTATGGCACTCTTCTTTAATAAATTTACCAATCAAACTTTCCATTTTTATGAACATTATCAATTTTTTATATAATTAAACAGCATAAGACATCGAATACATCTACTCACCACTAGAAACTGTGTAGAACAGGGAGAAATGACATGAGCTGATTCATGCTTCTCAGTTCAAAATTGTCATAATATTCTGCAACAAGTAGTAGTAACAATCAGAAAATGTCGCTCTTTTATATATACATACTAGCACCATACCCGTTCTTCGTACGGAGTATATAATATAAAGGAACTTATAATTCGTAATCATGTGCAAATTCTCTTAAAATATTAAATTTATTGCTCCTAAAGAGAAGTTTAAGAATATTTGTTTTCACTATGCAAAATTATCTTCACGGGCAGATCTGAAGAATAATGGCCCCTTCTGTAAGCAAATTTACAACAAAAAAAAAGAATTGAATCAATATATGCAATCACGTACTACTTATATTGTCGCAGATTAGAAAATATGCCAGTGTGTTAGTAGAAGATTACCCGTATTACAATATGAGTCTCAAAAACATTTGCCAAAATAAAAGAGATGACGTAATAAATTGAAAATATCAATAATCTCAGTACTCTTTATACCAGAAGATCGTAATAGATTCCAATATATGCCAATATATATCAAAACATATGCCAATATACCTGTACTACTTAGATTCTCGTAGATTAGAAGATATACCCGTGTATTTGTAGAAGATTACTCGTACAACGTACAATATAAGAGTTTAAACAATTTTTGTCATAATAAAACAATTGCATAATAACTTGGAAATATCAATAATCCCTGAATCAATAATCCTAGAAAATATCAATAATTATAACGTTTAAACCTGAAGACTGTAATTGATATTATCCAGTCAAAAATGCTATAAGAAAAATCAAATCGTTCTTTTCTAAAATATATTTTTATATCCATTTATTTATTATTCAAATCGAAAAAAAATAATAATTAAAATTAACAGACAGATTTAATTTAATTGCATTTCTGGGCAACATGATATAAGTTAGAACCTTCCTCATAAACTGCGAAATTAAATAACCATTTTGATTTCTTTATACTTTTCATTGTTGAGTACAAGCTTGTGAAATATAAACCATGGAGATAGATTTCCCATTTAAATCATGTTTCAAACAATTCATGTTTTCAGAAAGTGACTAATTAGCGCAAAAAATCTCCCATCAAACTCAGAGATAAGGTTTTAATTCACTTTCAAACGATTTTCAACCTTTTCGTTTAGATAAACCACGGAGTTAGGGAGTAGAACTCCTAGGGAAAGGTTTCGTTTTTCATCAATATCTCGACAATCCCTAGTCTTAGATACTCGAAACTTAGGCTAAATTTATGGGAGGTTATTTTAAAGCTATCCACAAAATTTCATTAAATTCGGTTTAGCCGTTCTGCCGTGATGATGAGACAAACGAAAATTTCGTTTTTTACTAATATCTCGAGAACTACTGATTGTAGAAACTCTAAACATAGAATAAATTTTAAGTGGAACTATTTCCAGGCTATCCACAAAATATCATCGAATTCGGTTTAACCGTTCTCCCGTGATGATGGGACAAACAGACAGACAGACAGACAGATTTTTAATTTTATTTATATAGATAATAATAATGTTTAAACCTGAAGACCGTAATTGATATTATCCAGTCAAAAATGCAATGTCAATGAAATTTATTTTATATACATATCTTTATTATTCAAATCGGAAAAGATTTAATAAAAATCGTAAGCCGCATAAATCGTATGTCGTTCTCCCGTGAAGACGGGACAAACAGACAGACAGATTTTCAATTTTATTTATATAGATTATATTTTTCTTCTTTCAAATACTAACCAGGGTTGTCAGGTTTAGCTACTTTTAGCCAATTTCTCTAATTTTTATCATGATTGATTAATTTTTTTAACTTTGAATCTTAAAGCTAAAATGTTAACTAAATTTTCATTAATAACAATAAGTTATGATTTTTAATTATTTATAATTCATAATTTTTATGATTTGGAGGATTAAATGATAATTAAATAAGAATTTGGAGGATTAAATAAGAATAAATAGAAAATTTGTAACAAAGTTATGCATATTTGATAAATAAATAAGCAAGATTTTAGAACTTGCTCATCATTCCATATCTTTGAACCACAAAAGTCGTAAACTCCAAATTTTTACTACTATTAGTTATTATATTTTACTTGATAATCAGCAAGTTTCAGATTTTTCCCACTTTCCCCACCAGAGATATTAAGGCTTAAATATTTGTAAATTTGAAAAAGTCGCCATGCTTAATTAGTAGAAAGTGAGACCAGGAACACGCGAAACATGTATATGGAAGACAATAAACAATTGCCAAAAAGTTGTATCACCAAGGCCTGTAACACGACGACACCTGCAATGATTGTAAAAGTACATGGTAATATTTTTTCTGGAATTTATATGTGCATTTTTATTGACTGAGGGCATTTGGAGCAGGCTGCACGTGTGAATCCTGATCATGTAGGTGTTGTTTATTTTGGCATTCCTGAGCAGGACAGCATTTCGCCAATAACCTTATTATGTCAAATAAATGCCTTTCCTGTAGCAGTTGTAACTGCCAAATTCTACACATGTGATCAGTTCATCTCAACGTGTAGTACGTGTACCCATTGCGGGTACGCGGTAAAATTTTGGGGGGTGCACTGTGAGATAACCCCAATCATTAATGAACTGTGCAAGTGTAAATAAGCGCCACCATTTCACCGTTTACCCAGTTAATTTAAGAATTATTAAATTGTTTATGCCATTCTTTGTGTTTACCGATATGTGTAATTTTTGAATACAAAATTTAATATGTATTGTGGCGTGGCTCCGCTGAAATCTTACAATTACACATTGGCCGTTAATCGTACTTCTGCACGCCACTTGCTCGATTACCGAGCATATCTCCAGGTTCTGATTAATTAGAAAATGCATCACGAGAACACACAATAAATACTAATTAAAAGTTAATAAAGCTTTTATTTTAAAATACTTATATTCAAAACTTGTTACTTAAAACTTAAAAAACCACAAAATGTCATCTTAATTACATAGAACATATTTACATTCGCTAAGTAGGTATTGGATAATGATCGATCTGATCATTTCCCCCTCTCTAGTTAAATTAAATATCATAATAGCCCTCAAGTTAGGCAGTTAACTTCCTTATTAAATAATATATTCTCTGATACTCAGTCTGCAGTGGGAGAGGACAAAAGGACTTACCCCTTTTCGGTACGGCAGGACGGCATCGAGGTGGCACTCATCCGTCGGTTATTAGACGACCCAGTCTAAACTCTGAAAATTACCAACTCTGTTCTCTCTCAACTCTTCTTCTCCTCGCCGGGATCTCGGACGGCCCCCTGGCCGGCTCCATAACTGACGCTTGGCCGCTATAGGTTCGAAAACCCATAAATTCAGTGACGCGGCCGGGCTCCATCGAATCACTGGATTTGGCCCCTTCCCAAGGGTTGGCTAAAAATTGGGGGGCTCTAGCCCTCTTGCAGGTGTCCATTTTATTTAAAAATAAGATAGCGTCCTTTGCCATTTTCTCACCACTGCAGCTGGTCTCTTACTCATAGCCAAGGAATGTCAACCGTTCCCAAAGAGAGAGAGGGGGGGGGGGTAATACTTTCTAGAAGTGAAGTGGCGACAGGAAAATTCCAATACTGTCCCACGACACTGGCTTCCCCCAAACAAGGGAAAAGAAACCAAGTTTCTTTTTCAAATGCTTAAACTACCAAAAAAATAAAGGGTTACAAATTATGCACAGTATACATATAAAAAGAGATAACAATAACATTTAACAATAAAATTATACATTAAATTATATACATAATGACACGCCCTATAGGTATGGAGATATTCTGTCTCTCCAAGTATGTCCAAAGCCTAATTAAGGTGCAATATTGTCACTGTCCGTATGGCGTAAATATTGTCACTGTCCGTTGGCGTAAATATTATCACTGTCTAATGTAGCATACTGATTGTACTTTCCAGTCTGTTACTTGTGTTCACAAAATATGAAAGTTTGTCATGAGAACACATGAATTGGGAACAATTGTTCGTTCACATTATACACTAAAGGATTGATATTGTTCTGTAGGCTGTGACAAAATTAGTGATATTCCATATGGAAGGAATATTCTCTGAGCAGGATCAGCTGTGACATCACTTTATACAAAGAAGTTGCACTAACTGTGTAAATGACGTTGAACTTAACACTGCGAACATGGAGTTGCACTAAGACGTTGCATTAAAATGATAAAAATGCAGTTGCATTACAACGTTGCACTAAACGATGAAAATGAAGTTGCATTGTTTGGTACCCTTTGGTCCAAGGAAGGCATGATTTCGTTTTCGGTTAATGATGCTGCATACATGTGCTGGTAAAGGCTTATGTGAGCTGTAAAACTACGCCTTTGTTGCTGCAAAAGTCTTTATAATGGCAACTTTCGTTTTTTGAAGACCGGATCCGTGTCTGCAAACTTCTGCAGTAATCATAGTTAGGGTATGTAAATGCACATAGTTTTTTCCACAATGTACTTTATCAATATAAAAAAGCTGATGTAATTTCAGATTAGACATTCTATTCGTACTTTAATATACAACTAGACTTAGGAGCTTTAGAGTCCTTGAACTCTGTCCACTGCATTGTACCAGAGAACATTTTACTTTTAATGTTTTCTACATTCTTAACCTACCTATTTTACATTAAATACATTTATTTTATCTTAATCACCTTTATTTTACATTAATCATTTATATACATATTCTTTATAGAAATTCTTATTGAACCAGGAATTTTTGTTTTCTTAAGAATTATTTATTCTTATTTTCAAGAGCCCTCTTAAATGTCTTATTTCATTCCAGATCTTAATCAATCACTTCAATCTATCCTCTAACCATTACTCTACTTAATTCAGTCTTAAACAATTACTTTACTCCATCCTCTAATCATTTCTCTACCCATTTCTCTCTTCATTTCTAATCATTTTTCTGCTAATTTCTACTTACTTCTCTAACCATTTCTTTATTTATTTCTAATTAATTTCTACTAATTTGTACTTAATTCTCTAGCCATTTCTCTATTCATTTCTAATTAAATCTCTAATTACTACTTAATTCTCTAACCATTTCCAATTAATTTTTGATTCCCCTCCTTACGTAACACCCGGCTGTCCGGTTTAAAAGCAATCCCTGGCAAAGGCCTGTACCGCAATATACTTTCTATGTTAGCAGCGGTCACTTTTCGTACGACCTGACAAAAGTTTTTTTTTCGCTTTTCTTTCTGTTTACGTGGGCCAATAACAGACGATGTCTTTGATTCTGTCCTGCGGTAATTCTCTCTAATTGAAACCGCGTACGTGATTTGCTTCCGCTTGTCATGTGACTAGAGCGAGTAGAGTCGAAAAAAAAGTTCAAAGTCAACGCGGCAGTGTGCCTTCTCTTTGTGTGCTGCACAACGGATTTATACAAATTGGATTACACATATTAATTTTTCTGGAAGTTCCGTGAGTGAAATTACTCTTATTTTTTTATTTAGGATTACAGTTTAATGTACTTGTTTCGCTTGGGTGCTTAGATTTGCTTACTTAAAGTTTAAATTACTTATTTTAGGAATTAGATTTGCTTAGGTTGTTCGACTGACAGCCGATCGCTCTGTCTGTCCGGTCATTTAAACTTTAGACGCCTGCATCTCAGTTTATCTTACCTTAACTCCCTAAGTTTTAATTTACGTGAAAGTTTAATTTAATTGCCTCACATTTGCAGTTATTTCTTTAAATATTATTTATAATGGCACGTTAATGATAGAAATTTTGTTACATTTCGTTTTACTCCTCTAAATCTTTACCGAGATAATTTTTACTCTGAATTTATTTTAATCGGTATTATTTTAACTTATATTTACGTGACCTACGTGTAACTTTAAATTATTTTCCACTGACCTATTCATGTTATTTTATTTTCCGTGGCCTCAGATTATAATGAGAGTTGCGAAATACTCTCCCGTAAACGGTTGATTTCTGTTCATGTATATTTTCTACATTCTCCTCCTCTTGGGGATTATTTAAATTATTTGAGCTAACTTTGTCAGTGTTCGTTGTATTCTCTGTGATAGTAATAGTCGGTTGACCAGGCCCTTCTACCGATCTGTCTGCGACGCTTTGCTGTCTCTCTTGAATCTGTTCTGGCGGGAGGGGGGAGCGGACTTCCGTTTCCCTCCTCGGAGAGAGGCTTTCTTCCAATTCGAGTTGAAATGGGAGAATGCCCTCGAAGGAGCGATCATCAGCTTCCGCGGTGGCAACGCTTATCTCCGGCGCAATGTTTTGTAAGACGCTCTGAGCGTATCTTCCCGTTCCGATATTCGGTTCGAACCGTGTTTCATGTAATAAATGCGGTCTCCTATCAGGCATTTCATATATCCGATTTATATTTATTTTGATTGGCTTTGCCCTAGGATCTTTAATTAGTTTTAATAAAAATAAGTGGGTTGTTAGTTTTTCTATTATTCTGTACGGGCCTCTAAAACGTTTTTTTCCGAAGTTTGGAATGTTTTTGACAAAAACTTTTTGGCCTAATTCTAGTTTTCTAAATTTTGCTTTTTGTAAATATTTTTCCTCCTGTATCTCTTGTGTGCGGATTAAATTTTCGTAGGCTTGTTTGTATGCTACGGCCATAGTTTCCAGCTTTTGAGGTTGATTTCGTATATAATTTTGAGTCTCTTCCGCGTTATTTGGTACGATGTCCATAAATAATGGTAAGTCCCGTGAAAAGAACAAGAAGTTCGGTGACATACCTGTGGCTGGGTGGTCTACTGCATTATAACATGCTTTATGAATTCCTACGGCTGTTTCCCAATCGTCTTGTTTGTAACACTCGATTGCACGTTTTATGGCTGAATTAATTCTTTCTGAGATTCCGTTTGTTCTCGGATTCGCTGCTGAAGTTAATTTTGCATGTATATCTAGTTTATCAAGTATAGCTTTGAATAATTGGCTAGTAAATTGGCTCCCACGGTCCGTCAACACAAATTCACTTTTGCCGTAAGTAGTTACATACGTAATTAATTTTGTTGCAATGGTGTCCGCCGTAATGTTATCTATCGGATAAAGTTCCGCGTGCCTGCTAAAATGACATACCACAGTCAAAATGTACCGGTTCCCATATTTACTTCTTCTTAGAGGTCCCAAAATGTCAAGTGACAGTAAATTTCCGGGATAGTGCGGAATTACATTCCTACCTAATGGGAAGGGGGGGTGAACTCCTTTGAGTCCCCTACAGTCCTCACAAGAATTTACATAATTCTTTGTGTCTCCATAAATTCCAACCCAAAAATAGCGTTTGCTAACCAAATCGTACAGTTTTCCTACTCCCTGATGAGGGCTATGCAAATGTAGTAAAATTCTACTTTGTAAAGTCTTCGGAACCACTACCCGTTCTATTGCGTTATCGCGGATGATATTTTTATCTTGCGAGACATACATCAATAAATCCGTTTCTGGGTCAATAAAATAATGTTCGAAATCCTTAGTTTTACTATGCTGCTGTTCTCTAATATTATTCCTAAGTTTATTTAAAATGTCGTCTTTAATTTGCTCTGTGTGTATTTCTTCGATATTTGGAAGTTGGGATTTATTTTCTAAGCTGTTTACTGTTTCAATATTATTTTTATTCCCTACAATTTCTATGTTACTGAGGTTGTTCTCGAAATTTTCTCTGGAGAGATAGTCTGCTAAGATGTTGGAGTTTCCGTCTATGTGTATAAAGTCATAATCATATTCAGATAGTTTTAATAGCCAGCGGGCTTCTAAATTAGCCGGGTTAGAAATTTTTAAGTGATATTTAAGGGGTCTGTGGTCGGAAATAATATAGAATTTTTTCCCGTAAAGGTAATTGTGGAAATTTTTGACTCCATAGAATATAGCCATGAGTTCTGTTTTTACTGCGGGATATCTTTGCTCGTGTGGTTTAAGTTTTTTACTGTAGTAAAGTACAGGTTGTAAGCGTTCATTATTCTTTTGTAATAGAACTGAAGAAATAGAGGTCGAGCTTCCGTCTGTATTAAGGTAGAATGGTTTGTCTAAATCCGGTTGTAGCACTAAAGGATGTTGGAAAAATTTATTTTGTAGTTCTTGAAATGCGTCATTGCATTGCGGAGACCATGAAAATTTATTCCGCTTAGCCGTTAGCTCAACTAGTGGAGCGGTGAGTTGCGCATAGTCTGGGATTAATGTTCGATAAAAATTACATAGGCCTAAAAATTTTTTAAGTTTTCGAACAGTGTTTGGTCTGGGAAAAGAAACAATTTTTTTTGTATTATTATCAGTTGGACTTAATCCCTGTTTAGTCACTGTAAACCCTAAATATTCCATTTTCTCTCTAGAGAATTCACATTTGGTCGGTGTCAATGTTAAATTAAAATCTCTTAGCCTTTGAAAAACAAGCTCTAATTTCTCTTTTAATCCTTCATATGTGTGTGCCGCTAAAACCACATCATCAAAATATGCGTAAATGTCATGTTCGTGTAAATCTCTAAGAACGATATCTATAGCTTTTTGAAACCACGCGCCGCTAGTTTTATGTCCAAATATTAATCTGTTGTATTCGAATCTTCCATATGGGCTTGTGAATGCCATCTTATGTCTTTCTTCCTCTGGTAATAAAATTTGTGAAAATGCGCTCTGGAAATCTAATTTTGCGTAAAATTCGAAACCTGCTAGTTTTGTCATAATATCCTGGATTCTTGGCACTGCATAATTAAAGTTCTGTGAGATACTGTTTAAGAGTCGTATATCCAAGCAAATTCTGAATTTATCTGTATTTTGTTTTTTCACTAGAACCATTCCTGCGCTATAATTAGAGTCGCTATGACTAATTATGTTTGCTTGCAACATTTCATCAATTTGTCTTTTTAATTCTTTTCTCAAAGCGTAGGGCACGTCATAAGCTCTAATTTCTATCGGATTCTGGTGCGATAAAATAAATTTAGGTTTTACTACTTCAGTACATCCTAAAGTGTTTAAATTTTTGGAGAATACGTCTCCGTAATCCATTAATAATTTTAATAAATCTTTCCTCTGATCGACTGGCATGTGGTCTAAGTTAAAGTCTGTTTCCAGTAATTCGTTCCGTCTAATTTCTCTTATTTTATTTATTCTATCTTCCAATTCTATTTTATTCCTATTAGTATCTGTAAGGTGAATTTCCTCATTAGCCTGTTTAATATTGTGTTTTAATTTCCCTATCAAAGTGTTTTTATTAAGTGTAATTTTATGTGATCCTTCATTCTTAATTGATATGAATTTGTTTGGGTTAGTCTCTTCTGTTTCTAAGTGAAAAATCGTTGGGTTGATGTTTAAAGGCTGTTTTAGAATTTTTGGTTCAAAGTTATAATTTTCTAATTTATTTTCTGTGTAAGTGCAATTAATTTCAACTAGTTTAGATTCTTGCGGGTCTATTTTAATTTTCTTGCGCGTTCTAATTGCTGTATCTGAATTTATATTTAGCACGCTTTCTTGCTCTCCTAAAGGGATTATTATATTATCTATTTTTATTATGTTTTGTTTAGTATCGATGATGGCGTTATGAAGTTTCAAAAAATCAAAACCGATTATCCCAGCATAATTATGCGGAAATTTGGCGGTAGTAACGTAGAATATGTGTTTAAAGATTTTATTTTCAATTTTAAATGACGTTTGTATAACGTTTATATAATTTAGTCTTTCTCCTGCCAACGTTTTAATTGTGACTGATCTAGATAAATATTTGACGTGACATATTTCCCTTATTTTTTGGAATTCTTCTTTTCCGATTATACTAATCGTCGCTCCACTGTCTACCATCATTGCAACGGGCCTTTTATTAAACATAACTTGTATTGTAGGTAATTTTATAGATTTTTCTCCTAATTTTTCGTCTAAAGCAGAAATCACTTCGTATTTACACACCTTCCTATCCTTATGAATTTGTACATTCTTTATTTCTCCCTGGTTATCAACATAACCAAATCCATCGTAACTTAACTGCGGCGGGTTTTTTGGGAGCTTATGATAATTGCCGCCCCTCTCTAGTTTAAAGCAGCTCTTCTGGGGAATGTATTTTCTCTCTCATTGTATCTGTTTCCTCTAAATGTACGTGAAAACCCCGGATTTCGCCTTGCGTATTCTCCGCGGGGGAAATTGTTAGCTGGCCCCTGCCTTTCTCTTTGCGTATATTGCCTTTCGCTCTGGTTGTTAAACTGCTGTGGGCGTGAACTCTGGGATCTACGCATTTCATTTTCCCGGTTATATAATCTACAATTTATCATCAGATGGTTTGTGCGTCCGCAAAATAGACAAAACATATCATTAGGGATATTATTATTAGAAGTTCTAGCTTTAGGTGTGTTTTGTTCCAATCTAAGTGCGTTAATTTGTTCGCCTAATGTTTCTAACAAATATCTGTTAGCATTTTCCTGTTCTTTTCGTAGTTTTTCGATTTCTGTTTGTAAAGCCGGTGGTCCAGGGTGCGCGACAATATTGTTTACAGCTTCTGTTTCAGGTGGAGAAATTGCTATTGCGTTTTCAATATTTTCTGCTATTACAATCGCCGCTTCGAAGGATAATGGGTTTGCTTTTAGCACCTCTCTCTTAATTTGCGTGTTTAGTGCGTCCAAAAATTTTCCTAGTCTTAATTGGTCAATGATTTTTTTCGACTCCTCGCTACTCAAATCACCTGCACTTTCTAGATAAGTCAGCGTGATACATTTGATTCTGTGTGCTAATGCCTTAACGCTCTCACCTTCAAATTGTTTAGTTAGAGTAAATTGTATTTGGCGGGTCGTTATGCTAGTCCTCTGTGAAAAAAATTCAAGTAGCCTTTCCTTTAGTACTTCGTACGAATTTTCTTTACGTAATTCCGGCGAACTCGCTAGGAATTTTAGTGCATTTCCCTTTAAACGCGACTTTAATACTACGAGTTTTTCTGGTTCGGTCCATTTTCCTAGCTTGGCTATCGAATCAAATTGATCGAAAAATATTTTACAGTCTGTTTCAGCATTTCCTTCGAATACCCCAAGTAAAAAGGTTAACCCCTGTAAACGACTTTGATTTTCGCCTCCCTGCTCGGGCGCTTCTGTACTATTTGTATCCGGCATCTTGTACAATTTTTATATCTACTTTCAAATTATTAAATATTAACTCACTTATTATTTACAATATTACAAAGATCTTCCCATGATGCATATTCATTTCACAAAAAAAAATTTCTCTGAATTTTGAATTTTGAATAATTACATTATCCAGTCAAATATTAATCGAGGCACTTTGATAACTGTGCACAAGACTGGTCTCGGCGCCATAATATGTGGCGTGGCTCCGCTGAAATCTTACAATTACACATTGGCCGTTAATCGTACTTCTGCACGCCACTTGCTCGATTACCGAGCATATCTCCAGGTTCTGATTAATTAGAAAATGCATCACGAGAACACACAATAAATACTAATTAAAAGTTAATAAAGCTTTTATTTTAAAATACTTATATTCAAAACTTGTTACTTAAAACTTAAAAAACCACAAAATGTCATCTTAATTACATAGAACATATTTACATTCGCTAAGTAGGTATTGGATAATGATCGATCTGATCATTTCCCCCTCTCTAGTTAAATTAAATATCATAATAGCCCTCAAGTTAGGCAGTTAACTTCCTTATTAAATAATATATTCTCTGATACTCAGTCTGCAGTGGGAGAGGACAAAAGGACTTACCCCTTTTCGGTACGGCAGGACGGCATCGAGGTGGCACTCATCCGTCGGTTATTAGACGACCCAGTCTAAACTCTGAAAATTACCAACTCTGTTCTCTCTCAACTCTTCTTCTCCTCGCCGGGATCTCGGACGGCCCCCTGGCCGGCTCCATAACTGACGCTTGGCCGCTATAGGTTCGAAAACCCATAAATTCAGTGACGCGGCCGGGCTCCATCGAATCACTGGATTTGGCCCCTTCCCAAGGGTTGGCTAAAAATTGGGGGGCTCTAGCCCTCTTGCAGGTGTCCATTTTATTTAAAAATAAGATAGCGTCCTTTGCCATTTTCTCACCACTGCAGCTGGTCTCTTACTCATAGCCAAGGAATGTCAACCGTTCCCAAAGAGAGAGAGGGGGGGGGGGTAATACTTTCTAGAAGTGAAGTGGCGACAGGAAAATTCCAATACTGTCCCACGACATGTATATATATATATATATATATATATATATATATATATATATATATATATATATATATATATATATATATATATATAAATATATATATATATATATATATATACATATATATATATATATAAATATATATATATATATATATATATATATATATATATATATAAATATATATATATAATATATATATATATATAAATATATATATATATATTATATATATATATATATATATATATAATATATATATATGTGTGTGTGTGTGTTTTAAATTATTCTCACTGCTATACTATAATTATAGTTTATATATCTATACAAGCAGTACGCTAGGTACATCCATAATTTCAGGGGTATGTGAAGCATAAAGGTTGAGAAACACTGCATTAGACAATGCTCTAGAATGTTACAATTGGCATTTTTAGTCTATTTTGCTTTATTGCTATGTCTGTCATTCTAACTTTTTAAATTATTTGCTACAATCACTTTTATTCGATCGAAAATATTTAAATTACTATACTTATAGCTAAGGCATAGCCCTTTCCTTACAACGTTATTGGCGTGCTTATGTATTTACCTAGGAATCCTAGGCACCTGCCTGTCTTGTAGGAATCTTTAGTTTACCCAAAGAAAGCATAACGTTTTATAATTACATAAATAATTAAAAAAGAAAACTTTTTCCGTCAATGATTGCAACTCTCATTGATTGGACTGGATTGATAATGTTAGCGCTCTATACTATATTTTTAGGTAAATCGGATTCATAACCATTCTAGGCATGTACGAATACACAAAGTTCGTCACAAAGTTTGTCACTAATACACGAAGTTCGTTTCGTAAAAAAATTTCTTGACTCGGAAATCATCGTGTTTTTTAATGAAAGCGACTGAATTTTCCGAAATTTTTTTATCAGTAAAGATATCTCAAAGAAATATTTTACAGTGCAATTTAACTATAACACTGAAATTCAGATCGACGATATATTGTGTTTCATAATATATATCAATAATAATTTGAATCTATTTAAAAAATTATCTTGTCTTAACTAAAGGTAATACTGGCATTTTCAACAGAGGATGGCGGCACCAGATGGCGCCATCAGCAATAGATCCTTGCAATAGAAGATGGACGCGCAAATGTGCCGTCACTTATAATAACTAATAAACTAATTCGATAAAAAAATCTCTCTGAGGCGTATTGTCCCTTGTCCTGAAGTACCTATGTACCAAATTTCATGACCGTACAACGTTTAGATTTGTCGCTATCGACCGCACAGACAGACATATTCCTTTACTATTATAGATGCATCTTAAAGGGTATATATAATCAGAAGAATAATTATATATTGAGTTTTGCATTGATTTCAGCAGATACTTTTACTCGTATCACGTCGAGAATCCAACTGAATGATGATGAGCATATAGCCTCTGTAGAAAGTTTTGGAAAAAGCACGTAATCTATAAAATTCGAGAAGTTTCCAAAAGGCTCCAAGTTGATATTTTGTCAAATTCATGGCCAAAGTCAAGCGATCCGATCCTACAAATTATAACAATGATTTCCTCTTAGGTATTCATAGAAATATGATGTCACTTCCGTTATCTACTTACGTTTCAACCCGTCACATTTTTTTATTTATTCCCTGCCCCACGTTTTACGACATTTCACTTAAAAAAACTATAACTTTCTTTAATTTTATTCATCCATCGATTTTCTTAAAAGCATTTTCACTTTGTTTGCCTAGACAATCTTGTTAATATTTTTTCTTAGCACCTTCGATTTCATTTACTGGAATTTTAATTATTTTAAATAATTGTCTTTCATTTCTCTAATCTCCAGTTTGTGTCATGCCAGACAACTTGCGTAATGAATTCATGGCCGAAATGCAGAGACAAATCAATTGGGTGGAAATTCTGTGGCTTTCGTAACGTTACATATTCTATTGTTGGGGTGAAAAAGCACTCCATTGTTCGCAAAATCCCAGTTAATAATTTATGTGCACGTTCTATTTTTTTCCAGGAATATTTTCTTCGGTTTCAAAAAAAAAGAGCCCTTTTTATTCATTATTTATTAAATATCTTTTGAAAATAGAATATTTCATTCGTTTTTAATTGTGTTTGAATTCTGTAGTTGAAGAATAGACTGGCGTATAGTTCTGTACTTAAATGTAATGCCCGCAAAAGGACCACATAGAGTCAATGATTTTTATTAAAAGTTTGATGTTGATAGCGCACGACTTTCCCTACATCATGACATGATTTTATTTCTTTCACAGCGAAATGATGGTATATAAGAGCCACTGCACAATATTTTTGGCATGATCTTGACTATTAACGCCTTGTAGATAAAAAATTTGGCACCTTTGAAAACTTATCAATCCAAACCGAGATATACACGTGTAAAATCCTCATCAAAATGTAATTAACTGTTAATGAATATATCGTAAAATAAATGATTATTGGCGAATTCTTGGTGTCAAAATGCAAAACTAATACAAAAAGTATCTGCTCTCGTGAATAGAATGAACTAGATGTACGAGAATGATGGTAATAGATTTGTCGCATAATATTGCACATGGAACGTTAATATATTTGTTTATAATTAATACTTTTTTATTTTATGTAATTTTTTTGATAAATTTATTTGAAAAACGTGCAATATCACGAAAACGTTTCATGTTAGTGCTCTAAAATAGGTGCAATTCATTTTTTAATGAAAATTTACGTATGAAATGATTATGCATGTAACAGTATATGCATGTAACAGTATATATATATATATTATATATATATATATATAAATATATATATATTTATATATATATATATATAATACAGTTATTTATTTATATATATATATGTAACAGTTATGCATGTAACAGTATATATATTAAGATCAGATTTATGAATGATTTTTTTCAAAAAATCCATCAAAAATTCATAGCGTTGTATTATTCGTTTTCTAAGGAAACATTGTCTCGAAAATGATTGTTTATATATCATTTTTGACGTTCCTGATTCTTATGATTTTTTTTGAAAAATTAATTCGAAAATTAAATCGGGGAGCTAGCGATCTTTTGACAAATCGTATCATGTTACAACATAACTGAATTATTTACAGTGTGTAAAACAATAGCACGTATTTATACTATAGGCGATTTTCATTAAATTTATCTGATTTAAATGATAAAGAACTTGATAGAAAAATAAATTTTATAAATGAACCATAATGATTGTGTAACATCAGTTATGTCCATGAGATATGGAATTATCGTAATGCTTGACATTTTCAAATTTTTAAACTACGTGCCTTATTTTGGCTAATGTTTGATTTAATCTATATAGTTTTGAATTTGTTTAAATGAATGTTGCACCAAGATAATGAATGGTACTAATTTTTGTTACCTTTTCAGTATTTTTATTTTGACCAAACTTTTGTAAATTGGTTTACAAACATGACCTGGATTACTTATTCTTCTGGTTTGCCCTCGCAAATTATTTTGTATAGCGAGGAGAGAAATTCCTATGCTATTTTACCTACGCTTTAGTAAATATGTATATACTCCAATAAATAAGTATAAACACATACATGCACATTTAACAATAATATCTAAGAAAATACAGACTAATTAAATGAAACTAAATATTAACGGTTTTAATTTACTTAACTGTTATATCTTGACTCCGAAATATTTCCGTACTTACAAGAAAATGCAATGATTTCCAAAAAGAGGGGGCAGTTGTTGGTAATTTAACGATTGAGATAACGTTTAAAGTCATTATATCGTGTTTTATTAACTAGAATTGAGGACTCCATCATCGGGGTTTCCATTATATTAAAACATGCTTTATGCCAAGGTTTAAACCAATGGGATTCAACCAATTTTAATATCAAACCAACAACTTTCAAGCTGTTTTCTCTGATTTAATGTTAGTTTTAATGGACTATAATTGTTTCAAGGGCATTTTGAGCCTTCCATTATCAGGTTAGAAGAAGCACTGTTTATTAGTCGAACGATCAAAGGCAACTGGTACATGCTCGTACACTATATTGTGATTCTTTGGTTATTTCTCTATAACTATTTTGTGCTCTCTATTGCAGCAGTTCACAACCAGTGGTACGTATACCACTGGTCGGTTGTAAGAAGATGACTGGTGGCACGTGAATAATTTGTTCAATTTACAGTATAGAAATTTTACTTTCCGTAAACAAAGAGCAACTCATTGATAGTTTACGTGCCAGAAATTTAATGGATAATTTTAAAAACAACTCTTAGTTAACTGCTGACTTAAAAAAAAGATTAGTTAATAGACATAGTAATTATATAGACATAGTAATTTTATATTTTTAATGCCATTTTATTCAACTAACTTATGTGAAGCAGGATTCTATTCAATAATGCATTTAAAAAACAAATATAGAAATATATTCGTCTGGGAGCCAAATTTACATTTACAATGAAGTAAAATAGAATCAGATATAAAGAAACTGATTTCAGCCAAACAATCATTTGTTGAATATGCTGTAAATTGCATCTGTTAATATTTTTTATTTTTGTTGAATTTTTTTATAAGAAGCGAAATAAAAATATATACAATAATTGAAGTTTATAATCATGACTGTAATGTATGTAATAGAAATATTTTTATTAGTGGCACTAAAATTTTCAAAGTTTGGTTTTAGTAGTACACATTTATGAAAAGGTTGAGAACTCCTGATTTATTCTTATCATATGCAGCATCTAAAGATTTATAAGTAGTCCAACAAATACCAGATTTGTGGTCTAGACCGTACACTGTAAAGAATATAAAAAAATCCAATTGTGTCAGAACGGTGCATTCTCTGGATTTCAAATCCAAATGAGTTTCCTTTACAGGAAAGGAAAATTTATGAAAATCCGGTTAGTTTATTTCAGGAAACACAATTTTTTCCAAGCCAAGTAATCTCTTGTCACAAACACAACAGTTTCACCCATGGGAAACTTTCCATGAGCTCCAGGATCCAATTTTGTCAGAACGGTGCATTCTCTGGATTTCAAATTCAAATGAGTCAGGTTTACATCTCGGGTGCGAACCGTCAGCCCTATAAATGCATGCATTCTTATTATAGTGCTCCGAATACACTTCGAACCCACAAACTGTAGCTCTCTATCAAAGTAGCTCTCGATTGCATATAAAGCCCAACGAGAGTCAAAATAATCATTAGATCCTCCATCAGCTCATGGAAAGTTTCTCATGGGAGAAATTGCTGTGTTTGCGACAGGAGAGTACTTGGAAAAATTTGTCAAAATAAATTCCGTCAAATCTCAGAGTTGCAATTATGAAGTAAAGAAAATTTTGTTGGAATATTTATCTATACAATATGATTGACACTAGGAAGTGATATATAAAAATTATCGAGTACTCCCATTATAGATAGGATCTTGGTTTTGGTGTCATTCGATCTGTTTCAGTTGTTGTTGTTGAGACCCAGACCGTCCGACCTACCAGAAAGGCGATCTGTCTCAGTGTCGAAACCAAAGGGAAACTCAACTTAGGGGTGATGTGGCAGAAATATGTTCAAAACACTCTAAATGACTTTCAAAATTATCGAGCACTTTTACTTAAGACCGTATCTCAATTTTAATCTCAGTAGATCTGTCTCAGTTTTCAGGTCAACGGAAAAGTATAATATTTCGAATTGAGGGTGGTTGACGATGGGGAGGGATATTGAAAAATATCAAAATTATTTAGAACACAATTATTTAGTATAAAATTATTTAGTATTTAGTTTTATATCAAAAAATTATACACGATAGCTGCGCCGACCATTCATTCAGCTGCTCCAAGTCCTAGGACGAGCCGGATGGTCTGGGCTTTCGACACGATAGCTGCGGCATGTATAAATGGATTTTCACGAAACTTTTAAAACCGGCCTTGTTTAAGAAAAATCTAAAACTATACAGAGTTTTATGAAATTCGAGCGAAAACTTCTAAATTTGTGCGAAATTTTATATTTACTTAACATGGCAGTATAGGATAAAATTTGACTTAATTATGCATAAAAGGGGTTATTTATGGCTCAACATGAAACTTAATTTTTGTATTCGGGACTTCATTATCCTCCTCGGGGGGGGGGGGAGGCGAAACTTATCCCCAAAGGGGTACATTGCCAAACATGGTATCAAACAAAAGATATTTTAAAACCCTGTAAAATGAAGGGTAACATGCTATAATTGTGGTCATTTGGACTAATGATACAGATTTTCCAATTTTTTTTTACAAAATCCCCCCCCCCCCCGCAGTCGAGTTGAGCCACACCACACTCCAGTAAATTTAGAATGTAGTTTACTTATCTACTTTTCACTATTTGTCGTTAGATGGTCACATGATCTCAATTTGAAGCATAAGTTTAAACAAACATATAAGAAAAGGATTAAGATATTGCAGTACACAACTGATGCAGAAAAAATCATTAAAATAGCTTTTTTGTCAGAAATGTAATTATCTTTTTGAAAGTTAAATCCTAGAATTTATCTAATTTATCTTCTCATCATTGAAACAACATTTTTATCGTGACAAAAAATCATAGATGTCTTTAATTGCATTCATTCCATCGATTTTCTTAAAAGCTTTTCTCTTTCACTTATTTAAACTATCCTGTTAATACTTTTTCAGCACCTTCGATTTTTTTCGTTTAAATTTGGCTGGCTTTAAATAATTATCTTTCATCTTTATTTTTAATCCCTTATTTACGTGATATTAAGTAGCGCGTGCGATGAATACATGGGAGGAATAAGTTAATACATCAATAGGAAATTTCCAAACTTTTATTTGCGCAAGAGATATATTTTATTGTCATGGTGAAACGTGTTACATTGTCTGAGAAATATTATTTAATTCTGTGTGCATTTTATTTTTCGGAAGAATACTTCTTTTCGGTTTGTAGAGGGAATTTATATCATATTTTGTAAGGTAATAGGGGAGATTGTGGCGGATATGACCACCGGGGTACAGGATTGCAAGACAATGAGGACTCACTTTGCAGTGGTGTCGCCAAGGGGGTATAACCTTCCCCAAGATACCATCGAATTCATTGAATTTCAAAGAAATGATATATGGAGAAATGAAAAACAAAATATCTGGCTACCAGTCCAGAATTTTTTTCTGACAACGCTATTGTCGATATGTACTCTCATACCCAATAAAATATTACAAATAGAAAGTGATAATAATCGTCTTTCAGTGTGTAGTCCGCCATTGTATCCGCCAGTGTATCCGCCAGTGTATCGCCAGTGTAGTCCGCCAGTGTATCGACTGCGAATAAGTGTTTTTGTTCGAATGTGCTATATTACTTTTATTATTTACTTTTTAATGTGAATGCATTTTATTAAAGTATTCGAAAAAAATATTTAACACGTAGATATTTTGTTTTTAGTAAAAAGTAAATGAAAACATTAATTTGTAACTTTGTAGTTTGTTTTACAAAAAAAAAAGAGAGAGAGAGAAAATCATATCGCGCAGAAGGAACTAGGTACAAAAGAACCCTTTAAAAATCTATAAAAGGTTGCATGTTGGTATCTCGAAGACATTCCCGTGAGAGGTTAAAAGTATATTGGCCGGCTGTATCGTGTTGAAATAGACGTTATTCACCCCATTTATGAAAGGAATTGCTACAGGTTATATGATATTAGCATGGTGACATCTAGTTCTAGAATTGATATCAATACATGTAAAATTAGAATGGTTGTCATAGCTGACCGATTTCCAGGCCATAATGCTCTGTGTTCGGGGGTGTGTGCCATTCAGCACTATTGTCTAGATTGCGTCGTCTGCCACATCAGCTCCATATGAATTTCCGCACACCATCAAAATCTATGCGAAACAGGGATTCGTTACTGAAGATAACTTGATGGCATTCAACAACCCATATCATTCGAGAGTGGCACTAATTCAAGCGCATTCGACGTTGACGTGAGGAGTAAACAGTATACCCTATTCACACTGCCGATATATAAGTCGACTTAACTTGAGTAGACTTATCTTTTGGCGTTCAGAATGAACCGAAGATAGTCTCAACCACCCACACTTTGAATTTTGACATTTTAAGGCAAGTCCAGTCGTCTTCGAGATTATATTTCTTTACAATTTCATTGGATATATTTCGTTACCCCCAAGAATCAATAATGCTTTAATTTGGGTTTTGATATGATTTTGAACCGAAAAATTAAATAAAACGTATTATTTATAGTACTAGTACTTGATACGTTATAATAAAATGCTTCATTTACTGAAAACTAATTTTATACAGCATATAGTTTAAAATACTTGCGTTGTATGTATTATGTTTATTAAAGGCACCTTATGTTAACTTCTGTATTGAATTCCGTACGTGAAGCCCTTGTTCAGCCTTTTTAACACTTTTCAACAAAGTTGAAAAGTGTTTATGGCTTTGTTCATTCTGTCTGTCTGTCTGTCCTTTCGCACGATAACTGCCGTAAAAATGACTTTATCAAAATGAAATTTTAGTATGTTGTTCAGAGGGTCTGTGGTATCAATGAGAATATAAATGAATTATATCACCCAATTAGTTTTGGATTGAACCCGGGTTGAAGAAATAAAATGCATTGAACCCTATGGGACCTAATATTACAAACATTTTTTAAGCGAATTTAAAATTCACAAATTGCTTCGAAAGTTTTGGAAAATATTCAAATTATCCCATAACAAATACAAAAAAAATTAAAATAATAATTACACCCATATCATATGAAGAGATCACGTGACCCACTTCAAAATAAAATATGGCATCCATCTTGTGTCAAAATCGTGATTTTTAAAGTTCTTTTTAATTTATATTTAGTGTTGTATCCGTACTAAAACCGCTTTATTTTTGCTTAATTTCTGCGCATCGATATTCTAAAACAGCGCAATAACAATATATTTGAGTTTAAATGATCAATGCCATCCATCGTGTCAAAATCTTGATTTTTAAAGTTCTTTTTAATTTATATTTAGTGTTGCATTCGTCCTAAAACCACTTTTTTTTTCAGTGCATCTATACATATGCTGCGACAACGCAATTACAATATTTTTGAGTTTAAATGCTCATCAAACTTTGATTATTTCTACAAAGAAACGTGATTTTCACATATGGAGAATGTAAACACATCAAGATGTAAGATGAGTTATGTGTAAGAATTGCTGAATTTCTTTAACGAAACATTATTTAGCTCTGGCGTTTGCAATATAGCTGATATGAATGAAACATTAATTGATTTTACATAAAGAATCAGACGATTCTATTGCCTTTTTCGATGAAGATTTAAGATTGGAGTTATACAGTACTTTTACCTCCATGGTTTTAAGTTTTCAAGTAAAATAAATGATTGTAGTATTGTGATAATTTAAAAAATATCGCCGCTGAATGAAAGGAATTGAAAAAAGTTTATAAATGAAATATTAGCTGCTTTTATATAAAGTGCAAGGCGATTTATATTTCGATGACGTCATTTGAATAAAGTTCATTTATTTTTGATGAAGTTTTCAAATATAATAAATTATTGTATTGTGATAATTTTAAAAAATATCACAGTTGAATGTATCGCATTTTAGAGATGTTTAAATAAAATTGCATTGCAGTTGGAAAGTGTTTCATAATTAATGATTTATGCATGATTGATCTCTCTTGTTTCATTCTATATTCATTGGTGACTTCTAGTACTTGAAACTATAATAAAATAAAGCAAATTATCTGTAGGACAAGAAAGTAAGTTACCCCAAATAAAATATGCTACCTTTTAAATGTGGGGCGCCATAACGTTTTTATTAAACTCGATTTCAAATATTGAGACAAGTTTATAAACATGGCAATATCTCTGCCAATATTTTTTATTTTAAATGATCACTTAACTTTGATTATTTTTTCAACGAAGCCTAATTTTAATGTAGACAATGCAGAATGTAAACAAATCAAGCGATTGTAAAATGAGTTGTATAAGAACTGCAGAATTTTTTTACGCAAAATTATTTAGTTCTGGAGTCTGGAATATATGTGATATGAATGAAATATTCATTGATTTTACATAGAGAAGCAGGCGATTTTATAGCATTATCTTTTTTGATGAAGTTTTATGTTTTTAAGTAAAATAAATTATTGTAGTACTGTGATAATTTAAAAAGTATCACCGCTGAATGTATTCCATTTTCTTTTTTGATGAAGTTTTATATTTTCATGTAAAATAAATTATTTTAGTGCTGCGATAATTTACAAAATATCACTGCTGAATGTATTGCATTTTATAGATGTTTAAATGAAATTTCATTTTAGTTGAAAAGTGTTTCATAATTAATGCTTTATGCATGATTAATCTTTCTTGTTATTTTCTAATTTAAAATCAGAGATTAAAATTAAAAAATAAAAAAGTTTCATGATGTTACAAACAACAATTTATTTATTTATGATTTTATGATTTAACAGGTTACGAATAAAATAAAATAAAATAATTAAATAAAAATAAATTAATGACATTTTGCAATTTTGTTATTACAGTGGAACTTTCGGATTTGCGTTTCTCTATGGAATTGATTCAAAAGCGATATATGAGGAAAAGCAGAATACACGGGAAACACTGTTTTAACTAGTATATAAAAATAAAAAAAAAGTAAAAAACAGATATACTCCTCACCAAACTATTATTTTTCTCTTGTTAAGAATTTAATTTATTGTCCAATTGAAAAAATTCCAAACGTATCTAAAATGTTAAAGCCCTTAGAATTGAGCGATTTTCTAAATCAAATTTGTTATTAAATATTAAACATTAAAAATTTCTCTAGAGCCATTCGGTAGTAAACACTATGCTTGGAGAAACAAAAAGATTTAGGCAAAAAAAGAAGGGGATCTTCACTTCTTTAAGAAATCCCGCAGCTTTGACACGTCTACCTGGTCCTATACGGTACTTAAATTATAGAATTGCGCTCGCATTTTTTTAACTACATTCCCAATGCAACATCACTTAACTGGGTAGACATTTCGAGATATGCCTCTCCTGAACAATACGCAGACACTTGTCTGGTGCCAGTCGGAACAAATATGCGAGGTCTATATCTCCCTTTGTTTATTAACACAGAAGAAAATATTTTAAGCATTTATTTCGAATAATATACGATTAAAATAAATATTAACTGATCACAAATTATTCGAGTAGACACTGCCTACCTTGTCTCTCCTGGTGCCTAGCTACTGTTGGAATCATTTTTTATAGAATGGTACAGTTTCTCATTGAGTAAATTACCAATTTCTCATCATATACTGATTTATTTATTCATAACAGGGTCATTCCATGTAAAATCACCCCAAAAAATAATATTTGGTTGCATGACCATTTTTGAAAAAATTTATATTTTACACAAATGTTCCTACATATTTAAGCAGATGAACAACAATTTTTATAAATTTTTCATCTCGCTCATTTATTTGGTACAGTCATTTTTTCAACATGGCGGACTCCAAATCTGACGAATTTTGAAGTTCAAACAAATTTAAATATCTTGGAACTCAAACGAATTAGATACTTGGAATAAAAACTATTTTACTGGCCTTAAAGTGGTCCATATTTCATGCTATTGTAAAGTTTGTGTAACTGCAATCTGAGTGGCTGAAATTTAGCGTTGAAATTCAGCTTCAGTTTAGCTAAAAATTCAGTTTTTAGCCTTTATAAAAATAATGAAGGGCACAATTTTAAATCTTCAAATTTTCATCATATTTGACCCTACTCCCAACGTCTTAGTTGGAGGAATTTCAAGACCATGAAATTTCTCCTTTTGTTCTGCTGCTTTGTGATTGTCATTTTTGACTATCTCGCTCTGTTGACGAATATCATATTTTCTCTCCTTGGTCCTATTCTTTCCAAATAAAAAAAAATCTAATGTAGACAGATTATGTAAGGAAGTCATGACTTTCCTTACATAATACAAGGACTCCTTACATAGACTTCACTCTTTTCAAAGAAATTAATAATATACAAGATTCACGGCCAATTTCATATTAACATTAACCGTTTTTCTGGATGAAAATGTATAAAACATTTTCGAAGTACCAAATTAACTTATATTTCGCGCAAGTCTAACTTGGCAATTAGAATTATTGCTCGAATCCTCTAAGCAATATTGTTCATTCATTAAATGATTTCAATTGTTAGAAAACAATAAATTTTCATCAATTTTGGCGTCAATTTCGCTAATTAAACCCCATTTTTTCCAATTTGACAACATTTTCAAAAATTCGCCTACCACTCGAAATTTTGTATCAGTCGTTTTCTAATGAAAAATTACTTACTGAATTATCATTTATTTAGGATTTTTAAAGGTTTTGATTTTTTAATTTTATTTTTCGAAAATTGGAAGAGTCTTCTGAACATGCGATCGAGTTTTCTTTTTTCGAATCGCTCGATTCATTCGTGAGATATCGCTTTCACAGGCTCACAGACATACACTAGAATGCACACTAATATTCATACACACACGTACACACACGCACACAAGCATCACATGTAAAGCGTTCGATTCGAGTCAAGAGATGCTCTTCCATCGAAAACTCGAATTCGAATTTTCGACTCCTTCACAATTCTTTCTCAATATATTATAGTAAAGTAATTGTTTCACTCCAATTCATCTAATATGTCCCTAGTAATAATGTTTCCTGATCATGGATTTCTTCGCTTTGATTCCGCATTATATTAGATTGTGTTCGTATTTTTTTCGTTCACTCCTTGCTAATATCGACCATCTGATACATTTCATTTCCTTAACCCTACTTCTGTGTGGTGTGACTTTCTCTCCGTCTTTAAGAAAACAGTAATTAATTGTTCCGAACGAATGGCCAACATTCTTACCCATATATTAACTTTGTAGAAATAAAGGTTTACGTTCTCTATTCTTTCAGATAGAGTTGTATTATTTATTGTTTCATGCAATGGTATTTTCAGAGCCAGATAAAATATCTGGCACTTGTGGTTTCATTAGCAGATGTACTCGGCGTGATTTAAAAGTTGCGAAAACTCAAGTAGTGCTCTAATAAAAACATTATATTAAAAGTTTTAACTTTAATAGAATGTTTTATTAGAACACTAATAAAAATATTTGTCCTTTCTTGAAACACTTGTTTTAAAGAACAAAGCTTTACACACATTTTTCCTTGGGCCAACGGCCGTACCGTGCTGAAAACACCGGTTCTCGTTAGATCACCGAAGTCAAGCAGCATCGGGCGCGGTTAGTACTTGGTGGGTGACCACCTCGGAACACCGCGTGCTGTTGGCCATCTCGGGTGCGGTATCCCCGTGGTTTGCGCGCTAGATTTGCACGCTACCACAAATGCCGCCGTGTTCATGCGGAGTACGATCACGTTAAACATGTGGGTCCGTAAGTCCTTCCGAGAGGTTGGTGGTAGGGGAAGGAGGAAACGGTCCCTGTGGATGCCTCCCCCACTGGGTTCCGGTCTAAATTGGGTGGCACTTCCCGGCCGTCCATACAGTTACCTTACACCTTTCTGGTAGGTCGGACGGTCTGGGTCTCAACAACAACAACAACACATTTTTCCTTAAAACACTTGTTTTAAGGAAGAGGGATAAAAATCTATGTCTTCCATTAAACAATATCTGTACGGGAAATTTGAACATTAAAACATCCTGGTCCAGTTTGTAAACAAATTTACAAAAAGTATAAAATTTGGTCAATATACGCAAAACTGAACAAGCTAAAATCGGTAACAAAAATACACCCAGAGTTTTTCTCAGTCAGTACGACCCGTACTCTTACCTACTAACGTAAGATGTGTGCCGGTAAACAATTAAAAATTAAACTATAGCCGATATGCAAAATGTTCATCAAAATAGTCGGCCGACCTCTGACTATAAACTAGCTGTGACTATCAAAATAGTCGGCCGACCACAATCATTTAAGCCAAAAAAACATATACATTCTTGTATTCTTCGTCGTTGTTGCCTTGCTTTCGATACGAAAAGCTGCTAATCCCACTTGTCTTTACTTGTTCCTAATCCCACTTATCTATACTTGTTCCTAATCCCACTTGTCTATACTTGTTCCTAATCCCACTTGTCCATACTATTTCAAAACAAGCTCATGACCAATGGTCATGGTAAAGACAGAAAGATTGGAGCTTTCATTGATCCAAAAACTTCAGTCGCACGGTGGTAGATGCCCAACTTGGTTTGCTGCCATCCAATTTAGACCAAAACCCAATGGGTGTAGCAGCCATAGGGACGAAAGTTATACTTCCCCTGACCTATCACCTCTTAGATGGACTTTCGGCTTCATCTTGTCCATACTCTGCTTAGACACAGAGTTAGTTTTGGGTGGCGTCTAGGATCGAACACGGGACCTCCGTGTTCGATCCTCTTGCCTCAACTACTGGACTATCCCTGCCCCCAGCTTCCTGTGATCGTATTGATTGGAGAACTCGCACTCTGAACACATAGCCGTGCAATATTACTTTTAAAACGATGTAATTAAGTTTTAACACACATACTAGTCATCATTTGCTTTACAGCAACGAAAAACATATTTCACATATTACATTCACAAATTAGGGGCGAGATAAGCTTAGTGCTTAAGAAGCCCGGAATTATACTCGAAAGACCCAAGTTCGATTTGCATAAATGCCCAAACTATATCCGAGTCTACGCAGAGTACCGTCACTTTAAATCTGACAATCCGAAAGTCTTTCCGAGAGGATGGTAGCAGGGGAAGGAAGGTACGGTCTCTGTTGATGCCACCTCTACTGGGTTTCGGTTAAAAATCGGTGACTTAAGGGCTCAATGTGATCCGCCACAGTGATTTAAAAGGTTTCCCTCTTTGACAGCTGTATAGATAAATGCCACAGTTCAAGTGCCTAGGCTATTGGCGAAAAATATTCATAAATTGGTATAAGCTATTTAAAATATAAATGACACCAGTAATATCGCTGATATGTAACATATGTACCATGTTTCCATTTGAAATAAATCACCAATTGAATGTTTTAGTCATACCTGTTATAGATTTTAGCCATGTTTATTATTTCCTTTTTATTACATCTTGTATATTTAATACCATAACATTGTCACATCTTTCAGAAAAGACAAATGAGAAAGTTCGGCATTGCCATTTCTTTGATTTAAAGTCCAAATAAAAACCGTATGTAATGCAGGGAAACAATTACGCTACTTACTCCCACGGGAAGCATTTGATGATGGTGTAAAATTTTTACTCTTATTATCTGCCCGCGAGAGAATGTTACCACCTTCAATAATAGTCCCACATGTTTCGCTTATATTGTAGGTTAACTAAACGGTGCGAATTTAACGAAACAAGCATTATAAGAAAATATTAGAGCTCAGAAGGTAGTAAAAAATTAAAGCATTCTTTTTTTTCTGTTTAATGGTTATCGTTCGTCGCATACTGCAGCTTTGAGTGTTGTGAGAAGTTGGATTTTTTACGCTTTTCAAACTTTGTAGCAATATTAACAAACGTTGGAGTGATATTAGCAAACGTTATATACAAAGGATACAGTTTAAAATAAAAATATGACTTTTGAAACTCTGATAATAGGATTTTTTGCTTGAAGCAACGAATGTTATAGAAAATGTGTTAAATTCAATGCCGTGTCATAAAGTGTATGAGTTGCGAATTAATTTTACTTTCCTATATATCATTCTACTAGTATCATTCTGTCTAAAACACTTTGAAACACATAACTGAAACCTTTGACAAGCATTTAGCCTAATACTACTGTGGAATAGATTTAAGTTTACAAACAAGAAAGATCAATCATGCATAAGCATTGATTATGAAACACTTTCCAACTGAAATGCAATTTCATTTTAAAATTTCTAAAATGTGACACATTCAGTGGTGATATCTTTTACATTATCACAGTACTACAGTAATTTATTATACTTAAATACTTAAAACTGTATCGAAATACAAATCATCTGATTCTCTATGCAAAATCAATGAATATTTCATTCATATAACTTGTATTCCAGACTCCAGAGCTAAATAATTTTGTGTGAAAAATATTCAGCAATGCTTATGTAACTCACCGTACAATCGCTTGAGATATTTGCATTCTGCATAAGTTAAAATTAGGCTTCGTTGAAGAAATAATAAAAGTTTAGGGATCATTTAAAATCACAACTATTGTAATTGCGTAGGCACGGAATTTAGATACACAGATAATACAAAGATACACAGATAATATGTGTGTGCGTGTGTGTGTGTGTTTGTATTCAAAGTATTGGAATCGTGCCGAACTATTTTTAGGAAGACGTCTGTGTGTGTAAGGGGGTATCTGTGTGTGTTTCTGTGTGTCTGTGAGGATATTGCATCCACTCTAACTGAAAAACTGATGGACCGAATTTCATAAAATTTGGTAGGTATGTTTTTTGTGAGAAACCCTGATGTTCTTTAGATTATAGTACGATTCGTAATAAAAGAATCTGCCTTCTTTGCGAAACGGCCGGCAGATATTGCCTTTATCCACTCTAGCTAAAAACTAATGGAACAAACTTAACAAAATTTGGTGTATAATATTTCAATAACCTACAAGTGATTTATATACCAAATTTAACAAAATTTGGTATATAAATCATTTGTAGGTTATTCTAGTACTATTCGGGAAAAAGGAACGGGCTATTTTTGCGAAATGGCCCGCAAAAATCGTTAAATATAAAAATAAAAGACTACGTGTGCTCAATTATATCAATTAAATTCCTATTTTATACGTGATTTTTTTACTGCAAAAAGAATGAGTCTAACCCCATTACTCTAGGACTAGCCGTTCTTGAGATATTCTAGTTTTTTCGCGTTTTCGCTATGTCACCTTTGACAATAAGCTCAGCTATCAAATCAAAACCAAATTCAAGTTTAACGTGCAAATTCAATGTCATTTAAAATACTTATGGCTTTTATTTTGTGCAGCTAAACTCAAATTATTATTGAAGAGATAAAGAGAACGTGAATATGAGTCTGCAGAGAATGTGCTGCCCACATCAGAATTTTTAACAATATTACAACAATGATTTAAAGAAGTGAGCGGGGATTATTTGCAGGCTATTTCAAAAAAAATGTAGGATCTATATTTAAAGATCCACCAAATTTTTGTCGAATAAAATGTTCAACAAATTTAAGCTGTGTACCAAATTTTAACTCTCTAGGACGTAGGAAAGTGCATTAAAAATGCCATCAAATAAGTATATCATGTAGAGTAATATAAATTTAAAAGAAATTTGAAAAATTGTTATCTACCAAATTTATTTTAAAATGTAAAGGCGCTCTCATATACAAAATTATTAAACTCTTGGAAAGATATTTATTATTTAATATATCTCTTTTTAACTCTTTACAACAAAGTTGAAAAGTGTTTATGACTTTGTTCATTCTGTCTGTCTGTCCGTTAGCACGATAACTGCTGTAAAAATGACTTTATCAAAATGAAATTTTAGTATGTTGTTCAGACGGTCTGTAGGACCTATGGGAATATAAATAAATAATATCACCCACTTAGTTTTTTATTGAACCCGGGTTGAAAAAATGAAATACATTGAACCCTATGGGACCTAATTTTTCAAACATTTTTTAAGTAAATTTAAAATTAGCGAATTGCTTAGAAATTTTTAGAAAATATTCACATTATCCCATAGAATATATAAAAAAAAATTCAGTAAAATATGTTAAGTAGTTTTTTAATTAAAAATTATTTAATATAGGGAAAAAAACAAATTCAATTAAATTCTGACTTTGGGATATCCTCCAGAAAGAAAAGAGAGATATATTATATAATAAATATCTTTCCAAGTGTTTAAACGTTTTGCATATGAGAGAGGCTTCACATTTTAAAATAAATTTGGTAGATAACAATTTTTCATTTGTTTTTAATTTTATATAACTCTTCATGATATACTTATTTGATGGCATTTTTAATGCATTTTCCTACGTCCTAGAGAGTTAAAATTTGGTACACAGCTTAAATTTGTTGAACATTTTATTCGACAAAAATTTGATGGATCTTTAAATATAGATCATACATTTTTTTCGAAATGGCCTGAAAATAATCCCCGTTCACTTCTATAAATCATTGTTGTAATATTGTTAAAAATTCTGATGTGGACAGCACATGTCTTTCCCTGCAGACTCATATTCGTTCTCTTTATTTATTCAATAATAATTTGAGTTTATCTGCACAAAATAACAACCATAAGTATTTTAAATGACATTGAATTTACACGTTAAACTTAAATTTGGTTCTCATTTGATAATTGGACTTATTGTCAAAGGTGGCATAGCGAAAACGTGAAAAAACTAGAATATCTCAAGAACGGCTAGTCCTAGAGTAATGGGGTTAGTCTTATTCTTTTTGTTGTCAAAAATCACGTATAAAACAGGAATTTAATTGATATAATTGAGCACACGTAGTCTTTTATTTTTATATATAACGATTTTTGCGGGCCATTTCGCAAAACTAGGCAGTTCTTTTTTCCCGAATCCTACTAGAATAACCTACAAATGATTTATATACCAAATTTTGTTAAATTTGGTATATAAATCACTTGTAGGTTATTGAAATATTATACACCAAATTTTGTTAAATTTGTTCCATTAGTTTTTAGCTAGAGTGGATAAAGGCAATTTCTGCGGCCATTTCGCAAAGAAAGCAGATTCTTTTATTACGAATCGTACTATAATCTAATGAACATCAGGATTTCTCACAAAAAACATACCTACCAAATTGTATGAAATTCGGTCCATTAGTTTTTTAATTAGAGTGGATGTAATATCCACACAGACACACAGAAACATACACAGATACATCCTTACACACACAGACGTCTTCCTAACAATAGTTTTTTCGTGTTCTAGAAGTCCCAAAACGTGTAGATCTTTTGAAAATTCGAGTTCCGATCTTCGGCACGATTCCAATACTTTGAGTACATACACATACACACATATATTATCTGTGTATTATCTGTGTATTTAAATTTCGTGCCTATGCAATTACAATAGTTGTGATTTTAAATGATCCCTAAACTTTTATTATTTCTTCAACGAAGGCTAATTTTAACACATGCAGAATGCAAATATCTCAAGCGATTGTAAGATGAATTACATAAGAATTGCTGAATTTTTTTCACACAAAATTATTTAGCTCTGGAGTCTGGAATACAAGTTATATGAATGAAATATTCATTGATTTTGCATAAAGAATCAGATGATTTATATTTAGATACAGTTTGAAATATTTAAGTATAATAAATTACTATAGTACTGTCATAATGTAAAAGATATCACCACTGAATGTATCACATTTTAGAAATTTTTAAATGAAATTACATTTCAGTTGGAAAGTGTTTCATAATCATTGCTTATGCATGATTGATCTTTCTTGTTTCTTTCTGGTTGATATCCCAAAAGTCAGAATTTAATTGAATTTGTTTTTCTCCCTATATTAAATAATTTTTAATTAAAAAACTACCTAACATATTTTACTGAAATTTTTTTATATATTTTATGGGATAATGTGAATATTTCCTAAAAATTTCGAAGCAATTTGTGAATTTTAAATTTGCTTAAAAAATGTTTGAAAAATTAGGTCCCATAGGGTTCAATGTATTTCATTTTTTCAACCCGGGTTCAAAAAAAAAATTATTGGGTGATATTATTTATTTATATTCCCATAGGTCCCACAGACCGTCTGAAAAACATACTAAAATTTCATTTTGATGAAGTCATTTTTACGGCAGTTATCGTGCTAACGGACAGACAGACAGACAGACAGAATGAACAAAGTCATAAACACTTTTCAACTATGTTGTAAAGTGTTAAAATATACATCAAAGCAAAATTCTGAGACACCGTTTTTCTGGCCGGTAAATATGGAAACAGTGAAAACAATGAATATAAAACAGAGAGTGTTTTACTCTAAATCCACCATATAATTACCCTCTATTATTTTAATGAATGTATTCATTTTTGAGATATACGAATAAATTAAGTACTGCCTGGAGCTAGGTAATCGCCATTTAGGGAAATTTAGTGTACACATGAGAAGAGAGAAAATTGCACTTAACACTCATTACCTTATATTCAGAGATAATCTGCATGCATTATTCACCGGTTGTAAAGTTCCTCCTAAAGGGTATCTTCTCTATACCTAAGGTGATTTAAGTCTAATTTCCGTTTTACTGAAAAGCAAACAATCAACACTCCTAACATTCAGGGATGCACACAGATACAAAAATTATAGGTAATTAACACATTTACTCAAAGAAACTACACAGATTCTTGCCTAGATAAATAAGCTGAAACATACTACTTGTAAAGCAGTATACCGAAATTACACAAAGATGAACCCAAGAGAAACCCAAGATGAAAACTTTATGCTTACGTTTATGGCGAACTGTGCACTATATATTCTCAAACCGATCAACCTTCGACGACTTGGAACCTGGGGTTCTGTCGAAGACCTCGCCGAAACATCCGTGGCAAAACCAAACAAATTGGAACTCTTTTTCAATTGGAACGAGCTCTATCAAAAAAATTGATTCCATCCCGAATAGAATCCACACGCTTGTCAAGTTAGCGGTGGGCTGATCACTGAACCCAAAGATCTGATAGGTTGTATAATCATATTAATACTTTATTATTTAAGTTAGGGATAATCAGAAAATAGAGAGAAACAACATCGCTTTAACATTTAATTCAACCTCATTATCTGTAAAGCTTTATGAAAAATGAAACATCATAGTCAATAAACAATGCTTTTTCATAAGAGAAAGTGCATGTCAAATGCACGCTATGCAAATTCTCAAATAGCGAACGTATCCGTTGATTGTATTGGGTGAAACTTATTGTTGTTGTCGATGGGGATATGCAAATATGAAATGCGTCCACATAGCGATTTGCTCCTCGAACAATATAAAACTTTAGGCGTGAGGTGAAAACAACTCGTTTGAGCATAAGAGTTTCAATACTGATGGATAATTTTTTGAAGAGTGTTAGTAATGATTTTGATTTAAATAAGCTCTATTATGAGACGAAAAATACGTTTGGAAAATTATCAATGCTGATAGGCTGTTGGGAGGCTTGAGGCAGGACAATCCATTAATGAAGTCGTCAATTTATTTTCTATAGACCATTCTATCATTTTTAACACTTTACAACAAAGTTGGGAAGTGTCACTTTCCAACTTTGTTGATGACTTTGTTCATTCTGTCTGTCTGTCCGTTAGTACGATAACTGCCGTAAAAATGACTTAATCAAAATGAAATTTTACTATGTTGTTCAGACGGTCTGTAGGACCTATGGGAATATAAATGAATAATATCACCCAATTAGTTTTGGATTGAACCCGGGTGGAAAAAATGAAATTCATTGAGTCCTATGGGACCTAATTTTTCAAACATTTTTTAAGCGGATTTAAAATTCACAAATTGCTTCAAAAATTTTAAGTAATATTCAAATTGTTCTATAAAATATATAAAAAAAAATTCAGCAAAATATATTCAGTAGTTTTTTAAATAAAAATTAAAATAATAATTACACCTCTTATATGAAGCGATCACGTGACCATGATATAAAAAGATCACGTGACCCACTTCAAAATGATATATGGCATCCATCTTGTCTCAAAATCGTGATTTTTTAAAGTTCTTTTTAATTCATATTGAGTGTTGTATCCGTCCTAAAACCACTTTATTTTTGCTTAAATTCTGTGCATCTACATACTGAAACAACGCAATTACAATATATTTGAGTTTAAATGCTCATCCAAATTTGATTATTTCTACAACGAAGCCTATTTTTCACCTATGTAAATTGTAAACAGCAAAATATGTAGAATCAGTTGTATTAGAATTGCTGTATTTCTTTAGCACAAAATCATTTAGTTCATGAAGTCTGCATAACTGATATGAATGAAATATTCATTGATTTTACAAAGAGAAGGACAATATTTTTCGATGAAGTTTTGCGAATAGAGTTTAATTACTTGTAGCTCCATGGTGTTAATTTTTAAATAAAATATATTATTATAGTATTGTGATGAATGACATGAATGGGAAATTATTTATGAATGAATTGCTGCTTTTATTGAGAGAGCCAGGCGTGTTATTTTTTCTATGACGACATTTGAATGAATTTCAGTTGTTTTCGATGCAGTTTTCAAATATAATAAATTATCGTAGTATTATGATAATTCTAAAATTATTACCGAGGAATGTATCACATATTAGAGATGTTTAAACCAGGCAATTTATATTTCAGTGCCGTCATTTGAATGAAGTTCATTTTTTTCGATGAAGGTTTAAGTGTTCAGATATAATAAATTAATGTAGTATTGTGATAAATTTTAAAATATTTCCGAGGAAAGTATTGCATTTTAGACATGTTTAAATAAAATTGCATTGAAGTTGGAAAGTGTTTCATAATCAATGCTTTAAGCATGATTGATCTTTCTTATTAGTTTATGAAAATAATTAAAACAGTGAGACAGTTATCCAGAGACCCGTTTCAGGTCGTCCCAGGGCTGAAGCATCCTCTGATAACCAGTACATCTCACTACTGTTCAACTGCAGCCGCCAAGCGATCGCACCAGCTCTCCGATCAATAGCTATCGCTACAATTGCGAAGTCAATATCTACAAATACTGTGAAACTAAGGCTACATGTCAAAGAACTCTATAGTTGGGTACTACGAGTTTGTGTCCTTTTGGGCGCTAAAACTAGAGAAGCGCGATTAAAATGGTGTCATCAGCATTCGACTCGGATAGAAGAGTAATTGTCCAATACACTCTTCAAGGATGAGTCATGATTTGCCCTAAATTCATGCAACGTGTAAGGGTCTAGAGGCAATAAGGAATACGTAACCAGCCCAATAACATGGTTAACCACTCCGCCTTTAATCGTGGTAGTGTGATAGTACTGGCTAGGTTTTCTGTCAGATATCGTACCGACCTGCACACACATGTTTTCTGGGTCAACTGTAATGGCGAAAAAGTATAGGGATCAAGTCTTTACACCCTTCATGAAACTCTATTCTGCACCAGCGAATCCAGATTTTCTTTTGATAGGCGGTAACGCTTGTCCACACAAAGCAGAACTGGTGAACAAACCTTGAGAATGCAGGTATTGCTCGTATACAGTGGCCAGCGTATTATCCCTTAATCCCATCGAAAATCTTTGAAACTCCATAGAAGAACCGTTTTTGTCCCTCTACTGTCTCTAACGACTCTATAAGAGCGGAAAACTATCCTTCTACAGGAATGGCAGTTAGTGTCCTCTGCTGCGCTGGATCACCTGATTGAAGAGATGAAATGCCAAAGGTATGATATCAAAGTAAGGAGAAGTCACATCCCATATTAAGGCTTGTTTGGTAAGTGTAGCATATAAAACGTTTTCCAAATATGCTAGGTGTAAAATAAGCAAATAAAGGATAAAATTAAAACTAAATACATTTTCTGTAAATTTATTATTACTAAGGGTTTCAGGCATTGCTTTCTCTCTAACCACCTTAACTCGCTGACGCTCACTTTGCGAATTCTTCCTTGTCGCCTATACGCCTGCAAACATTCGTGTTCCTGCTATTTTTTGTCTGTCCAGGACACAAACTAGCAGCTCAAATTCTCTTCCTTTGATTACGACATTAAATAAAGTTTACATCGAAAAACGGTTTGTTTCATTGCGTTTTTTCAACGTTCCTCTACGAATGTACCAAATTTCATATTTTGTTTTGTTTGTTATGCTATAATTTTTGCGGTAGGTCACAGGGACACGAAATTTGTCAAACAACTGCGGCGTCAGCTACTTTACTTTAATTATAAAGATAGACTCATGAATATTTTACTCAATTAACTACCTTCTTGTGAAATTTGGAGTCAATCAAAACGGAACTTTTGAGTTATGCTGAATTTACTGTGTCTTGCCTGAAAAACAGTGTAGTTACAATTTCATGTCTTTAATTATATTTTTCGCGTACTCTTGAAAAGCAGTATAATTACAATTTCATGTCTTTAATTATATTTTTCACGTACTCTTGAAAAGCAGTGTAGTTAAAATTTCATGTCTTTAATTATATTTTTCGCGTACTCTTGAAAAGCAGTGTAGTTAAAATCTCATGTCTTTAATTATATTTTTCGCGTACTCTTGAAAAGCAGTGTAGTTACAATTTCATGTCTTTAATTATATTTTTCGCGTACTCTTGAAAAGCAGTGTAGTTGCAATTTCATGGCTTTAATGATATTTTTCGCGTACTCTTGAAAAGTGGTGTAGTTACAATTTCATGTCTTTAATTATATTTTTCGCGTACTCTTGAAAAGCAGTGTATCTACAGTTTCATGGCTTTAATTATATTTTTCGCGTACTCTTGAAAAGTAGTGTAGTTACAATTCCATGGCTTTAATTATATTTTTCGCGTTTGTTTACAATATAATAAGATATTTTGAATTACAGTATGTTGCGTAAAGAAATGAAGCTTAAACACTTTATTAAATATTAACTTATTGTATGTGAGTGATTGATAACAATCTAAAAAGAATTTCGCTCGGCTGTTTCTGTGTGTACCGTATCGTGGTATGAGACCGTATCCTCATATGCCTCTCCATGTCAAGTGGCACAGATCGTGCCCAAGTGCAGATCCCAGGTTCTTTGAAGACACCCTTACTCCTGACGTCACTTTCTTTTTGGTGATCAGGACAAAAGCAAAAAAATGACTCACTGATATCTTTAGGGCTTTCTGAAACGATCACTCAGCGAGAAATTCAACAATTTCCCTTCTTCTCTCTCTTTCCAGAATCTATGATAGTGTCATTTAAGAAACAACCAGGGGCAATGTTACTCTCTTAATTATTAACTTGTTCTTTTCTTAAATATTTCAAATTAACTGCTGCAAAATATAGAAAATAAATAAGAGATATAGTTTGTTTTGATTAAACTTATCTACTTTTATAGTTACTGCTAATTATATAGACAGTGTAAACTAGTGTTTCGTTTCTCAACCTCCGTTTCATGGAACGTTACCTGCTCCAGAAGTATTTTCATCGCTTTTCAGAAACTACACTGCTAAAGCCCCTATTACACGGCAGTAATTTGGGACAACAAACCGTTCCAAAACAGCTTTGAGACTTTTGTGACGTCACTTCACGCAGCACAGAACGAAAGTGACATCACGCCAAGGAGCAAATGGGGGAAGCTTTAGAGTTCTCTTACTGTAAAGAGTACTCTTAACATACCAACGGTTCCGTTTGGATTGAATAAGTTCAATAAGATCAGCTTCCATTTCTGCATTCCAAAACAGTCTATCGGCCATCTTGGTCGCCATTAAAGTAAGAAATAAAAGAACTCGAAAGCACATGACCTATGACGTTTCGGATTTACGCACTTCTGATTGGTCGATTTTCGCACAGCCGTTCCCTCAACAACAACATGTTCGGGTTAAACTTAAAATGTTGTGGCTAAATTTGCTGTCTGGGCTGTTTTGCGAACGGTTTGTTGTCCCAAATTACTGTCGTGTAATAGGGACATAAGAAATACGTACACTGCCTTCAAACGAAGGCTTGCATTGCTTGCATTGTTATTTAATAGACAACAAATCTGGCTAACACGAGTGTCAAGGAAGAAGACCATGGCTTAGACATTGTAAGAAGAAATGCAGTATCAGGTGTCTGTACCAGACACTTTTTGGTATATCAGGTCCTGGGTACCAACATTTTAAGAGCGCCAAGCTAATTAAAACATTTTGAGACATTTATTTTATACTTTAATTAAAATCCAAATTTTCAACGAATTTATTTAAATCTCTACAGTTCTTTCCCACGCAAAGACAACCTTAAAAGATTTTATCAAGACTTTCATAACTGTAGTAGTGGCTTATCATGTTAGATCACTTAAAGTCCTGGCCATATATGTCATCATGGTCAACTTTGTGACTAGATAACCGTATGAACGTTAAGCTCTGGGCAGCATCCTATGTAAGTCTTGTCCTGATCGTATGTCGTAATTAATAACACATCACACTATGCCGGATGTTGGCGTAATATGTTATACTGGATACATTCTGACTTTTCATATCACCTAGTTGCATCCACATTGGCAAATAGCCATATTTGGTACCTAAACAAAATGTGATTTTATAGCCTAAGGCGACAACATGCCATTTATGTCGCCAAGAGATTCTCTCCGCTGCTGAACTCGCTTATTCTTTACAGAGAGGGAAATTTTAAAGGGGTAAACCAGAACATTCGACTAATAGCTATTCAGAAATATGTGAGTGTTCCATATTTTGCGAATGTTTTCAGAATAGCAAAATGAGAGTGACAGATACCGAAAGGAAATTTCGAATGTATTAATATATATCTTATTCAATTGGATTGGAACAAATATTTATTCCATTAAAACACAATTATAATTTGATGTCCTTGCTAATTAATTGTTGACAATCATTCTGTAAGAGTAAATTAATAAAATATGTGACTTTCTCTTTCTAACTTTCCCATTGCAATTATTTCTTTAGCTCTGAAAATCGAAAATTTATCACAAAAAGTTTTAACTACTACAGTAGCACTAGTACAGTCCTTCGAACGAGATTCATGATCACCAGACATATTTCATTGCAACGAAAATTTTTTGAAAAGAAATCTGCTTTTATTACAAACAATCGAGATCAGCTTTTTCATTATAAATAAATCTTTATTTCGTTAAATTAAAATTTTTGCTATAACGGTTTTCTCTCTAATTGGGTTTTACTGCATTTGTATTTATCTACATTGAATTTTAAATAAAAAATTGCATTTATAATTTGATAGATTAATTTCCCTAACGTATCTGAACTTTATAGAATTATATTTCTGTACTGGTCCACGACCCCCCCCCCGGGGGCGGGCCACCCTGAGATGGTGGTTACGGATATTGGCTCTGTAGCCTTGATCCTCCGACTCTGTGGACGATGAACTGTCCGTCGAATCAGCAAGTCTATCAGGCCCCGACTCTTCCGGATGTCCGTGACCACTGGATTGCGCCTATTCATGGCCTGAGCCAAGATCCGGACGGTGGCTGGGGTCGAGTTTGGCGGGTGTTCTTCGGGACCCTGCCCGGTGAATGATCCCGTCAAAAACGTAGCCCTCGGCTGCGGCTTTTCCGGAAGTGGATTTTGCATCGTGCTTCCTCCCCTCGTAGTCGGCAAAAACCAATAGGTTGTCGCGGGAGGTTTACTGAACCTGTACTGGTCCACGAAAATTCATCAAATATACCAGTCCGCGCAAAAAAATTTAAGAAAACCTCCTCTCTGCGATGTTTTTGGGTTGAAGTCCATTGATGTCAAACGCTTCCTTTTTGAAGATGTTTTAATGTTTCAGTTCATATTAAACAGAAGATTTTAATATTTTATCTGAATATGTACAAAAATAATGTGGAGTTGGCAATTTCATAGTATTAAACAGAAATCAAAGAAGAACTCAGCTATAGGCTGAACCTGTTTATTTAATTTTAACAATTCTTTTAAAATTAATTCTTTCAATTTTAAATTTTCATCCGTGGTCATCAATGCGAGAGGGCCGCAAATCCTCTTTGGTAGGGGATAGGTTCGAACTCGGAACCAAGAGTATGGTAGACCCGTATTACAACCGTTAAGTCAAAAGAATTCTCTAATCACGAGAGTACCATCGGAAATACCATACTCTTGGTTCCGAGTTCGAACCTATTCCCTACCAAAGGGGATCTGCGCTCCCCCCCCCCCACACACACACACACACATTGGTGACCCGGACGTAATCAACGTCTCTCTCACGAGATGGCAGTACTACAACAATGCGCACTTCCATTCCTTCGATCTCCTGAATGATAACCACTGACGTCCGCAGCTGAAGTACGACCGGTACCCCGATAGAAGAAGCCAGAGCACAACCCACCCTAAAAGTGTACCGTATCATGGTATGTAGGCCCAAATCTGGCCTTTGAATTTCCCCTTACCTTCTTTTATGGAAAATTCTCCCCACCAGCCCACACAAAGAAGGAAGTCTTTGTGTAGCTGGCTCGTGGATGTGACTGTCAACGAATTTTTTCTTTAGACACGATTCCTTTGTTACATTTTTTTTTTGTTGAAAACCCAGGCCGTTCGACTCATCCAATGGACTTGAGCAACTATTTGAACGACCGGACATTTTTTTGTGTAATTTCTTATGCAAAATCCGCATCAAATCAGGGAAATGCCTTATTACTTTTATCGTGATACATTGGATATAAAAAAACTACAGTACTAAAAAGTATAGATGTGCCTTAGAAGTAAGTGCTTGCACATTTTTTGCTTTTTCTCATGTCATTTGAAATACGTATTATTTTAAATATATGCCATTCAAAATATTTAAATTATATTATTCCTTCTTGCCTAAATTTCTTCTCAATTAAAGCTAACTGGATTCTAAATTGTTTTGTTATTAATTATATCGTCAGCAAACTTTTTAGTTTTCCTGGTTAGTTTTAAAATTTTATTGTTGTCACATTAATTAAGAGCCTAGACACCTGTAAAATTCAACTTTTTTAATAATTGTTAAATATTTAAAATCATTCAATGTTTAAAATGTATATTTTATCAGGTTAGCTTGTGTCATTCATTGCATTTGCCTAGTGTACTTAATTTATTGTCATAAATTAATTAGTTTCCTGAAAATATGTTAAAATAATTTTAATAATGTTGTAGTTTTGTGATATTTTATAAAAGACTAGCAGTATGCCCGTTCTTCGCACTGATTATATAACACAAGAGACTTAAAATTCAGAATTTGCAGTGAAGTTTTAATATTTGGAGTCTGTTTTTAAAATTTTAAAATAATTCTAACAAAAATAAAATAGGTGAGTTCTACCGTGCTGAGATAAGAAACAGACAGATAGATTAGATGCACAACTTACAAATTTATATATACAGTTAATAACAGATATATCTGACATTGCTCGTGATTTAAAATATGTGCAAATTCTTGCAATATTCTAAATGACATTGTTACTCAAAACATTCTATTAAAATATTTCATTTAATTCTCCTTTCACTTAATTCTATGAAATTTAATTCTCCTTTCACTTAATTCTACGAAATTTAATTCTCCTTTCTGTGTTTTCAATACAAAATTATCTTCACAAGCAGATTTAAAGTATAAAATATCCTGGTCACGTTTGCAAACAAATTATAAAATATATATGAAATTGGATCAATATATACAAAAATAAAAGCGCTAAATTGGTATTATCACTTTTATTCTGTTTCAACAATTGGCTAAGCAATATTGTGGTATGACAATGGGGTGGTCGTAGGGTGATGTGATCGTTGCGCGAATGGTGGAGTGTGAAATCTGCAGGCGGGTCGTTCAAAGCGACGGGACCAGATATGAGCAGAAGATTGTTGACTCCGTTGACGCTAAAGTCCCAATGGCACAACACATTGGTAATGATCTATACAGGGATATGACTTAGGATTTTTGCGTTGTGTTAATTAGAAGAGGCGGCGTTGCAGGCGGACTCGAAAATGGGAATCAATCGGAGAAGCACATTGAAGACGTCGAAGCAGGAGGGGATGGCTTACAGGCTTGGAGTTGACATCGCCGGATCCAGATAATATCACTTACCGATGAGACAACTGATATTAGATAAGTAGGTCGCCGACGAGTGTGGAATTCCGCTTGAAAAGAAACAGTCAAAAGATGTTTCCATTCCAAATCCTTTAATTTATTAAAATTCTATTTAACACTATTCCAGGATAATTATTCAGTGAACATAATATTCCAAACGACAAGCAATTGATGACATTCTTTAGAAACATAAAAATTGAATCTTCCGTTAACTGGTTCTGGAATAGAATATGAAATACTCGAAATGCATTGAAACTTTAAGCTTTGATCATCTCACGACCAGACCATAATCAACGATGAATTCCTTTTAAACGCTATACTTTTTCAAGACATTTTTTACTATTTCAATGAAATTCAGAACGATTTAATAATTTTTTGAATAAAACCTTTTCGATTCATTGCCCCCGTGGGCATGACACTTGTTACCCCGTCCACGGTATCTCGCCAACTGAATCTAATCACCAAAATTCGGACATGAGCGTCTTAGTATGATTGCGCGCGTTCATGATGAAAAAGAAAAGAGTTCCAATGCTTTAGAATATGAAATGCGAATCCGCGGTAAATGTACAACCGCCCGGGAATGTAACAATACGCCAAGGTTTACCGAAACTGGCGGGAAAGCATCAAGAAACCGAATCACAGAATTGGCGCGTTATCAATTTGGAATAAAATTTAAGAGCAAGTTTTAGAATCGAAAATAAATTAGAATTCGCCGAATATGAAATTTTGACGGAAATAATTAATAAACAAGGGTATGTATTTCATAACAATATGAGTTAATTGACTTAACACAATATATGAATTAATTAACTAAATACGATATATGAATTAATTGACTAAACACATCATGAGTTTTTGCCAAAATAAAACATATGAGATATTAAATTGAAAATGTTATTAATTCCCGCAATATTTAAACCCGAAATTTGTAATTGATGTAATATAGCTAAAATTGAAATTCCGATCATTTCTAAAATGTTCTTTTATATCAATTTCTTTATTATTTAAATCGGAAAAAATTTAATAATAATCGTCTGCCTAATAAACACATTTGATTTAATTGCGTTGCTAAACATCATAATAGAATTTTCTTAATAAATTTGCGGAAAATATATCATCTGCATAATGCTATTTCTATGGAAGGTTTAATTGTTGCAAGCCCAGACCACTTGAGTGATTTCTATTCATATCTCGACAATCCCTGGTCCTAGAAACTCGAAACATGACCTAAATTTTAAGTGGGGCTATTCCAAGGCTACCCACAAAATTCTCATGAAATTCGATGCAGCTTTTCTACCGTGATGATGAGATAGATAAACATACAGACAGACAGATAGATGTATTTTCAATTTTATTTATATAGATAAAAAAAATGTCATTCTCTTTTTAAGATATTGTCAATAATAAGAAATCGCAGCATTAAAAATACTACACTACAGTTATGAAAGTAAAATAATAATGTAAAATGTAGTATTTCATACATCAAATAGCATACTTTTAACCATTTGATAAGTAAGTAATTGCATGTAAAAGATTTAGTATCTTAATATATTGCATGCATATTTTTTATTATTTGTTATAGCATGCTGAAATTTTTGAAAGAATGGGTTAAAAAGGCATTTGTGATTAGGCTGTGCACATTTTTTTAATGTAACGAATAAACTGTTATTATGTTATTGAAAACTGTTAAAATTACTTGTGGAAGAAAATAAAGTAATCAACTTACAGTTTCAAGTTACCATTACATATTTAATTATATTAGTTAAGGTTATTTTAATAATACAAAGCTAATTTCATCTTTCTTACATTTTCAATTCAATGGAATTATAAATAAAATATTAATGCCGTTTTATTATGCAGCTTTATTAAATTTGTAAAGCCCCTGAGATATTTCCAACTGTATAATTAAGCAAAATTGTTTGCTATTTGTTAATGTGTGGTAGTAGAAAAAGGAATATAAAATGTGTTATATTAGAAAACCTGAACTTCTACAGTTTATAGTGCATAGGTTAACAAATGACATTCAATTAGTATTTTATCTTAATTCTAAATCATTTTACAATTTACAACAACAACAAAAAATAAATAAAATACAAAATAAATAAATAAATAAGCATATTGAAAGCCAAACTCTGAGTTTATTTTTTATGATTATCTTATGATATTCAAAGAAAAATATAGTATTCAGTAAACATTTTAGTTTCAGCATACTTTAGTGAATGTACTGAAAAATTATTTAAATAAAATGCTTGATTAAGCAATAAATACCCAGGGTTCTTTTTAAACTTTTATTAAAACATTACTGACTAACTGAATGGAATTCATTCATCTTTGCTCACAGAATGAATTTAAGTAATTATAAATTTTATTTTAAGGAAATTTTTTTGTAGCAATATTAATTTTTTAAATCACCATTTTAATGTAAATTATCGAATTATTTGTGAACAAATAAAAATACAGCATTTCCATATGTTTTACTTTGTTTGTTCTACTATTTGTAAGTATCGAAAATTTTAAACTTGCAAATTTAATGAATATTATTGCTTTACTCTCAAATTATTATTCTTTTACATCGAATAGAGAAACTAAAGAGAAGCAAATAGCAAAAGCTTCGATCGTGATCTCGAAGACCTACTCGCAGTGGGCCTACAAGCCGAAACGTCAGAAGCTAGTGCTCTGGCTTCCCCTATTGGAGGTGACGGTCACGCTTCAAGATTGCTAGCTCCCGATTGAATTTTGGCGCTGAGGAAGCAAGGGATGCTTAAAGGGTGGCCCCCTCCTCGCCGAAAATCGACTGAGTTCTCTCCAGAGGGGGGGAGTATAGAGGGCAGCTTTTGCGTCACTCTCCGCTACGAAAAGCATTCCCGATTATACCCTCGGGCCCGTAGAATTGTTTTGGCTCAACAGTCATAATACGGATCTACCATACTCTTGATTTGAACCAATCCCCTGTCAAAGGCATCTGCGTCCCCCCCTACATTGCTAACGAAACCAAAGAGCAACTAGTTAAGTTAAACATTATACATTTCAATACAAACTCAAACCAAATAGAACTTAAATATAACGAATGGAACAGACGATATCTGCAATGACAGCAATAAACTTACTGTAAGCCGCATTTTTTGCGAACTTCTGTGGAACTAAAAAATTTCAGTTCTTCCATATGAACGGCATAAAATTCATTTACGATTTAATTCTAGCTACATGAGGATGTTAAGGCAAAGTTCATAAAACACAAAAACCGCCTATAAATGACGTTCCCAAAAGCATGGTAAACACTCCCGATGCAAATAACAGCATCCTTTTGGACCTATTGCATATACCATCTTCATTCCATGCTGACTGCGAGACCAGAAATCGATCTCACACCAGTTTATTGTAACATGCTTTATGTACGTTATTTATTGTGTCTGAATACCTTCAGTCTCAATGAAGCCAGATTTTACAACACTTTGACCCGCCGGCCGTCCAAAAAGCTGCTCAAGTCTTCGGACGAGTCGGACGGTCTGGGTCTTCAACACTTTGACCCGAGAGGTCAGATTAGGGCATAAACCTACAGACTGAGGTGTAGCCATGAGAGTGGCTAAAAAGAATAACCAATTATGGAAGATGTCTGACCGAAGTGACCAAGGTTGGTCAATCAGAGCAAAAAAGAGGAAGTGTGTCAGACCTCGGGCAAAAAGGAGGTGGCAACCAAGAGATGAAAATATACAACTCCTACGAAAAGTGAAAGAGTTCTACTAGAGATAGAGTCAGATAGAAATATAGAATGAGAGAGCAGTGAAGGAGGTTGAATAAAGAGCTGCAGAGCAAAGTGCCGCAGAGCCACAGCCAGCCAGTGATCAGAATACCAGGAGGATCTCTTAAGAATGCGTGCCACAGAACAGTCTGGAGATAGTCCGCGAAAGGTGTCCTAACATGCAATTCTACGATAGTCTACGAGTCCAAGGAGACTTCAACAAAATGTTGATACTGAATGTTGATACAGAAAATGATTTTAAAACAGTGACTAGTACGAAAAAGTCCATTTTCACACAAGATAAAGAAAAAGGCATATTTGAGTTAAATGAAAATATTAACAAGAAAGCTCAATCATGCTTAAAGCATTGATTATGAAACACTTTCCAACTTCAATGCAATTTTATTTAAACATCTCTAAAATGCAATACATTCTTCGGTAATATTTTAAAACTTATCACAATACGTCATTAATTTATTATATTTGAAAACTTAAAACGTCATCGAAAAAAATTAACTTCATTCAAATGACAGTATTGAAATATAAAATGCCTGGTTTAAGCATCTCTAAAATGCGATACATTCCTGGGTATTATTTTTAAAATTATCATAATACTACAATAATTTATTATATTTGAAAACTTCATCGAAAACAACTGACATTCATTCAAATGACGTCATAGAAAAATAACACGCCTGGCTCTCTCTATAAAAGCAGCATTTCATTCATAACATTTTTCCAATCATTTCATTCATCACAGTACTAAGATAATTTATTTTATTTAAAAACTTAAGACCATGGAGCTACAAGTAATTAAATTTTATGCTTAAAACTTCATCGAAAAAAATCGTCCTTCTCTCTGTAAAATCATTGAATATTTCATTAATATCAGCTATGCTGCCTCTATGAACTAAATATTTTTGCGTTAAAGAAATACAACAATTCTTATACAACTCATCCTACATATTTTGCTGTTTACATTTTACAAAAGTGAAAAATGGGCTTCGTTGTAGAAATAATCAAATTTGGATGATCATTTAAACTCAAATATATCGTAATTGTGCTGTTTCAGTATGTAGATGCACAGAATTTAAGCAAAAATAAAGCGGTTTTAGGACGAATAGAACACTCAGTATGAATTAAAAAGAACTTTAAAAATCACGATTTTGAGACAAGATGGATGCCATATACCATTTTGAAGTAGGTCACGTGATCGCTTCATATAAGAGGTGTAATTATTATTTTAATTTTTATTTAAAAAACTACTGAATATATTTTGCTGAAATTTGTTTATATATTTTATGGAATAATTTGAATATTACCTAAAATTTTCGAAGCAATTTGTCATTTTTAAATCCGCTTAAAAAATGTTTGAAAAATTAGGTCCCATAGGGTTCAATATATTTCATTTTTTCAATCCGAGTTCAATCCAAAACTAATTGGGTGATATTATTTATTTATATTCCCATAGGTCCTACAGACCGTCTGAACAACATACTAAAATTTCATGTTGATTAAGTCATTTTTACGGCAGTTATCGTGCTAACGGACAGACAGACAGAATGAACAAAGTCATAAACACTTTTTAACTTTGTTGTAAAGTGTGAAAAAATGGTTATTGTTACAGTCAAAAAGCGGCACAAGTCGATAATGACAATTTTCCTAAAAATGAAAAGATTAATGAGTTTGCTGAAAAAGAATGTGTTAATGAAGAGTCAAATCTTGACGTCCTGGTCTATGTCACGATCGCACGCAAGATTGCTTTGCAGCCAGGTCATTTGGCAGAGGAGGAATTCAATCTTGACCAGGAAATTCAGGATAAAGAAGTGATCTTTATCCCAACAAAGCATGCAAAAATCATATTTCCATTTGGTGCTATTCGAACTGTAATAAAAAATAGCAAAATTAATATTGAAATAAATAATCAAAACAAGGTTAAAATTCCCTTAAATAAAAATATGAAAGTAGGAGTGATTAAAAATTTCAAAAGAATTACTAACGAAGAAATGCAAACCGGAGATACCGTATTTTTGAAAGAGAAAAATAAACCTAATATGCAACAAGATAGATTTAAGGGACCTTTTCGAGTAATAAAACTTGGAGAGAAAAATAAATTGATCATTAGAAATAAATATAGCATGAAAGATGAACCAATTGAAATTCACGCTACCCAATGTTATATAGAACAAGAAAGATCAATCATTCTTAAAGCATTGATTATGAAACACTTTCCAACTTCAATGCAATTTTATTTAAAACAGTCGAAAATGCAATACATTCCTCGGTAATATTTTAAAACTTATCATAATACTACATTAATTTATTATATTTGAAAAATTAAACCTTCATTGAAAAACATGAACTTCATTCAAATGACGGCATTGAAATAAAAATTGCCTGGTTTAAATATATCTGAAAAGCGATACATTCCACGGTAATATTTTTAAAACTATCATAATACTACGATAATTTATTATATTTAAAAACTTCATCGAAAACAACTGAAATTATTTCAAATGACGTCATAGAAAAAATAAATAAAAAGAACGAATATGAGTCTGCAGGGAAAGACATGTGCTGTCCACATCAGAATTTTTAACAATATTACATCAATGATTTATAGAAGTGAACGGAGATTATTTTCAGGCCATTTCGAAAAAAATGTATGATCTATATTTAAAGATCCATCAAATTTTTGTCGAATAAAATGTTCAACAAATTTAAGCTGTGTACCAAATTTTAACTCTCTAGGACGTAGGAAAGTGCATTAAAAATGCCATCAAATAAATTTATCATGAAGAGTTATATAAAATTTAAAAAAATGAAAAATTGTTATCTACCAAATTTATTTTAAAATGTGAAGCCACTCCCATATGCAAAACGTTTTAACAAATGGAGAGATATTTATTATATAATATATCTCTCTTTTCTTTCTGGAAGATATCCCAAAGTCAGAATTTAATTGAATTTGTTTTTTTCCCTATATTAAATAATTTTTAATTAAAAAACTACTTAACATATTTTACTGATTTTTTTTTTATACATTCGATGGGATAATGTGAATATTTTCTAAAAATTTCGAAGCAATTCGTGAATTTTAAATTTACTTAAAAAATGTTTGAAAAATTAGGTCCCATAGGGTTCAATGTATTTCATTTTTTCAACCCGAGTTCAATAAAAAACTAATTGGGTGATATTATTTATTTATATTCCCATAGGTCCTACAGACCGTCTGAACAACATACTAAAATTTCAATTTGATAAAGTCATTTTTACGGCAGTTATCGTGCCAACGGACAGACAGACAGACAGACAGACAGACAGACAGACAGACAGACAGACAGAATGAACAAAGTCATAAACACTTTTCAACTTTGTTGTAAAGTGTTAACAAAATGTACAAAGTGCGGAAGAATTGACGGGAAAATATGACAGACAGTGAAATAAAGGAAATTTACGCAAGAAAATGTCATATAGCACAAAAGGTACAAAGTGAAAATAAATATAACGGTAACGGTGAAATAATTGAGATTCAATCAAAAAAATGTTATACTGTACAAAGTGTACAAATTGTAAATGTTCAAAATGCGAATAAAAATATTCAGCATAGAAGCGAAAATTCGGATATCAAAAAAATGCAAAATCAAAAAGTTGATAAGAATTTTGAAATTAATGATCATGAAAAGATGCAAAATGAAAATGTTAAATTTCAAAAAGTACATAATTTAAATGAAAATAAAATGTTTGAAGAAATTCAAAGTCAAAATAAAAATTTATGGTGTGGATAAGACTCAAAATCCAATTGAGGATAAAATAATGGATGAAAATGAAAATGTGAAGTTTAAAAAAATTCAAAATTCAAATAATGGTAATGAAAATATTCAGAATTCAAATGAAAATAAAATAATGGGTGTTATGGAAAATGAAAATGAAAAAGTTAATTTTTAAGAAATTCGAAATGCAAATAATGATAGTGAAAATATTCAAAATGAAAATGTTAATATAATAAGGGATAATAATCAAATTGGTAATGAAGTTAATCATGTTCAAAAATTAGCTTCAGAAGTAGATGAAAATCAAAGCAAATATAAAGAATATGTTATTCAAAAATTAAAGTTGTTAAATGAGATACAAATGCATAACACAAATGAAACTGAACACATTCATGAACAAAATCAAGGAAAGTTAGATCAAAATTTTTTCATGAGATCAAAAATATTTAGGAATTCAAATTGTATGGATGATTGGTTCTTGAAGAATTGTATAATGAGAGAAATATAAAAATAACAAATCAAAATGAATCAGAGGAAAAATGATCTGGCAATGACGACAGCAGAATAAGCTCCAAACCGGTCCATTGATGCTGATATCTGCAATGGGAGTGTCTTCCATATTTTTGGAAGCACCACTTATAAGGGGATTTTGTGTTTCATGATATTTTAACTGTGTTTCAAAGTACCTTGTTACTTTCCCCACATACACAGTACATTATAATGTATAGGGAATGTATTATGAATGGATCAAAAATTCGAATTTGAATTTTCGACGGAAGAACAAGTTTTTAGCATCCCTGAACTCGAATCGAATGTTTTGAGGTGATGTGTGTGTCTATGCGTTGTGTGTGTGAGTGAGTGAATGTGTGTGAGTGAGTGAATGTGTGTGTGTGTGTGTGTGTGTGTGTGTGTGTGTGTGTGTGTGAGTCTATGGATAAGATATCTCTCGGTCTGATGGATTGTTTAGAATGTAATTTGTTACAATCATTAGGATCCTGGGCACTTGTTGATTTTAAATGCGACCAAAAGTTCGAAGGACACTCTTCACCCAATTTTCGGATGAAACTTTGAAAGAATCAGAAAGAGAGAATCAAAGAAGAATCAAAGAGAAAATCCAGCTCATACCATCATACTCCCACGATTAAAGGCATGGTGTTTAACAATGTCATCGAGCTGGGTGAAAGTTTCCCATTTTCGCCGGACCCTTCACGTTTAATGTTTGAATCTAGGGCAAATCGTGACTCATCCGTGAAAAGCAAAAAAGTACATTGTATCATTGCGCTTCTGTTCAAGTCTCATGCTCACGACACCACTTTCATCGTGCTCCTCTGGCCTTAGCGCTCAATGGGACGCAAACTCGTGGTACCCAGACAGAGTTATTTAAAATGTAGCCTTCAGCTCACAATACTGGCAGATATAAACTTTCCCATTGTTGTGGTAGCCATTGAACGGAGTAGTCGCTCGGCGATTGCATTTGGACAGTAATATGATGTGCTTGTCGTTGTAGCCCTAGGAAAACCTGGAAAGGGTCTCCGGATAGCTGACCCACTTGCATTGTTTCCATAAACAATAAATGACAAAATAATCTGCAGAAAAGTTATTGGCGACTTCCTTATAAAGTGTCCTGCTTCAAGCCTCCCAACACCAGGTCAGCTTTGAGAATCTTCCAAACATATTCTTTGCACCATAACAAGGGTAATCTGACAAATGTGAAATTTTCTTTAAGCACTGAAACTCTTAGGCGCAAAAGAGTCGTTTTCACCCAACGCCTAATTTCCATATTGTTTGAGGAGCAAATTGCTATAGGATACATCATTCGATATTTGCATATTTCCATCGACGATAACAAGTTTCTTTCAAAGATTCTTTCATTGCAGATGCTAACATCCATGGACCAGTTTCGCAATTACAATGTGCTCGTCAGAATGATCAGCCGCTATCTGCAATGGCAACAAGAAACTTGCTGTAAAACCAAATTTTTGAGAACTTTTATCGGAACTGACAATTTCAGTCCTTTCATGTGGCTTGCATAAAGTTTATAAACAATTTAGTTTCACCCAATAAATTCCACGGATGCGTTTGCTATTCGAGGATTTTCATGGCGTTCTTAACTTTTAGAAAGCAGTGTGTATAAGATAAGCCCTTCTCTACATCTGTCTGTAACGCTTGGCGGTAAATTTGGTGAGTTTGGTGACTAATTTTGATAACTTTTGCAAATTTTTTAATGATGCCAAATTAACGGAAATACCGCAAAAATGCAAAAATGAAAAGAAATTAACGAAAATGACTCCACATTGATGAATTAATTATTAAAATATTTCAATGTATGGACTGTATTCCTTATTGTGGATACTATCAATATTTCTAATTGTGAAATTAGATCTGCTTTAAATATGAGTTAATTAGGCAAAATAATTTTATATGGTGTCATCTATAGAAAAGCGCCAAATGTACAATTCAGCGTTAAAAACATTATGTCGTGAATGTTGTGCGTAATTTTTGCACTGCGAAAGAAGTAAATTCATGGCATTATATAGGAAAAGTCAATTGTTGTCCACATTATATTTTCTTATTTTCTCTTTCTTTCGTAGAATACTTTCGTACCATTTATTAAAATGAAAAGTGAAATGTTAATTCAGAAGAATTAAAACATAAATTTAGAGAAAGGTTTCAAATACAAAATATTTACAAAAACGTTTCGCTGATAATAATTTTTATGCCCATGAATAGAATAAATGACGTTGACCACAAACCTTCATCATTAAATAATGTCTGTCGGGTGTTACATTTTTATGTTGCAGTCTGAACCTTGAAGGCCACGTAGGTATAGTGCTGTGTAAATGAAAATAGCACTTTAAGTCTGATATTCTAAAACTTTTATGGCTAATAATGCCTGTCATAAAAAACCTATCGTTCCCAAACATTACAGGAGCAAACAAATAAAACATTACTCACTTCAGCGTAGAGTATTGCGTTATTTAAAGAAGAACGTTATCAGCAGAAAGGATTTACATTCACGTCTAAGTAAGAGAAGGCCGTGTTTAATGCGGTATCTATTATTGAAATAAACGGGTGAATCTAATACAATAGCATGAAAGTATGTATTAAGAGAACATTGTACTATTCAAATATTTTACTTTACCTGCATTCGTTATATTATACAAGGTGTGCCAAAACATTGACCTCGACTTTTATTCCTTAAATATTGATCTTAGACATATATAATAAATTACAAAGTTGCGTAAAAGAAGATACAGAATTTTATGAAATCGATAAAAATTTTCAGAGGATTAAATTTGAAGAAATACAAAATTTAAATTTTTATACAGCCCCCGTATAAAAACATTTCCAATGTGTAAAATGTGCCCCACACAGTAATAAAATTTCAGCATTTTATCATAAAAAGTCCCAGAGATATGTTTAAACAAAGTTGGTGAGGGATTAATCACACATTAAAATGTAAATGTTTACAGCAAGAGTGCAAATGACGCAACGTAGAAATGCATCAATATGTACCTCTTATTTTTAACCAAACGAATGCAGCTCCGTATTGGCATGAATGGAAAACATTTTGAACAAGCTTTGTAATTTTTGTCTAAAGTTATTATTTCCACACAGTGTAGATACTTTTGTACCAATAAATAGCAAATTTATTATTTATTTATGTAATCATTGTTTTCTTTCGTAATTTGTGCAAGACCCCTGAAACGCGATCTGCCGGCATGATATTTCCCCTCTGAGAACCCATGTCGATGGATCGAAAAGTGGTTTAAGTCAGCATTTTTGTCTTTTCATATCTCTGGGACTTTTATAATAAAATGTTGAAATTTTGTACAACACCTTATTAGTGTATGGAGCACATTTTACTCATTGGAAATGTTTTTATGATCGTATAAAAACTTAAATTTTGTATTTCTTAAAATTTAATTCCCTTGAAAATTTTAATCGATTTCATAACATTATATGCCTTTCTTTACGCAACTTTGTAATTTATTATATATGCCTAAGATCAATATTTAAGGAATCAAATATATAGTCATTGCGTTGTTTTAGTATGTAGATGCACTGAATTTAAGCAAAAATAAAGTAGTTTTAGGACGGATACAACACTCAATATGAATTAAAAAGTACTTTAAAAATCACGATTTTGAAACAAGATGGATGCCATATATCATTTTGAAGTGGGTCATGTGATCGTTTCATATCATGGTCACGTGATCGTTTCATATAAGAGGTGTAATTATTATTTTAATTTTTATTTAAAAAACTACTGAATATATTTCGCTGAATTTTTTTTTATATATTTTATGGAACAATTTGAATATAACCTAAAATTTTCGAAGCAATTTGTGAATTTTAAATCCGCTTAAAAAATGTTTGAAAAATTAGGTCCCATAGGGCTCAATGTATTTCATTTTTTCAACCCGGGTTCAATCCAAAACTTGGGTGATATTATTCATTTATATTCCCATAGGTCCTATAGACCGTCTGAACAACATACTAAAATTTCATTTTGATTAAGTCATTTTTACGGCAGTTATCGTGCTAACGGACAGACAGACAGACAGACAGACAGACAGACAGAATGAACAAAGTCATAAACACTTTTCAACTTTGTTGTAAAGTGTTAAACATAGACCAAAGTCCCAATCTAGAAGAGAAAAATCGCAAACGCGAAATAAGATATCGAGTTACAATGATAACGCAAATAAAATGCAAAATGATACAAGAAAGATCAATCATGCATAAGCATTGATTATGAAACACTTTCCAACTGAAATGTAATTTCATTTAAAAATTTCTAAAATGTGATTCATTCAGTGGTAATATCTTTTACATTATCACAGTACTACAGTAATTTATTATACTTAAAACTGTATCGAAATATAAATCATCTGATTCTTTATGCAAAATCAATGAATATTTCATTCATATAACTTGTATTCCAGACTCCAGAGCTAAATAATTTTGTGTGAAAAAAATTCAGCAATTCTTATGTAATCCATCTTACACAATCGCTTGAGATATTTGCATTCTGCATATGTTAAAATTAGGCTTCCTTGAAGAAATAATAGAAGTTTAGGGATCATTTAAAATCACAACTATTGTAATTGCATAGGCACGGAATTTAGATACACAGATAATACACAGATAATATATATGTGTATGTACTCAAAGTATTGGAATCGTGCCGAAGATCGGAACTCGAATTTTCAAAGGATCTACACGTTTTGGGACTTCTAGAACACGAAAAAACTACTTTTAGGAAGACGTCTGTGTGTGTAAGGGTGTATCTGTGTATGTTTCTGTGTGTCTGTGTGGATATTACATCCACTCTAATTGAAAAACTAATGGACCGAATTTCATACAATTTGGTAGGTATGTTTTTTGTGGGAAATCCTGGTGTTCATTAGATTATAGTACGATTCGTAATAAAAGAATCTGCCTTCTTTGCGAAATGGCCGCAGAAATTGCCTTTATCCACTCTAGCTAAAAACTAATGAACCAAATTTAACAAAATTTGGAGTATAATATTTCAATAACCTACAAGTGATTTATATACCAAATTTAACAAAATTTTGTATATAAATCATTTGTAGGTTATTCTACTACTATTCGGGAAAAAGGAACGGGCTATTTTTGCGAAATGGCCAGCAAAAATCGTTATATATAAAAATAAAAGACTACGTGTGCTCAATTATATCAATTAAATTCCTATTTTATATGTGATTTTTGACAACAAAAAGAATAAGACTAACCCCATTACTCTAGGACTAGCCGTTCTTGAGATATTCTAGTTTTTTGCGTTTTCGTTACGCCACCTTTGACAATAAGTCCAGCTATCAAATGAGAACCAAATTTAAGTTTAACGTGTAAATTCAATGTCATTTAAAATACTTATGTTGTGCAGATAAACACAAATTATCATTGAATAAATAAAGAGAACGAATATGAGTCTGCAGAGAAAGACATGTGCTGTCCACATCAGAATTTTTAACAATATTACACCAATGATTTATAGAAGTGAACGGGGATTATTTTCAGGCCATTTCGAAAAAAATGTATGATCTATATTTGAAGATCCATCAAATTTTTGTCGAATAAAATGTTCAACAAATTTAAGCTGTGTACCAAATTTTAACTCTCTAGGACGTAGGAAAGTGCATTTAAAATGCCATCAATTAAATTTATCATGAAGAGTTATATAAAATTTAAAAAAAATGAAAAATTGTTATCTACCAAATTTATTTTAAAATATGAAGCCACTCCCATATGCAAAACGTTTAAACAAATGGAGAGATATTTATTATATAATATCTCTCTCTTTCCTTTCTGGAAGATATTCCAAAGTCAGAATTTAATTGAATTTGTTTTTTTCCCTATATTAAATAATTTTTTTAATTAAAAAACTACTTAACATATTTTACTGAATTTTTTTTTATATATTCTATGGGATAATGTGAATATTTCCTAAAAATTTCGAAGCAATTCGTGAATTTTAAATTTACTTAAAAAATGTTTGAAAAATTAGGTCCTATAGGGTTCAATGTATTTCATTTTTTCAAACCGGGTTCAATAAAAAACTAATTGGGTGATATTATTTATTTATATTCCCATAGGTCCTACAGACCGTCTGAACAACATACTAAAATTTCATTTTGATAAACTCATTTTTACGGCAGTTATCGTGCTAACGGGCAGACAGACAGACAGACAGACAGACAGACAGACAGACAGACAGACAGACAGAATGAACAAAGTCATAAACACTTTTCAACTTTGTTGTAAAGTGTTAAAAAGGGAGGTTCGCTCGCGAAGCCCAGGTCCCAATTTGCAGTTAAATCAAATCAAAGCACAAGAAAACAAGAAAGATCTATCATGCTTAAAGCATTGATTATGAAACACTTTCCAACTTCAATGCAATTTTATTTTAAAAAGTCGAAAATGCAATACATTCCTCGGTAATATTTTAAAACTTATCACAATACTACATTGATTTATTATATTTGAAAACTTAAACCTTCATTGAAAAAAATGAACTTCATTCAAATGACGGCATTGAAATATAAATTGCTTGGTTTAAATATCTCTAAAATGCAATACATTCCACGGTAATATTTTTAAAACTACCATAACACTACGGTAATTTATTATATTTGAAAACTTCATCGAAAACAACTGAAATAAATTCAAATGACGTCATAGAAAAAATAACACACATGGATCTCTCTATAAAAGCAGGATTTCATTCATAACTTTCTCCATTTCATTCATCACAATACTATAATAATTTATTTTATTTAAAAAATTAAGACCATGGAACTACAATTCATAAACTTTATGCTTAAAACTTCATCGAAAAAAATCGTCCATCTGTTTATAAAATCAATTAATATTTCATTCATATCAGGCATGCAGACTCCATGGGCTGAATTATTTTGTGTTAAAGAAATACAGTAATTCTAATACAACTCATTCTACATATTTTGCTATTTACATTTTGCATAGGTGGAAAATAGGCTTAGTTGTAGAAATAATCAAATTTGAATGAGAATTTAAACTCAAATATATTGTCATTGTGTTGTTTTAGTATGTAGATGCACAGAATTTAAGCAAAAATAAAGTAGTTTTAGGACGGAAACAACACTCAATATGAATTGAAAAAAACTCTAAAAAATCACGATTTTGAAACAAGATGGATGCCATATATCATTTTGAAGTGGGTCACGTGATCGTTTCATATCATGGTCACGTGATCGTTTCATATAAGATGTGTAATTATTATTTTAATTTTTATTTAAAAAACTACTGAATATATTTCGCTGAATATTTTTTTATATATTTTATGGAACATTTTGACTCTTACCTAAAATTTTCGAAGCAATTTGTGAATTTTAAATCCGCTTAAAAAATGTTTGAAAAATTAGGTCCCATAGAGCTCAATGTATTTCATTTTTTCAACCCGGGTTCAATCCAAAACTAATTGGGTGATATTATTCATTTATATTACCATAGGTCGTACAGACCGTCTGAACAACATACTAAAATTTCATTTTGATTAAGTCATTTTTACGGCAGTTATCGTGCTAACGGACAGACAGACAGGCAGACAGACAGACAGACAGACAAACAGACAGAATGAAAGTGTTAATAAAAAGGACAATAAAGAAATAAATGGTAATGAAAGCATGCAAAAATATACCCATGTTCCCTGCCCGAATGATGAGTTTACGTCCACAATTCCAGCTTTACTTTCTCAGCCCGGATGGGGGAAATTCGATAACTTTGTCCAAAGTCTAAAAAGTGAGGCAAATATTACGAAGAAAGATCAATCATGCTTAAAGCATTGATTATGAAACACTTTCCAACTTCAATGCAATTTTATTTAAACATGTCTAAAATGCAATATATTCATCGGTAATATTTTAAAACTTATCACAATACTGCATTAAATTATTATATTTGAAAACTTAACCTTCATCGAAAAAAATGAACTTCATTCAAATGGTGGCATTGAAATATAAATTGCCTGGTTTAAACAGCTCTAAAATGAAATACATTCCTCGGTAATAATTTTAGAATTATCATAATACTACGATAATTTATTATATTTGAAATCTTCATCGAAAACAACTGAAATTCATTCAAATGACGTCATAGAAAAAATAACACGCCTGGCTCTATCTATAACAGCAGCATTTCATTCATAAATAATTTCCCATTCATGTCATTCATCACAATACTATAATAATTTATTTTATTTAAAAATTAAGACCGTGGAGCTACAAGTAATTGAGCTCTATGCGTAAAATTTCATCGAAAAAAATCGTCCTTCTCTTTGTAAAATCAATGAATATTTCATTTATATCAGCTTTGCAGACTCCATGAACTAAATGATTTTGTGTTAAAGAAATACAGCAATTCTAATACAACTCATTCTACATATTTTGCTGTTTACATTTTACATAAGTGAAAAATAAGCCTCGTTGTAGAAATAATCAAATTTAGATGAGCATTTAAACTCAAATATATTGTAATTGCGTTGTTTCAGTATGTAGATGCACATAATTTAAGCAAAAATAAAGTGGTTTTAGGACGGATACAACACTCAATATGAATTAAAAAGAACTTTAAAAATCACGATTTTGAGACAAGATGGATGCCATATATCATTTTGAAGTGGGTCACGTGATCTTTTCATATCATGGTCACGTGATTGCTTCATATAAGAGGTGTTATTATTATTTTAATTTTTATTTAAAAAACTACTGAATATATTTCGCTGAATTTTTTTTATATATTTTATGGAACAATTTGAATATTACCTAACATTTTCGAAGCAATTTGTGAATTTTAAATCCGCTTAAAAAATGTTGGAAAAATTAGGTCCCATAGGACTCGATGTATTTCATTTTTTCAACCCGGATTCAATCCAAAACTAATTGGTTGATATTATTCATTTATATTCCCATAGGTCCTACAGACCGTCTGAAAAATATACTAAAATTTCATTTTGAGTAAGTCATTTTTACGGCAGTTATCGTGCTAACGGACAGACAGACAGACAGAATAAACAAAGTCATAAACACTGTTCAACTTTGTTGTAAAATTTTAAAAAGTTAGGATAAATAATTTGGCATAGAAAATAAGAAAGAAGAAAAATGACAATTGAAAAGTTGTAGAAGATAAAAAAATTAGCAAAACTCAACATCAGGAACTCACGAAACGCGCAAATGGAAGGCAATAAATACCCATCGAAAAGTCGTACTGTCAGGGATTGTAACTTGGTGACAATGCGTAGTAATACCCTTTCTCGTATTTAGATGTAAGACATTGCTGCTACCAGAGGGCATTTTGAGCAGTCTGTACATCAGATTCCTGTGCATGTAAGTGATAATTAATAAAGCATTCATAAATATGACAGAAATTTGCTCATAATCATATTTCGTCCAATAAATGTCTTAAGCAAAGTATCGATTTTAGTATTGATTCCCATTCATTAGACAGTTCTCTATAACTTAGTGAATGGTTTGTTTTGTCTATCACGATTCGTTACCGCATTTGCCATCCTTACTTTTTAACACTTTACAACAAAGTTGAAAAGTGTTTATGACTTTGTTCATTCTGTCTGTCTGTCTGTCTGTTAGCACGATAACTGCCATAAAAATGACTTAATCAAAATGAAATTTTAGTATGTTGTTCAGACGGACTGTATAACCTATGGGAATATAAATAAATAATATCACCCAATTAGTTTTGGATTGAACCCGGGTTGAAAAAATGAAATACATTGGGGTCTATGGGACCTAATTTTTCAAACATTTTTTAAGCGGATTTAAAATTCACAAATTGCTTCGAAAATTTTAGGTAATATTTAAATTGTTCCATAAAATATATAAAAAAAATTCTGCGAAACATATTCAGTAGTTTTTTAAATAAAAATTAAAATAATATTTACACCTCTTATATGAAGCGATCACGTGACCATGATATGAAACGATCACATGACCCACTTCAAAATGATATATGGTATCCATCTTGTATCAAAATCGTGATTTTTTAAAGTTCTTTTTAATTCATATTGAGTGTTGTCTCCCTCCTAAAATATCTTTATTTTTGCCTAAATTCTGTGCATCTACATACTGAAACAACGCAATGACAATATATTTGAGTTGAAATGCTCATCCAAATTTGATTATTTCTACAACGAAGCCCATTTTTCACTTATGTAAAATATAAACAGCAAAATATGCAGAATGAGTTGTATTAGAATTGCTGGATTTCTTAACATAAAATTATTTAGCTCATGGAGTCTGCATAGCTGATATGAATGAAATATTTTCATTGATTTTACAAAGAGAAGGACGATTTTTTTCGATGAAGTTTTAAGCATAGAGTTTAATTACTTGTAGCTCCATGGTCTTAATTTTTAAATAAAAAAGATTATTATAGTATTGTGATGAATGAAATGAATGGGAAAATGTTATGAATGAAATGCTGCTTTTACAGAGAGAGACAGGCGTGTTATTTTTCTATGACGTCATTGAATGAATTTCAGTTGCTTTCCATGAAGTTTTCAAATAAAATAAATTATCGTATTATATGATAATTCTAAATTTATTACCGAGGAATGTATCGCGTTTTAGAGATGTTTAAACCAGGCAATTTATATTTCAATGCCGCCATTTGAATGAAGTTCATTTTTTTCGATGGAGGTTTAAGTTTTCAAATATAATAAATTAATGTAGTATTGTGAGAAGTTTTAAAATATTACTTAGGAATGTATTGCACATTTTAGAGATGTTTAAATAAAATCGCATTGAAGTTGGAAAGTGTTTCATAATCAATGCTTTAAGCATGATTGATCGTTCTTGTTTTAATTCTCCGCCAAGACCGCCACAATCACTTTTATTCGATCATTCACTTTTATTCACTTTCCTATAGAACAAGGGGTTTTCCACCTTTTTAGAACTACTGGCATCATTTGAGTCATTTAAAGGATAGATAGTCATGTATGCAAAAATGAGTTTACTCGAAACAATTTGTTCATTTATTTATGCTTAATTTTGTTGCTTCAATATTTACTCATTGAGTTTGAATTTTTTGACCGCCTGCATTTCCTATTAAGTGAAGCTGCAGCGTACTTGATAGAAAATTTTTCATATGAAGAGAATACACGTTTTACGAAAACATGTTTTATATCAAACGTATTAATAAAATATTATTGGTACTTATTAAAGGTCCATGTAAATATTTAATTGTATCTTTTTACCAATCTCATGCTCTGTGGGGTGAAAACTGTTATTTTCTTTGGGCTTAACAAATGACTGTCCAAATGACTGCCATTAAAAAAATTGACCAATGACCCTTCGGGTTCTAAATAAAATAAAATGAACATTTAAACGTGATATGCATAATTTATGCTGATACGATATCCGCAAGGTATATTTATTTCAGTTTTTAATATTCTCACTGATCACTTTTTTTAACACTTTACAACAAAGTTAAAAAGTGTTTATGACTTTGTTCATTCTGTCTGTGAGTCTGTCTGTCTCTCTGTCTGTCCGTTAGCACGATAACTGCCGTAAAAATGACTTAATCAAAATGATATTTTAGTATGTTGTTTAGACGGTCTGTAGGACCTAAGTTGAATATAAATGAATAATATCACACAATTAGTTTTGGAGTGAACTCGGGTTGAAAAAATGAAATACATTGAGCGCTATGGGACCTAATTTTTCAAACATTTTTTAAGCGAATTTAAAATTCACAAATTGCTTCGAAAATTTTAGGTAAGATTCAAATTGTTATATAAAATATATTTAAAAAAATTCAGAGAAATATATTGAGTAGTTTTTTAAATAAAAATTAAAATAATAATAACACCTCTTATATGAAGCGATCACGTGACCATGATATGAAAAGATCACGAGACCCACCTCAACATGATATATGGCATCCATCTTGTTTCAAAATCGTGATTTTTAAAGTACTTTTTAATTCATATTGACTGTTGTATCCGTCCTAAAACCACTTTATTTTTGCTTAAATTCTGTGCATCTACATACTGAAACAACGCAATTACGATATATTTGAGTTTAAATGCTCATCCAAATTTGATTATTTCTACAACGAAGCCCATTTTTCACCTATGTAAAATGTAAACAGCAAAATATGTAGAATGAGTTGTATTAGAATTGCTGTATTTCTTTAACACAAAATCATTTAGTTCATGGAGTCTGCATAGCTGATATGAATGAAATATTCACTGATTTTACAAAGGGAAGGACGATTTTTTTCGATGAAGTTTTACGCATAGAGTTTAATTACTTGTAGCTAAATGGTCTTAATTTTTAAATAAAATAAATTATTATAATATTGTGATGAATGACATGAATGGGAAATTATTTATGAATGAAATGTTTCTTTTATAGAGAGAGCCAGGAGTGTTATTTTTTCTATGACGTCATTTGAATGAATTTCAGTTGTTTTCGATGAAGTTTTCAAATATAATAAATTATCGTAGTATTATGATAATTCTAAAATTATTACCGAGGAATGTATCACATTTTAGAGATATTTAAACCAGACAATTTATATTTCAATGCCGGCATTTGAATGAAGTTCATTTTTTTGATGAAGATTTAAGTTTTCAAATATAATAAACTAATGTAGTATTGTGATAAGTTTTAAAATATTACCGAGGAATGTATTGCATTCTAGACATGTTAAAATAAAATTGCATTGAAGTTGAAAAGTGTTTCATAATCAATGCTTTAAGCATGATTGATCTTGCTTGTTACTTGATGAAATAGAGATTTGGAATGAAATCATCGAATTAAAATTTTACGCACTTTATACTTATATATTTATTGAAAACTAGTGATGCCCGCGGGTATTCTACCCGTAAGTAATTAAAACAAGAAAGATTAAACTTTCATAAAGCACTGATTATGAAATACTTTCCAACTGCAATGCAATTTTATTTAAACATCTCTAAAATGCGATACATTCAGCGTAATATTTTTAAAATTAACAAAATACTTCAATAATTTATTATATATGAAAACTTAGAACTTCAAGGAAAAAAATGAACTTTATTCAAATGACTTGATCGAAATATAAATCGCCTGGCTCTCTATGCAAAAGTAGTAAATATTTCATTCATACATTTTTATTTCATTCATCACAGTATTATAATAATTTATTTTACTTAAAAATTTAGAACCATGGAGGTTAAAATAATATAACTCTATGAGTAAAACTTCATCGAAAAAGTCTGCTATAAAATCGTCTGTAATATCAAAGAATGTTTCATCCATATGAGCGATATTGCAGACTCCAGAGCTAAATGATATTCTAAAAATTCAGCAAATCTTGTACAACTCATCCTACATCTTAATGTGTTTGCATTCTCCATAAGGGAAAATTAGGCTTTGTTGTAGAAATGATCAAAGCTTGGTAATCATTTAAACTCAAATATATTGTAATCGCGTTGTTCCAGAACATTGATGCACGGAAATTAAGCAAAAATAAAGCAATTTCAGAACGGACACAACACTAAACATAAATTAGAAATAACTTTAAAAATCACGATTTGGACACAAGATGGATGGCATTGTTCATTTAAGCTCAAATATATTGTAATTACGTTGTTTCAGAATATAAGTGCACAGAAATTAAGCAAAAATAAAGCTGTTTTAGGACGGATACAACAGTAAATATAAATTAAAAATATTTCTAAAAATCACGATTTTGACACAAGATGGACGCCATATTTTATTTTGAAATGGGTCACGTGATCTCTTCATATAATATGGGAGTAATTATTATTTTAATTTTTATTTTAAAAACTACCGAATATAAATTGCTGAATTTTTTTCATATTTTTTATGGGATAATTTGAATATTTCTTCAAACTTTCGAAGCAATGTGTGAATTTTAAATTCGCTTAAAAAATTTTTGAAAAATTAGGTCCCATTGGGTTCAATGTATTTCAATTTTTCAATCTGGGTTCAGTCCAATACTTATTGAGTTATATTATTCATTTATATTTCCATATGTCCCACAGACAGTCTGAACAACATAATAAAATTTCATTTTGATAAAGTCATTTTCGCGGCAGTTATCGAGCGAACGGACAGACAGACAGACAGACAGAATGAATGAACAATGTCATAAACACTTTTCAACTATGTTGTAAAGTGTTAAAAACTGTTTATTCAAGGCATATTTACAGAAAGAGGTAGTATAACATCCATTGTTCTAAATAAATTAAAAACGTGTCCAATATCCAGCTTCCTTTTCAGTATCTGATGTCAAACGCACCGTAAAATTCCCGAATTATCCATTGTTGTAAATAAGTCAAAATACTTTCCAATACACAGCTTCATTTTCAGTATCTGATGTCATACGCAACGTAGAACTCCAGAATACTGCTCTTTATACAGGGTTACAAGGAAAATCCTTTCTCAAGCATTATTCCACGAACTATGCCAGCTATCTATATAGATTTTGTACCATTGTATAGGAAATCCCCTATGGCCCATACAATGAGACCAGGGGGAACACTGCGGACCCCGTTTTTGGGGACTAAGGATTCATAGAGACTCCTTTTGCAAATAGGGGAAAAAGTCAATTATAAAGTTGTAGAGAAAGTCAAATTTAGCACAAAAATATTTTAGTTCCATAACAAAAGATGGAAAGAAACCGGACGGCCTCTTCTCAGAAAAGCAAAACATCGAACAGCAACAACTGAATATTTTAAAAAGGCAACAATATGTGAATGCATCAACAGACAATTTATTACCATCAAATTCACATGTTATAGCCTTACTTATCAAATTTACATATCATTGTCCTCTCAAAACCACATATTGTTGCCTTGTTTAAATGCATTGTTGTTGCTGGCCGATGATTCGATTCTTTGGGGAGAGGCTGATCGATCAGTTTCCCTTTTTTATGAAACTAAAATATGTTTATACTAAATTTTATTTGCTGTACAACTTTCGAATTGTTTTTCCCCTATCTGTAACGGGGCCCAGCTGCCCCGTCCCCAGCCCCCCCCCCCCCCCCAAAAAAGGGGAACACAGTATATCTCCTGCTTTCATTGCGTGGGCCATAGGAGATTCTTTATACCACGACACAAGAAGTACAGAGCTAGCTGCAATAGTTCGTGAGATATTGGCCGGAGGAAGGACTTTCCTTGTAATCCTTTATATAGATAAACACTACTTCAATACCTAAAGAGAAATCGCAATAAAAAAAATAGGCGTGGCCAAATGAGCTACTGATACATGTTGGCCCGCCTTTTAAAATTAAATGTCGATATTTTCTGAATAATGCTCTTATAATTGAACATAATTATCAGGATTTTCAATTTGTTTAATTTCTAATAGGATTATATGGATTCCAAAATATTCGTAACTCATTGAAATTACTATATGCTTATTTCTAATATGACAATGTTCATTTAATATGACAAATATGTTCTACTCAAGCAGATATATCCTTCCAAAAGTTACGATACGGAGTGATAAAAGCTATGTCAAAAAATTATTTGAAATATTGATCTGGAAGAAAGTGAACCAAAGTAGGCCAATGCAACCCCCAGCATTGGCCTGCTTTGCGTAGGGTTAAAAAATGCTCTGGGTATATGGCCTATCAAATAAAAGGAGAAAAATAAAAATTATGATCGTAAAATAAACGTAGCAAATAAATTGTTATATCACATTCCAATCTCATAATTTAAAACTAATTATTACGATCACTACTAAATTAACAAGAAAGATCAATCATGCTTAAAGCATTGATTATGAAACACTTTCCAACTTCAATGCAATTTTATTTTAACAAGTCTAAAATGCAATATATTCCTCGGTAATATTTTGAAACTTATCACAATACTGCATTAATTTATTATATTTGAAAACTTAAACCTTCATCGAAAAAAATGAACTTCATTCAAATGACGGCATTGAAATATAAATTGCCTGGTTTAAACATCTCTAAAATGTTATACATTCCTCTGTAATAGTTTTAGAATTATCATAATACTACGATAATTTATTATATTTGAAAACTTCATCGAAAACAACTGAAATTAATTCAAATGACGTCATAGAAAAAATAACACGCCTGGATGTCTCTATAAAAACAGGATTTCATTCATAACTTTCTCCCATTCATTTCATTCATCACAATACTATAATAATTTATTTTATTTAAACATTTTATTTAAGACCATGGAGCTACAAATAATTAAACTCTATGCTTAAAACTTCATCGAAAAAAATTGTCCTTCTCTTTATAAAATCAATTAATATTTCATTCATATCAGCCATGCAGACTCCATGGACTAAATTATTTTGTGTTAAAAAAATACAGGAATTCTAATACAACTCATTCTACATATTTTGCTGTTTACATTTTACATAGGTGAAAAATAGGCTTAGTTGTAGAAATAATCAAATTTAGATGAGCATTTAAACTCAAATATATTGTCATTGCGTTGTTTCAGTATGTAGATGCACAGAATTTAAGCAAAAATAAAGTAGTTTCAGGGCGGATACAACACTCAATATGAATTAAAAAGAACTGAAAAAAATCATGATTTTAAAACAAGATGGATGCCATATATCATTTTGAAGTGGATCATGTGATCGTTTCATATAAGAAGTATAATTATTATTTTAATTTTTAGTTAAAAAACTACTGAATATATTTCGCTGAACTTTTTTTTATATATTTTATGGAACAATTTGAATATTACCTAAAATTTTCGAAGCAATTTGTGAATTTTAAATCCGCTTAAAAAATGTTTGAAAAATTAGGTCCCATAGGGCTCAATGTATTTCATTTTTTCAACCCGGGTTCAATCCAAAACTGATTGGGTAATATTATTCATTTATATTCCCATGGGTCCTACAGACCGTCTGAACAACATACTAAAATTTCATTTTGATTAAGTCATTTTTACGGCAGTTATAGTGCTAACGGACAGACAGACAGACAGAATGAACAAAGTCATAAACACTTTTCAACTTTGTTGTAAAGTGTTAATAAAAAGAAAATTGAGGAAAATACATGTGTAGAAAATAATATAGGTAAAAATATTACAAATAAGGAAAATACAAAAGTTAAACAAATTATGAAAAATAAAAATGAGGCGTGCAATGCAAAAATAAATTTAAATGATGAGTACAAAAACGAAAATAACTCAAAATCGATTCAGATCGATAATAAAAAGTATGATGAAATTAGGGAAACTAGTTGTAAAGTTTCGCAAATTGATACACAAATTTTTAAAGGTAGCCATGTTAATGACTATACTTGTTCAAATGATGAAAATAATAAAATTGTTGATAAAAAAATAATTTTAAAATTGTGACTAGTGCGAAAAAGCCAATTGTCACACAAGATGAATTAAAAGGCATAGTTGAAGTTAATGAAAATATTATAAATGCTTATTTTGACAGTCAAAAAATTGCACAGGTCGATGAGACCAATTTTCCTAAAAATGAAAAGGTTAATGATTTTGCTGAAAAAGAATGTGTTAATGAAGAGTCAAATCTTGACGTCCAGATCTATGTTACGCTCACACGCAGGATAGCTTTGCAACAAGGTCAGTTGATTGCAGAACAATTCGACATAAGTCAGGAAATTCAGGATAAGGAAGTTATCTTTATCCCTTCAAAACACGCAAAATTACTCTTTCCGTTTGGTGCAATACGAACTGTAATAAAAAATAACAAAATTGATATTGTAATTTGTAATCAAAAAAAGGTTGAAATTACGTTAAATAAAAATATGCGAGTAGGAGTGATTAAAAATTTCAAAACAATTACTAATGAAGAAATGCAAATCGGAGATACCGTATTTTTGAAAGAAGAAAATAAACCCAATATGTTTCAAGATAGATTTCAGGGACCGTTTCGAATAATTGAAATTGGAAAAGCAAATATATTGACCATTAGAAATAAATATAGCATGAAAGATGAAACAATTAAAATTCACGCTACCCAATGTTATATCGAACAAAATGTACAAAGTGCGGAAGAATTGATAGAAAAATATGATATGGACAGTGAAATCGATGATATTCACTCAAAAAAATGTCATATAGCACAAAAAGTACAAAGTGAAAGTAAATATAACGGAAATGAATTAAAGGAAAAATGATCTGGAATTGAAAATATTTTAAAAATGAAAAAATGGATAATGATATGAATTTTAAAAAAAAATAGCAATAATGAAAGAATTGTTTAAGAATGAAAATGGTATGAATTTCTAAGAAAAAGATGAATAAGCACTGAATGGCTTAAAAATGAACATGGTATGAAATTTACAAAAATTGATAATAATTGTACAAATGGTTCTTTTTCAAAAATAATATTATATCATAATATAATGTTAACTCAAATGTTACATGTGATAAGAAGGTTATGCAGAAATTAATTTATGCAAATAAAATCTACAAAAATGAAAAGTAAAATCAAAATGTATTACCTAATTGGGTAGATGAAAGGTCTGGAGCCAAATCCAGGCAAGGACAAGGTTGTTGGAAAGCCAGTCCAGTCAAATGCTTCATTTTTCAAAATAGGGTGGAAGGCAAGTCCATTCACTTCAATTTGTTTTCAAGGGAAGGCAAAAATGATAGGTCTTTTGAGAGAAGAGTCTTGAGGCTTAAAAATTGAATGACAGATTTAAATAAAGTGAAAAAAATAAGTAATGAGCTGAAAGTGAAAATATTAAAGATTAGTCATAGATGGTATAAATTTTATGTCAAAAAGTAAACAAGGGCATAAATAATTGAAAATTTTAAATCGATATGAATTTAAAATGTTAAATTATGAACAGTAAAAGTAGCTGTAAATTGCCCGTTGCAATAAAGCAATCGAGGACACGATATCTCGCGTAGGAATGTTCAAATGTGAAAATGCGTAGATAAATAAATGTTTGAGGAATAATATAAATTGTATAAGCAATTTAAATAACTAAATTAATCCTAAAGTGACAGGATGAATGAATTAAATTTAGTTAAAATTTTGTTTACGTGAATAAATTTTTCATGAATATATAAATTGTACAAGCAATTTAAATAACTAAATTAATCCTAAAGTGGCAGGATGAATGAATTAAATTTAGTTAAAATTTTGTTTAGTGAATAAATGAATAAATTCACAGAAGGTGTTAAAAAAGGGTTAAAATAAAAAAATAATTGAAAAATTTTGAGTGCGAAATAAAGCATGTTTGTTGTTCGGTTACAACGTAAGGAAAGGTTACGATAATCATGTGTGTATAAATAAATATGGAAATGAAAATAAAATGTAAATAAATATGGAAATGAAAATAAAATGTAGGTATTGATGAGGAAATTGTACGATAATAAATAAATGTGAAACACATATATAATGAATATAAATAAATATGGAATGAATAAATAAATATGTTAGATAATAAAGCATTTAGATGTCAGTGGGGAATGTAAATAAAAACATTAAAGTTATCGATGAGATACTGTAGCAATTGAGAAGTGTTTGTAAACAAACGGCAATCTACGTAAAAAAAAAAATATATATATATATATATATATATATATATATATACTCTGTTGGTAGTGTCATATAAAATGGTGAATAGGTATTTGTAAATATGAAATTTGTGAAAAGGATATTCCGAATTAGGTATTGAGAAATGTTATTATAAATAAAATTAATTAGGATGCAATAAATGTAATAAGTGGTATGTAAATAAATAAATGATAATATGTATTACGGCGATAAAGGGGTCAGCCGCAGTTAATTAGATGTCAAAATAAGTAATAATTAGATAATAATGTGTGAGATAGAATGATAAACAGTCGCGCGTTTTAAATGGTTATAAATGTCAGGTATTCAAAGTCATAAGGATTAAAATAAATTGAAATACATAAATATGATAAATGTTGTAAGTACGGTGAGTAAATAAATCCGCGTTTAAAAAGGATATATAATTAAAAAGGATATATAAATAATAAATAAAAGGGATTTCAATTGTTAAAAATATAAAATAAAAATTTTCAATTAAGTAAGTAAAGGGTTTTCAGACAAGAAATTAAAGTCTTGAGTGTGTTTAAAAAGATGAAATAATTTTATATAAAATGTAAAAGTTATGAACGTGTTAAGCAAGGAGTTAAACAAAATAAAATTTAAACAAATTATATATCAAAAAAGTTAAAAGTTTTTGTTAAATTTCATAAAGTTATATGGAAGGTATGAAAAAACAAATTAAATAAGAGAGAATCTTAATAACAAATGGAAAGGTAAGATTTAAATAATAAGATAATACAATAAAATAATGTTAAATTTTACATGAAGTCAGTATAAAAAGGGTATACATGCCGTAAAAGAAGGCACCATTAAGATGACTTTGATAATTCATACAAGCAACCTCAAAGAAACCAACTGAATAATATTTAAATCGGGGAGGAAAATATATAAATTCTTTAAATAAGTTTAAAAAATAAAAAAATAAGAGTTATAAAATGCAAATAATTTACAAGCCCATCTGCAGCATGCGAGGATAAATGGTTCATTAGCAGATAGGAATAAATAATATAATAAATAATGAGGAGGTATATATATTTAAAAGACTAAGTCGACGTTTATATAATACGCCGAGTGGAATAAATAAAATGTGTACAATACTTAATTACAAGCCGTGAACACGCTGACAGTATCCTTTTTCAGCCCGCTTGAATCCATGCCGCACGGTGTCCATTATTGCGTTGTCATAGCAAAAGGAGTTAAGTTGAGGTGAGATTTTGCTGCTAATCACTGTGCAAAAAAAGGAAACGATTAAAATGAAGAGGAATCGTTGTCGGGGGTCTCTTTGCAAACTGGTCACTTTCCGAGTTCGGATAGGGGAAATGAACGTTTTCCGGCTTGTCACTTCCGGTATCTGGGCTTGAAAAGAAGGGGTTCTTCGAATGATGAATAGCGATCCTTTTCAAAATGATCAATCAGTAGCTGTCAACTAGGGCAGGAGTGTTGTTGTTTACATCCAATATAAAAAAAAATGTTAAAGGGACAGTATCAGGTAATTGTCAATCCCATATGCAACAAATGGGTGTTACTGAGTTCTGTGAAAAGTATAATTTCAGTGGCTGTTTAAAAAAAAAAGGGATGGTGATTGTATTATTAAGTATGTACCAAGGTTAAGCAAAAATTTTGTATTATGTGATGAAATTATCAATTATGAAAAATGTTAGAATAAGGAAGAAAATAATTGTGTTAAAAAAATAGTATACTGTGTCATTTGTACAAAAAAAAATGTGAATTGTGTTAAAATACCAGAAGTTAATTTTTTTTTGTGTAACATTTTAAAGTGAATGTGCATATATTTAAAATAATTTAAATAATCAAAATTTAAGTTTGCTTCGATTGGAAGCTTAACCTGATGGAGTTGATGAATACATAACTTATGTTTATTTAGTGTATGATCATGTAAAAAAAAACTTTTGGGTTCCACAAGACTGTGTTCACAATTCTGGACTAACTTTGTACCAAAAGGAAAAATGCCAATTACAGAGTTGCAAGTGCATCGAACTTTGGTTTCGAACTCTGGTGGTTTAGAATTTTTTTTTTGCTTCTTTTTTTTTGTGTCTGTGGGGAGATATGTGAGACCAGAATATGTTCTCACATGTAGTGAGACAAGTTTATGTGTAGATTTATGGTGTCCTTAAAGGCAAACAAAGCATTAGTCTGACTGGCGCCGAATTTTATGAGAACTTGAACTTTTAGATTAAAGGACAGAAAATTTAGGAGGCCATATAAGAGTTGGCCCGGACTGAAAGTACAGTCGTGCCATTGGGTGAGGGGTGGCCAATCAGTGCCATGGAAGAAGTAAGGCGGAGTTACCCCCCCCCCACACACACACACACACACACACCGAGTGGACCTCAAGTTTGGATCCGAGAATCGGCAGTTTTGAGTATAGTATTAGTATTAGTATTATCGGCAGTATTAATATGAGTATTAGTAATAGATAGTAGTAGAACATGAACAAGTAAGATGACTTAGAAGCAGTTATAGAAAGATTTGAGTATTAAAGAAATCATGACTTAGAGGCATCAGCATTCTGACTTAGCAACATGAGCAAGTAAGATGACGACAAGTATCATCGTAAGATTAGCAGATTTCAAGTAGTGAGTGTATCATCATGACATGGAGAGAACAACTACAGACGAATTCGACCATGGTTCCCAACAAGGCCCAAAACTCAAGGTATGTGTCATCAACAATCCAACGGTTAATGAATATTTAGATATTGGTTCAAGTAGTCTCACATGTCTCCATCCCAGTCTATTTTAAGAGTAATATAATGTATTGGAAGTTAATAAGTAGTTATGTAAATTAATAAATGTTATTGCTAAGTTTAAATAGTCTAATCTTTTAATAATGATTAATGAATTCCTTTACAGGACTCACACTTAAGTTAAAATAATTGGAGGGTTATTGCTTAAACACAACGCACTTATAATCATCAAAATTAAAGATAAACAATTAATATTAATATAGTTTAAACTTATAAATTAAACATAAATATTATTATTCGTGCCACAACTCCATTATCATCAATAGATATAAATACCTTTAAAAGATTTTTCATCTAATACTTCCCAAAATACATTTGCATCACGTGCGACAGTATTTTCCATCTTTTCTCACTTCTTTGCAATAACTACCTGCATTACATCTCTAATTTACTTGAAATATATACAATGCATAGCAGAGCTGGAATTGCCTGTATTTCTGTTTTCACAAAGAATGCCCCTTTTCTTTAAATAGACAGGAAGGAGACATCCATCTACCAAACAACATCATTATTTGATTCCTATATGAACGTAAAGTTTATTGCAGAAACTATACTTTTCAGAGTCTACCACAGATACTAAACATTTCATTAATTCAGCGCCAGATTGCAAAAGGCTGTTTAGATTGACTCCTAGAAATGTATTCAATGACTAGACAAAATACAGAATACACATTTGCCGTTTCCTCTTTTGCGAATCATTCATCTGCGGTTTAAACACGATTGTTGGAAACCTAAAGAAATGTATGTTGAGTGGTTTGAAAATACAAAATACTCTGAAAATGTATTTTCGATACATTACCAAAATACTTTAGGTTTTTCAGTTTAAATACAAAATACAAATATATTTTGAAAATGTATTTCAAATACATATGTATTTTCGATACTGCCCAACTCTGGTGAAATATTAGGCAGTTATGAAATATTGTTACTATATACATAAATCATGCAATACTATTTACTAATTGTCATTTGTAATTGTAGCAAGAAAGCATTACGAACAGATTAAAAATATTTGATATTCATGTTTGCAAGCTTTAAATCTGTCGTAGGAAACTTGAAAGTAATAGGAACTCGAATTCAACACAAAATAATACTGATGATTAAAATGATTTTAAAAATGCTAGCAAGATAAATTTACAGTGAATCAGATGTTTTAAAATCCACCTACTCCAAAGAAAAATACCCAGCTCTCTGAAGTATTTCAAAAATTACATTATGTGCTCAAATACGAATCATAGTTTGAATGAGTTTCAATAATTATACATACATAAATAGAAAAAGATATCCATCCGTAATACGATGAAGACAAAAAAATTAAATATCCTTGTTTTGAAACACATAAATGGCAAATTAATGAAAATCCTCTTTCTGAATACATCAAATAACTTTAAATTGGTTAAAGAATTATATTCAGCTAAATAATAGCGTGAATCTCTCCTTCTTGATTGACACATCTCGCTACCATGAAGACTAGATAGATCCCTTTAGCCTTCATACTCGCTACGTATATGTGTTACGTCACATTGGCTCCGTCTCCGGTGCTGCCCAGTATGGGCTGGATCGGAGGTGGAGCCGCAGTAAGTATTAATTTGGATATCCCGTCTCAATATATGCTTATAAGAGGGGAAAACTCATGTCGGCAGATCGCATTTCAGGGGCCATACACAAATTACGAAATAAAACAATGATACATAAATAAATAATAATTTTGCTATTTATTGGTACAAAAGTATCTACACTGTGTAGAAATAATAACTTTACACAAAGATTACAAAGCTTGTTCAAAATGTTTTCCATCCATGCCAAAGATCCATTAAAGACAATAGGCAGATATTATTTGCCTATGATGCATTTCTGCGTTGCGTCATTTGCTGCAAACATTTACATTTTAATTTGTAATTCACCAACTTTGTTTAAACATATCTCTGGGACTTTTTGTGATAAAATGCTGAAATTTTGAACATCAATTTATTAGTGTATGGGGCACATTTTACTCATTGGAAATGTTTTTGTACTGGGGCCGTATAAGAATTTAAATTCTGTATTTCTTCAAATTTAATTCCCCTGAAAATTTTTATCGATTTTATGAAATTCTGTACCTTTTTTACGCAACTTTGTAATTTATTATATATGTCTAAGATCAATTTTTAAGGAATAAGAAATAAATATATATATATATATGGGACGGAGGATATATATATATATATATATATGCATATATATACACAGTGCAGTGACGACGACAAATCGGTGCATAAGAACTCTGAAAAGCAAAACAAGTTCTCCGATGATAATTGCTGCACTAGGATCATAATTTCTGTTGCGTTTGTACCTTCCAGTGCTTTTAATGGTGAGGCACTATGCTGCTGTAATTTTTTATAGTTTTCTTCTCATTCAAAATGATTTTACTCTTCAAAAATCGCATTTCAGCTAAAATTTTATTTTCTTGCTTTCTATGAATTTCTACACACTAGGGAAAAGAAAACTCCATAGACTTCGTCCCACTACCAAATCCACTGGAAGACCTCGTCTTGCTAAGGAGCTCATATCGACTGCAAGAAGTATTATTCAATTTCAATCTGCTTTGTTCACTTTCAAACTTTCTACGAATTTGAATATTTTATCTCGTAAAACTTCATATCTGAAACGAGCTTCAGTTTTTCAATTGCTTTAGACTGCACATATTCTGCTGGAATGCTGTGTCGTATAGGAACAAACAGTTAAGAACCGGAAAAGTTTTCAAAAGTTTGATTCCCTTAACGGGGATTTCAGTTCACGAAAGATTAACTCGAATGGTCACAAGGCCATAACCACAAAGCCGTTTTCGGTTTCACTTTTCACATACATGCTTATAGTCTCACAACTTATAGTTTTCATAATTGCTTATATGTCTCTAGCGCCCTGAACACAAATAGAAAATGCAATATGATTTGATTCCTCAAACAGAAATCTTCAAACAATTTCAGAAACGACTTCCTAAATAAAAATAGCGCCGAACTACATCAATTCAACCAGAATATTTGCATTGAGTTTTCATGTAGTTCAAAGGAAACTTCCCGATGAGTGAATTGAAATTTCAGATTTGTAAAAGATATGAATCACACGTAAAATCTATTGTTTGCGGAAAGAAATTTAACGTTGCGAAATATATTAAAAATAATTTATATTTTTGTATTGATTGAAATCTTGTTCTTAAAGTTTTACTATGTTGGTGTTCTTCTTTTTTAATTATACCCAGCTTTATATAATATTTATAATTGTTCTACCTAAAACTCTTATTAACATGTTTCCAGCAATGGATCCTCACTCTAACCCATACTCCCACACACTCCAATCAAATTTACATTTTCTATCATTTGGTATATCTTATTACTTACAGACTTCCTAAGAAAGTCTTCAAGCACTCTAATAATTTTAAAAGGAAATGTACATGAGTAAATACGTCAAGTCTATCAATAATAAAATGACCATGAAAAACCGTATATAATTTCCTGCAGCGTCCATTTGCAGCATTCAAAGTTCTTGCAGCGTCGAGAATTTTAAAAAGTTGGGATAACAAACTCCAACAAAGAGTCAATTATAGAACAAAGTTATAGAGCATTGTATAAAGGAATCCACAATAAAACTGTAAAGGAAGGTATTTATTTTTCACAATAGAGTTATTGGCGAATGGTTGTCCTTTTCAGTAGTGCTAATATATACAACATTTGCATGCACAGGAATCTAATGTAAAGTCTGTTCAAAATTCCCTCCGTCAGAAACAATGTGTATTTAAAATCGATAAAGGATATTACCAATTACTGTGACACGCATCATGGGTATAACCGTGTTAAAGTTCCTGATGATACGACTATTTTACGGCTATTTGTTACCTTCGATATACCCCTAAGTCGATTTACAACACAAACATGTTACCCAGTGCTGACTTTACGCGATTGGCAAAACCAACCCGTAACCAATCGGTTCATTAACTGACCTTCAGTCCTTCAGTCCCTAGGAGCTTAGCAGACGAGAGTAGCCGGTTCACCGGTATGCGGCTGGAGCAGTGCCATCTAAAAATATTTTCTGGAAAGAAAAAATGAATATTTTTATCGTAAACCATATGATTGATATTCAACGAAAATATTTTAACATAAAATTGAAAAAAAAAGTTTTTGAAAAAGAATTTAAAAACTCTTTTTTTTTATTCATTTTTTTTATATACCCTCAAAGAAGATCATAAAAAGTTTTTGGAAAATGAAAACACGAAAAAAATTCCATTTTGCAAAAATACCCTCGTCTAGGATTACGAAAATCCAAGATGGCAGCCATACCGCATACCGCACATACCGCCTCAGTTGCAGAACCGGCTACTCTCGTCTACTAAGCTCCTCACACTTTTATGGCCATAAATGGATATTTAGCATATCTAGAGGGTCATTTTGAGTAATTTGAGGGTATTAACTAATTCCTGGGCGAATTTTATGATTTTTTATGCCTATTTTAAGAATTCCTGTAAAGTATGTTTTTGTGTAGGATTCCAGGTGTTTTGGACGTGTGTTGGAGTGGAAATGTAAGTTATATTGTGGATTCTAGATGCTAAAGGGATATGTTTAATGCGTATGAGTTGTATATTGGGGGAGCAATGATGGTAATTGCCGGTTTCTAGGGACAGGGAGGGGGCGAAAGGGGCGACCTTGAAAGATTGTGTGCCGTTCAGAGGGTTGTTAAATTCAATGTTTTAGCGCTTGCAAGGGAGGGTACGTTTCTGTATTGCGTAAGGGTTGTGGGTTCTAAGACATATTAGATTGGAAAATAGCATGTTTATACTAAAGTGTTGTATTTTTTATCTATCACAGGTATGTCTTACTTGTAATAGAGTTTTTGTTCAGAAGCAGAGCCTGACTAGACATCAAACGATTCATCTAGGTGAAGAGTCATTTCCATGTTGTGAGTGTCGAAAACCCAGACCATCCGACTCGCCCTAGGGCACGAGCAGCAATTTGAGTGGCCGAATGTAGTGAGTGTGGTACAGCTTTAATAGAAATAATAGCTTTTTACACCATGCTGAAGTAGTACATGTTAATAGTATAGATAAAGATTCCTCTGCTTGATCTCCTAAGTATCATGAATGTTCAGAATATCTTAAGTTTAATCATGGTTCTACTTTAAATCATCATACGCTTCTAAAACATAGAGCTGAATCTGAGATATCTACATCTAACAGAATGCAAGTTGAGCTTCCTAGATCAGAGAATTTCCATATAAGTATAAAGGATGCGTTAGGCGTGGTATCAAGTGTCACAATTTTACTTAAAGATGGTGTTAACCTTGATATACGCTTTAGCGCTTATGCGTGATATTGAGATGTATTCTAGGGGGTTTAGGACATGTGAGAACGTGTCCATAGTATCTATGAAGAACTATTACTTAGTGTTTATTAACAATTTTGGTATGATTTCTGTCACAATGGTATAAGGAACCTACGATTACTTTAACTAAGTGGTGAAAATATATTACATTCCTATCAGCTGAATCTATGATATCCACATCTAAAAGAATGAAAGTTGAGCTTTCTAGATCAGGGAATTTCCATGTAAGTATAAACGGTGCATTAGGCAGGGTATCAAGTATCACAATTTTACTTCAAGATGGCGTTAACCTTGATATGCTGATGCTTTTAATGAAATTCGCCCTCTATTATTAAATGTCTTGGAGAACAAAATGGTGGACTTTGGTCAAATTAAGTGGTATGCGGTGTTACAGATGAAACTAGCGCAGCTGGATAAAAATGAAGAAATGCAATTTATTACTATTCATTTTAGAAGTTAGACTGTTACTTGCTTGCTTGAAGAGAATCTTCCACATCAGATAGTTAATACTTTTCTCAAGATAAATGAATCATTTGAAGAATTTACCTATCGGGGGAAGGGGGGTAGGGTGTCTGGTTGGACCTTTCATCGAATACTAAAAATGGATGTTGATGTTGTTAGATATAGTCCTTGCATGTAAGATTAGACGACTAGAAATGTTCTAAATTTCAAAAATGTTGTATTTTTATTTATTTGTCCTCGTTAATAATTATTGAGATGTCACATATAATGCCTTTTTCTTTTTGTCTTTATGGAAATTCGCGCTAACACTTACTGAATACAGAGTATGTATTTATGATGTATATTAAATCTAGACATGGTGAAATTTGTGCGAATTGAAAAAAAAGTATATAGTAGTAATGATAAAACTTAATAGAACATTACAAATTTTTCCTCAGTTAATTGAAGTATCTAAGAAATGATGTATGGATCTTTAGAAATTTATGGGAATCGGAGTAAAATCTAATGCTTGCTGTGAAATTTATAGTATGAAGCGTATCACATATGAGTGAAGTTAAGAGCATTTTTTTTTTATTTATTTAAAGTTTGTAATAGCAGTAAAGATTAAAAAAGTATAGAATGTTGTAAAGGAAGACCAGAAATGTGATTTTTATGAACACTAGCTTTAATATTATATAGGAATTTTTTAAACTAATACATGTATTGTGAAAATTAGCTGTCATAGTTGACTGGCTAGAAATATACGCTGCACTGATAAAATTACTTTGTCGTGTATGAAAATTGTATAATTTTACATCTATGGCTGAATTAAGTACTGGTAAGAATGTTTAAGAATGTAAATTATGAATACTCTATGAATAATAAGCTAAAAACGGGATTTTTACATTGATGAAAGATTTTGTGTAAATGTAAGGTCTTAAAGAAATATGAGTATGAATGCGTTGAGAGAATATTAAAAAGTGGGGGGGGGACTAAAATAAATATTAGTAAATTCGCAAGTACTAGATTATTTTACTGATGATGGGTCGGGTATATAAAAAGCAATAGTTCTGTATCTTAACACTATAGGACGTTTCTTAAACCGCTGGAATGGGTGTTTGTACTCCTGAAAACTAATCGTAAACCCTTAAAGTTTCTTGAGTGTACTTTTTAGCTTGATTTTACACTATGGAGTTATGTCTGTATATGTGTAAAATCTTCGAAACTATTTTCTTGTATATGTGAGATATTACCTTGAAGGGGCATAAAAACCTTCCTCCTGTGAAATATATGATTTACAAGTTTCTACCTCTATAGTTGGAAGTTTATGATCTTATATAGGGGATAGCTACTAAGAGTTGATATGAATTCGCTTGAACTAAGTATTAAGAACATTATCAATTAAGAAAAGAAAGTTTATACACTATCTTCATGCTATTCTTAAAAGGGATTGTATCCCTAAAACAACGCAAATTCTAAAACATGAGTATCAACCTTTCAAAATACACTTTTATTAATTTTGGAAACATTGCAAATTACATTTGTTAAATTTTATAAGTTCGAAAACTTACATTTGTTAAAGTTTACAAGTTTAAAACTCACGTTTGTTAAAAATTTGAATGTTGAAAACACGCTTTCGTTAAATTTTAAAAGTTCGGAACCCGTATTTGTAAAATTCAAGCACTTCAAAACTTGAATTTTACAAATGCTAAACATTACACGTTACATTTGCTAAATTTTTGAAAATTTCAAATACTCTAATTATATCCCCCTGGAGTTTCTCAGAATTTTAAGCCTAAAATGAATGTAACACTACCCACTTAAATGTTTAGCGGATCGCATGTAGCCGATAAAGAACCCACGATCCTCACTCGATATAAGTATTCTCGAGATTCTCGAGATTCAGCTAGTTTAAAACATACTCTTTTGTTAATTCAAAGTGGTTTAAAACACGTTTTTATTAGTTTTATGAAAGTTCAAAGCACGTTTTTATTAGTTTTTGTTAGGTCGAAACTTACACTTGCGAAATTCAAAGCTTGTTTTTGTGAAAATTTGTATTTTAAGAAATGCTTCATGTGGGATTCTCACATTTTAATTCGATTCACAGTTAAATTCGCAGTTTTGTTTTCATAACCGCCACAGTTATATTCACTGTAAAGTATTCGCAGTTAAATTCACACTTAAAGATTTAAAATTACTAAGCAGTCACCTTGGCGGAGGGATATTGTTAAGAACTATATTTTCTCTTTAAAAATTACTTTGGCGCAGGGATATTCAATATTAGAAAAATTCTCAAAGTTCCAACTTTTAATATTTAAAATTAGACCCACACACAAGTATCGTCTATAATAATTCCCTTTTCCATCAAGATGTGGTATGGGGAGCAAAATGCTGATATTGAAATTGATTTTTAGTAGGGAGATCATTAAAAACTTTATTATTAAATTTATTTATATGATTACTATGTACATTCATTCATGATGTAAAGGATTGATAGTTTGGCCAATATAAGATAAGTTACAAATGGAATATGCTATTTACTTAAAATTGTATATTTTGCAGAATTTTTTAAATGTAGAAATATTAGTAATATGTAACGAGTCTGCACTAGAACAAATTTTACATCTGTTATTACTACAACTATTGAAGGTATAAAACTTTGATCAAGTGTTGGTATTGCTATCTTTCAAATTATCAAAAAAGCCAAACTGGTCATTGTTTTACGATTTACAGTAATCCCAAATTATAAAAGTAAACCAGGTACTAAAATTTTAGCGGAAATTCATATTTTAAATTTTAAATTAAAATTCATAATATAAATCCATTTAAAATCAATTTTGCCAAGTACGAATAACATATTTTAGCTAAGACCATAATTTTGTAACAGAGTAACAGAGAAAACGGAAATTCGACATAATAAACATAATTGATAAAATCAACAATTAACAAGAAAAATCAATCATGCATAAAGCATTGATTATGAAACACTTTCCAACCTCAATGCAATTTTATTTAACCATCTCTAAAATGCGATACATTCCTCGGTAATATTTTAAAAATTATTACAATGCTACATTAATTTATTACATTTAAAAACTTAAAACCTCATAGAAAAAAATGAACTTCATTCAAATGACGACATTGAAATATAAATTGCCTGGTTTAAACATCTCTAAAACGCGATAAATTCCTCGGTAATATTTTTAAAATTATCATAATACTACAATAATTTATTATATTTGAAAACTTCACCGAAAACAACTGAAATTTATTCAAATGACATAATCGAAATATAACACGCCTGGCTCTCTCTATAAAAGCAGCATTTCATTCATAAACATTTTTCCATTCATTTCGTTCATCACAATACTATAATAATTTATTTTATTTAAAGACTTAAGACCATGGAGGTACAAGTAATTAAACTCTATGCTTAAAACTTTATCGAAAAAATCGTCCTTCTCTCTGTAAAATCAATGAATATTTCATTCATATCAGCTATATTGCAGACTCCATGAGCTAAATAATTTTGCGTTAAAGAAATGCAGCAATTCTTAAACAACTAATTCTACATATTTTGCTGTTTACATTTTCCATAAGTGAAAATTAGGCTTCGTTGCAGAAATAATCAAATTTGAATGATCATTTAAACTCAAATATATTGTAATTGCGTTGTTTCAGTATGTAGATGCACAGAAATAAAGTGGTTTTAGGACGCATACAACACTAAATATGAATTAAAAAGAACTTTAAAAATCCCGATTTTGACACAAGATGGATGCCATATTTTATTTTGAAGTGGGTCACGTGATCTCTTCATATAATGGTCATGTGATCACTTCATATAAAAGGTGTAATTATTATTTTAATTTTTATTTAAAAAACTACTGAATATATATATTGCTGAAATTTTTTGTATAAATTTCATGGGATAATTTGAATATTTTCTAAAACTTTCGAAGCAATTTGGGAATTCTAAATCCGCTTAAAAAATGTTTGAAAAATTAGGTCCCGTAGGGTTCAATGTATTTCATTTTCTCAACCCGGGTTCAATCCAAAACTAATTGGGTGATATTATTCATTTATATTCCCATGGGTCCCACTGACCGTGCGAACAACATACTAAAATTTCACTTTGATAAATTCATTTTTACGGCAGTTATCGTGCTAACGGAGAGACAGACAGACAGAGTGAACAAAGTCATATAAACACTTTTCAACTTTGTTGTAAAGTGTTAAATACCAACAGACATGGAGTTCCGAACTAAGACAAGCGATTTATGCGTGAATCATAAAACCCAATATCATCGGTAAAAGAAGGTATGCAATGTGTTTGGACTAAATCTCAAAAACTGCAGGCAAAAGAAGGCCACATATTGCGAAAATACTAATCTTGTCTAAAATTAAAAAATAAGTAATATTTGCAATAAATATTAACGTCTGGGTTAACATGAATGATAAATCACATAATACACGCATGAACTCAATTGCCTGACGAGAAATGTCAGCACTACACAAATGATGCGAAGCTGAACATTCTATTTAGAATAGTCTATTTAGAATTGTCAAAATCCATAGAAATACACCAGAAAAGCGAAGTGTGCAGTCATGTGCCAAAACCAATCAATTCAAAATATTGTTTAAGTAATGTTAGGTTTATAAATAATCTATAGCTATCTTCTCAATATTAAAAGGAAGGCTAGTAGTAAATCAAAATTTTAATACACTATATAATGCAACTGACAATATTAACAAAAGTAATAATAATAATAAAATTTAAAATAAAAATAATAATAATAACATTTAAAGTAAAAATAAGCTCTATAATAAGCGCAAGTGCAGTTTACCTTCTAAAAGAAAATTTAAGAGATGTTTAAATAAGAAAATATAATATCAATAAATGTAGATTATTGAATTCTAATGGAGATAAAAGATTGAAAAATGAGCAATCTCTGGTATATATAATACAAGTAAATTAAAATTCTTCAATTTCATATATATATATATATATATATATATATATATATATATATATATATATATATATATATATATATATATATATATATATATATATATATAATATACAAGGTAAGATCAAAAAATTCGGAACTGGCTTACTTGACGGATATGATTTATTGGTATTTTGTGTTACACACAACCACCTTCAAAGTACTCCCCCTCTGCAGCTATGTACTTCTGCCAGCGCGAGTACAGTTGCTGAAAACATTCCTGGAAGCCTTTGGACGAGATGGTCTTCAGTGCGACCGTCGCAGCTTCCTCAACCTCAGATGCACTCTTGAAAAGGCGTCCTTTGAGTTCGTTTTTGAGACGGGAGAACAGGTAAAAATCGCATGGCGCGAGATCGGGTGAGTAGGAAGGGTGTGGAAGGGTTGACGTTCCATGTTTGGCCAGTGCGGACTGCAAAATAAAAGACCGATGAGCGGGGGCATTGTCATGTTGCAACACCCAATCCTTGCTTTTCCAGAGTTCTAGGCGTTTCTGGCGGATAGCATCACGGGGACGAGTCAGGATCTGTATGTACCTCTCTTTGTTCACTGTTGCCCCTTCCGGTATGAACTCGTAATGCACCAAGCCCTTCTGGTCAAAAAACATGTCCAGAATTACCTTCCCCTTTGAACAGTCCAAACAAAACTTTTTTGACTTGGCGACGATGGTAACTTCCACTGTGAGGACTGCCGTTTCGTTTGTGGGTCGTACAAGAAACACCACGTCTCATCACCGGTGATAATTTTTTGAAGAAATGTTGGATCTTTGTCAGCAACGTCAATCAGTTCTCCACACGTTAGCATATCTGGTACAATGTGATGACACACACGATGCATATTCAGTTTTTCCGTCAGGATAGCTTAGCAGCTCCCATACGAAATTCCTGCTTTTTCAGCAATGACGTTGATAGTTTGACGTCGGTCGGCACGCACAATTTCCGCCAACTATCGAATGTTGTCCTTCGTAATTGATGTTGATGGCCGCCCAGTCCGCGGATTGTCTTCGCGGCCGTCCATGAGTCGGAAGTGCCATGAAAAAACATTCGTACAACACATTGCTCTCTCACCATACACCTGCTGCAATATGTGCAATGTTTCTGTCGGCGATTTCCCCAAACGCTGGCAGAATTTGATATTCGCACGTTGTTCTTCAAACGCCATTTTTGATTTCGATGAAAGCGAACGACTACAGCTCACTGACACGCATTGTTTGAAAAAATCCTGCACTGCGGACCTGCTTCTTCATTTTCACATATCACGTCATATGTGCCTCTACGCCACGGTGAAATAGTTCCTCTTTCCTACAATCAGGGTTGGATATATCAGCACAGTCTCCAAACTTTTTGATCCTACCTTGTATAATATATATATATATATATATATATATATATATATATATATATATATATAATATAAAACTTGAAAAATTCCTACAATTTTTAGTGAAATGATTAAAAAGCTAAAAGCAAAAAAGAATTTATAATACAACTTGTAAAGCGCTATGCTACAATTTTACATGTGTATACCTATATAAATTTCCAAATAGGACAAGTAACAATGTACTCGTAAAATTTCTAGAAGAGTGACGGAAGTAACGGCCGGGGTGAGTTGCGACCCCCAACACTCCGTTTAAAGCTTTTTTTCCGCCATGGCAGACGCTCCCGGTAGCCGATACTCCCTACACTATTTTCTTCATGACCCTTATGAATTAAAAAGGACTTTAAAAGGATTTTTAATTCCTTTTGATATCTTTTTGTAAGTTTTACATTGGGAATTTTGAAAATAATGGCAGCATTGCTTTGAGCGATGTATTTAGATCCTGAGGATGTATTTAAACTGGTGACACAACTCAGTGATTTCATTCCATCTATTGAAACTTCATTTTATTTTACTACTCCATTTATAATGGTCTTGTGATAATTTTGATTGTCACTCCGAAGGTCGGCAACAGTCGGTGCTGGCGTCTAGGAGTGCAATGCCGCGGCATCAAGGACGTGCACGTTGTTAACTGGGGTGTAAGGTCACTACCCCTTACCGCCATTATGTAAGCACCTTACACTGCCTTCTCTCTCTTAATTCTTTTATATCCTTAATATTTTATATTTTATATTTTGTAATTAGTGTTTATTGCTGCCTTGCGCATAAATACTAAAATACTTTCTTTCTTAAGATTCATTTTACATTTCTTTATCTTTCAATTATATATATATATATATATATAATTGATTTAAGGGGTTTTACATATATATATATATATAAAACCCCTTAAACCTCCCTTAAACAGAGGTGTCCCTCCTTCAGAGGTGCATGTGTTGGTACATAAATAGTACAGTATAAGAAATTTAATTTAATTTGTTATCTATATAATAATTGTCTCGGGTGTTTTTGTCTTTCCATAACCAGCGGTGACTTAAAAAGCTTAATTTTTGTACACTTATGACTTATGAACACTTCGAAAATTGTACTTTCCAGACTCTCCAGCTGCTTCCGCTGTGACTTGGCTAAATCTTTCCATACTTATGGTATCGACCACGAGGCAGAACCAAACAGAGCCGGATTTTCAATTTCTCTCTAGTGGCGAACAAATTGGAGAAGAGCCAAAAACTATTTCTCCTTCAGAAGCAGCCTAGTGACTTAGATCTCTGAATCTTTTATCAATTATGGTACCACAAACAGAACGTAAGAGTCAGAACGTAACGGAATAAGATTTTTGATTTCTCCTACTGGGACTAACAGAATGTAAGATCGAAAATATTTCTTTCCCCCTAAAGAAGCTCCTCGGTGACCTAACTAAACCAAGTTTTGAACTCTAAATGAACTAATTTTTGAGTAAGTCTACTGTTTTTTACATTAAGCGCCATACATGTTAAACAAAATGAAGCTTATTAAAATAAAGTTGCAATAGTTTCCCTATCATTGACAGGCTTAGATATTAGGGACTTACATAGAAGTATATTTCATATTTATGATGCAGATCATCACTCCGTATCAGAGGCGTAGCAAGGAGGGTCAAATTGGTGCTCTTGGCGCAAGTCAATGGGGACGCCGGATATAATTAGGATATTAAAGGCAATAATTTTCTTTAAAAAAGGTCACTCAGTTTTATTTTGTTAATTTTTAAATTTTAAAAGTTTTATCCCTGTAGAAACAGCTGAAAGGTAACATCTTTGTTTGAATCACAGAACAAAATAATACATGACACCATCACTAATTTGTTTTAATGTATCTTTCTAGCCAAGATTTTTCTTTTAGCTATTCTTGATACTTTCGATTTGTTGTTGAAACACTGCAACTGCATGACACATTTGAATGTTGTCAGATTTTTAAAAAATGGGGATCCAATAACGCCAACAGAATCCCCCTACTACCCCCTATTTTACAATATATTGAACATTTTCTATAAACTGTTTATGCGACCTGGGTCAATATGCCATGCATTCTTTGAAAACACTCCTCCCGTCGGCGGCCAAATAAAAATATAAAGTTCAGAAATTACAACTATTTTATCATTTTTTCTGGATTTAATTTTCTACATGCATGTATAATAACGAGCGCCAATTTTAGATCTTTACCCCGGGCACCAGCTGCTACGCCTCTGTTTCGTATAATCCGATAGTATACTTCTGAAGATGAGTAACACACTAGGCACAAGAGAGCACTTTACATTGTTGAACTACAATATAAAACAATTCCCCCACTTATTTTCTAAGTAAGGAAATTAACTCTATAAACGCTCCTAAAAGTACTCTTTCGAAAATTGACTGGAAGTAAAATAGAAAGGAAAGGAAAATTTCGAAAATCAGACCACGACCAGCCAAAACGTGACAACTAGATGGGACGTCTTCGGGAGCGAATCCGTAATCGATTTTCAAGTGAAAAGAATAAGAAAGAACATAGTTGGATGTTTTTATCATAGATACACGTGATTTCAATCTTCTCGAACAGAGCTACCACTTTCAGAAAAAATTCAAGTCCGTATCTCAAAACAAGTTTTTTTATCTTTGGGAAATATGCCATAATAATTTTGACTCCATTTCTGAAAATAGTGCTACTGAATATTAAGTTTAAAGAATATTCAAGATTTCTGAGAAGGGCATTATGAACAAGAAATTTATGTAATGGTGGCAAGTGGTATGTACACTGCAATTTAAAGGAATTATTAAGCATTTTTTTTTACACACTTATTTACTTATTTCACACATCATACGAATTTTCAGGAAAACCGGAAGTTGCATCTCCATTACTGAAAAAGTTCCTTAAATTCGCTGCGGAACCTATATCTGTCATTGCCTAATCTCTATTTATAGCCAATCTTGAGAAATACTTGTTTCAAGGGAAATTTTTAAACAGAAAGGATAAAAACAGAAATGGAACTCCTTAGTGAATTTTCCAATCAAACCATCTTCTGAACTCTGTTTCTAACCGATCCTGAGAATTAGACTTTTCGCGGAAAATGCAATTTTTTTAATCGGAAGTGGCAGCTCTAGAACCGGAAGTAGAATTCCTTAATGAACTCCCACCCCTCTTGAATTATATGCTGAATCCATATACGTCATCATCTAAACTCTATCTATAGCCAATCTTCAGAAATAGGCGTTTCAAGGAAAATATTTGAACCGACAGTGAAAAGGTAACCAGAAATTAAAGTCGTTAGTAAACCACCCTACCTCCTTCGAATTTGATGTTGGATCCCTATCAGTCATCATATAAGCTCTATCTAAAGGAAATCCTGAGAAATAGATATTTCAAGGAAATTTTTTTTAACAGTAAGGGGAATCTTTAATGAATCTAAATCCCCCGGAATTCGATGTTTAACATATCAGTTATCATCTAAGCTCTATAGCTGATCTTGAGAAAAATAAACTTCAAGGAAAATTTATTAAAAACAATAGCATGGCAAAATTTTGCCACCAACAAGTTAGTTTAGAATGGATTAAGCATCGAAGTCCGGAAACATATTCTCAATATTTGCTATAGATGGAGCTTATATAACTGATACACTGTACTCCCGATTATCCGTGCTAATTAATGTTCGGGTTTACACGGAAAATCGGAAAACACGGATAATCAAACAATGGCCCTGTAACCCGTAAATAAGTTAAAAATGAACAAGAATCCACCAAAAATTAACATAAAATTTAAAAAACAGACTCTAAACAAAATACTTTAAATGCTACGGTTTAATTAGAGTAGAATAGAAGTAATAAGAGAAAACTTCTATATAAATTCAATTTTTCTTTATAAAAAAGTCTGTAATATTTTGTTTATGTGCCGTGTTTCAAACTGCACGGATAATCCGCAAACCGGATAATCCGTACACGGATAATCGAGAGTTCAGTGTACTTATAAATTTCGCATTAAATTCCGGAGTGGGTAAGAAGTTCATTAAAGATTGCCACTTTTGGGGGGGGGGGGGAGGTCCACTTTCAGTTCAAAAAATTTCCTTGAAACATCTATTTTTCAGGATTGCCTATAGATACAGCTTAGACGATGACTGATGTGTATTCAGCATCGAATTCCAAAGTGAGTTGGCAGTTCACTAAGGTTTCCATTTCCGGTTCTGGAGAAATCACTTTCGGCTCATGCTAAAATTCGTATGACTCTACAAAATAAGCATACAAAAAAGAAAAAAGTTTTAATAGTTCTGTAAAAATTGAAGTGTACCATTTACCTCCATATGAAGGCTTTTCCATAAATTATTGTTTTCAATTTTTAATATTTCATTAATTTGCTTTACGTACTACCCCACAACTAAAATTATTAGTAATTCTGGCATTATCATTTATCTGTACCAATTGGGAATATAAAATTGGCACTACAACAGACTAAATTACATGAAAAGTTGCAGTAAACTCTAAGGAAGTGATGCAAAATAACTTTCCAAGGTTTATTGAAGTCATGCAAAATAACTTTATTTATATTTGTACATTGCACTTGCACCAACTATTTATTAAATAACATAGATGTCATAATTTCGGTTGCGCTCTGCTTTCAACACTACTTTTATTAGACTTTAATTGGCTAAGCCATTACTGCGAAGTAACTAAAAAATACCTTGTGGTGTAACCTATAAAATTTACATTTAGAGATTATGTAAAATGTTAGAGTTAAACAGGAATTTTAAACATTTATCCGATTATATTCGAACTTAAATTTACTGAGACATAGATATGTATCCTTTATAATTTTCTTTTAAATTGTATGATTTAATTTAATTTGTGCATGTGCAACACTATACAGGGTGATTAAAAACGATGGAGCAAAACTTTAAAGGATGATAGAACACAACTAAACAAGTACTTTCCGTCATACAATGCATGGTCGTCACTCAAGCAGTAAAGCACTAGTGGTTAACAAGTACTGTTGCATGAAATGATGGAACACAAGAATGACAGAGGAGGTATGAAGAAAGTGAAGAAATTTCAGAACGCATTTTAACAAACAACTTACAGAAGCTGCTCAAAACAAGAAATCGAAGAAATTACAAAACAAATTGTAATGGTTAACTTACAAAAACTGCTTAAAATAACGACCGCCAACATGAATGCAGATCTCACACGAGCGACGTAGTAATCGTCATACATTGGGGAAAACATCAGGCATTTCTCATACAGTAGCAGCAGCAACAGAAATCCTGGTAACAAGGTCCTCAACGAAATCGACGGGGCTGTAGTAGATGAGGCTTTCATATGGATCCATAGGAAAAAGTCTAGACATGAGAGATCGGGCGATCGTACCGGCCAAGTGATGGGACCACCCTGACCAATCCATCATCCTGGGAATGTTGCATCCAAGGCGTTTCGCACAGCCATTCTGAAATAGGATGGCGCTCCGTCATATTAGAACCACATACGGATTTGGGATTTCCTCGCATTCCCGTCCACAGTTCCGTACTTGAAATGCATGTCGTCCTTCTCCTGATTTATGAAACAATCCATTCCTTCTGAAATCCACGCTAGAACTGACGACGGATGCGACAACAGGCGCTTAATGCGTTCGCTGGATAATGCCCTCTAGCACTTAACCGTTTGCGTTACGATCATGCATTGTATGACGAAAAGTACTTATTTAAGTGTGTTCAATCACCCCTTAAAGTTTTCCGCCATCGTTTTGAATCACCCTGTATATACTTAATTCATAAAATTGGCATTCTTACTCCATCTACTAAAAGACTATTTGACTATATTTGATGATAATCAAATATCACTTTATTTTGTCACAGTGCCGTCTTTCGCCATAGTGGCTGAATCGTTTGGGCGTTTAATTGCTCTCCACCTGTCGCTGGTAAATCAATAATCTGTAAAATGTAGGGTAAATTTTGAAATTTCATTTAATACAGAGAAATTATTATTAACATTGGCTTATTCTGACCTGTCTGCAACCCAGACTTTTCGTCATATAGTTCTCAAATTTGGTAAACTTAAAAAAATATGATGCAAAAAAAATTTATCCAATAAACATAATTCCGAAACTCACCACCAGGGAACAAAAATAATAAGAAGGGGTAAAAGCTTAGTATTTTCCACACAACTTGTAGACCGTAGTAATAGCCAAATCAAAGCAACGCGCAACTTCTCGTGCGCAACTAGAGTGGATTGTTCATTGTATCCCCCTCGGTCGCAAATGGTATTATGCCCCACGGTTTGCTCGTCGAACTTTGCAACCATTTTGCAGACAGAAAACCAGTTTCTGTCATTAGACCGAGTCGCAATCATTTTAATCTTAGAAACTCTCTTATCGCCATTACCTCGCTATTCTGATAAAACACCGTGCCCAATAGTACACGATGAGTTAATAATACTGCCATACTTTTAACTGTGTATCTCAAGTCTCTTCGTATCGGAAGCGGATGCGCTCGTTAACATTTCCATAATTTAAAAGGTTTTGTGTGAAAAATCCATATCATCTCCCTTGCAGCCTTCATACCAAATAACAAATTTATTCAGAAATTATATTGATTTTATCGCTTCTTTTGCACATTGACAGAAAAATCTTATACTGTTCACGAGTTATCATCACTTAGGTGATGAGTTTTGGAACTCATTTTTTTATTGGCCACATCTTTTCCGCATCATCATTTAAGTAAGGTTACAAAATATGAAAGCTTTCTAACAAATAATTTTTGCTGCTGTCAGGTCAAAATCGACTAACTTTAATTACAACCACCATATATATACAAAAATCATACACATGACCGACGCTACAATTAGGCCAGCTAGGTGACCGCTTAGAACGCAGTGCTGACGCCTTTGGATCCAGAAATTTTTAGAATAGGCAAAATATTTTTCCTTTTATTATTCCTAAAAAAAGCATAATAAAAGGGAAATATTGTAGTTCATTATTCATAGTCGTATATAGCCGATTGTTAATTATAATAATAATAATAATAAACTTAATTAAACTTAACATAAAATTTAACATTGTTGAACACTACCAATACTGTTAAACTTATTTCAATTCTAACACAAGTCATCTCATACAATATTTTCCCTACATACATAGTACAATGTATAGAGAAAGTATTATGACGAGGTCAAAAATTAAAATTCGAGTTTTCAACGGAAAAGCACGATTTAAGCCTCCCTGAACTCGAATCGATCGTTTTGAGGTGATGTCTCCGTGTGCTTGTGAGATCAACGTGATTCCATCCGCAAGTTCTGTAAGAACTTTCAAGCGCTCCAAGCATCAAGTACAATGCGCATGCCCTGTGAGCCATCACGCGCAAGCGCTCTAAGATCTTCCACGCGCGTGCTCTGTGACATCCTCAACGCGCATGCGCTGTAAAATTTCCACGAGCTCCAAGCACAAAGCGTATGCGCTGTAAGAGCCTTCACGTGCGTGCGCTGTTCAATTTTCACCACGCTGTAAGAACTTTCACGCGCACCAGCTCTCAACTCGCATTCGATGTGAGAGACATCACGCACAAGCGCTCTAAGACCTTCCACGCGCGTGCTTTACTACACCTTCAACGCGCATGCCCTGTAAGAACCTTCACGGGCTCCAAGAGTTTCAACACGCATGCGCTGTAACATCTTTCATGTTTGTATGCTATTCAATCCTCAACGCGCTTGCTCTGCAAGAGTTTTCACGCAGCGCACAAGCTGTGTAAGAACTTTCGTGCGCTCCAAGCATATCAACGTACATGCGCTGTGAACTTTCATGCTGGTGAACATTGCGCTGTTCAATTTCCTATGTTCATTCAGAACTTCCAGCTAACCAAATTTCAACGCGCATGCGCTGTAAGAGCCACACGAGCATGCTCTGTTATATCCTCAACGCATATACACTGTAGGAAAGAACCTCAACGTGCATGCGCTGCAAAAGCAATCTCGATGTTGCTTGTACTTCAAAACTCTAGGGATATATTCCAAATTGAGCCTCCCTGGTAGTCGAAAGTAAGCTTTCCTCTTTCGACTGCCGGGCATGGATATTGTGGTATCCATAAAGAGTGTAAAGTGTTACGAACTCCTCTCCCCCCCCCCCCCCATGGCTCATGGTTTGCTGGGGCAACGTTATGTGATGGCCAAATGGTTCCCGTTCCATCAACGTTTGGGTGATTGTCAATTGATCAATAAATCAAGTATCTGTCCAATAATAACAAACAAACGACTATTCTAAAATGATTTTATTGTACAGAAAATGCACATTGTTGACATATGTACATAATAGATTACAGAGGAAGTACTCACAACAGATCTAGAACTTTAGAGGACACTAACTTCTAGTTCACAAGGAAACATCACGAGCACAGCAGTAGATAAAACTATTTACCTGAAATTTCAAATTCAGACAATCAAATTTAAATTTATTAATACGGGAAACGAGACAATACAAACGAGCACAACAATAAGCAGAGAAACACAACCAACGGCGGATCCAGGGGGGGGGTCATGGGGGTCATGACCCCCCCCCCCCCCCTGAGCTGGTTCCAGGACTTAGGTGGACCACTAATTGAACATAATGATTTTATTTATATATTTTGTCACCATACAGATTTTATGTAACTACATACCTTCAATATTTAATTAATTTAATATAATATAATAACTTTGTATGATGGCAAACGTTTGGGAACGAACGCATCGAAAATTTGAATTTTACCGCGCCACACTTGCGCGCGCTTGTCGACTACGTAACGTCTAGCTAGACCTAACCTGAATCGGAATCGGAACGACTGAACTTCAACATATCATAACATAGTTCTAAGTTAAAAAACTGAAATTTCTTTCTACCTATAATGTGTTTATAAGTGTACCTTTATAAGTATTCTTAGAAATTGTTGCTGCAAATTCATTAATTACAAGAAATTGTAAGTAATCAGTTTCTCATTATTCCAGTGCGTGTGTTTTAACTTAAATGTTATTGTTGTTAATGCTCATAAAGTACCTCATAGGTAGATATGTAGGTACCTACTTACTGAAAGAGTGTTGCGTGACTTATGTACCTACTTATATATTTTTTGTGGACGAGGGAGATTGAAGAGCATTAAGCTTACTGACCTAACCTAAAATCTTAGATAAATTCACACAATGAAATCAAGTGTATCGTCGTCGTGACCACACTGATTTTAATGCTCTTTAAAAATAAAATAAGAGAGCAACCAACAGAATGAATATAGCATGATGCATAAACTTGAAAATAATCTTGGTTAAAGTTTTTAAAAGCACCTAGCGAAAACTTCGATGCAAACTATTGCGCGACACAAAAACATTGCGCTTCATTAACAGGCAAGCATTTACAACAAGTAAATAGTAATCTACCTACCTACTACTTTTTACTTTATTTGTATATTACTGATTTTTAAAAACTATAAAATATTAGAGAACCTGAAATTGTTTTGCTTGTTTAACACTATACTTACCTAAAGTAAGTAGGTATTACCTATTTGATGTAAGTACCTACCTAATAAAAATTCGTGTAGGGGCCTAAACTTAAGTAAGGTCTTTATGGAAAATGCAGTGGACTGTAAAACTACCTATATTATTATGTTTTTATGTACTTATAACTCATATGTTTACAAAAGTTTGTTGTCTGATGTGGGGTGTGAAATTTGCATGGTTTTGCTTTGTTTGTGAGGTAATGCGCCTGCGCCACCAGCCTGTACTATAGCGAATGTGGGTGTTTTTATGTATATATATTTAATATGTATTTTCAACAGTCTGTTGTCTGTTGTGGGGTGTGAAATTTGCATGGTGAAATTTGCATGGTTTTGCTTGCAGGGTGATTCTAAGGGAAAAGGAGATGGTAGTGGTGGATTGAAACGTTCATTAAAAAAAATAGATTCATTTTTCCCAAAGAAACCAAGGCTTGAGATTGCTCACTCGAAAAATTCATCTACAACAACTACAGATGAAAATAATTGTATTGCCGATGCTTCTGCTTCTACAGCTACATTGCCTACATTAACCATAGATGAAGAAAAAACATGCTCTCCTGTTACTAACGATATTCAGCCTACAATATGTACATCGACTTCTGATTCTGATCAGATAAAGACTTCACTTTCTCAACCAAAGTTTGCTTCAGATATTGCTTGTTATATAGGGGAAAATATAGATGATTCAACTAAAGCTATGTTGCTTGAAAAGCATTGGCATATTCCCCCTAATTATACTTTCCCGCATTGTGTTGTTAATAAAAAAGGAAAACAAACAAAAAAATATGCTCAGAAGTCTCACCTTGACAAGTTTCACTAGCTTGTTTTGTCGCATAAAGACCAGGGTCTTTACTGCAAGTACTGTGCTTTGTTTGTCGTAGCTCCTGGAGGTGGTATACAGACAAAAACACCTTTATGTCGACTCGTAAAGGAACCATTAAAAGCTTTCGATAATTTGCTAGGTGAAAATGGTGTTCTGCTAACACACCAGCGAAACAAATACCACGAATTAGCTGTCGAAGCAGGGAAGAACTTTTTATTGAGTTTTCATAAACCGGAAATTAACATAATGAACCAAGTAAATAGTCAAAGACTGAAACAAATAAATGAAAATAGAGAACGTTTGCGACCAATCGTAAAAACTATAATATTTTGTGGCCATCAAAATATATCGTTACGTGGCCATCGCGACGATGGTAAATTGCTGAACTATGACAGCGTAGTAGCCGATGAAGGGAATTTTAGAGCCCTTTTAAAATTCCGTATTGATTCTGGCGATATTGCATTGCAGCAACGTTTAGAATCTTCAAAATCCAACGCCACGTACATCAGCAAGACTGTACAAAATGAGTTGATAGATGTTTGCGCAGAAATCATCCAGGAAAACATTTTACAGAATGTGCGGGAAGCTAAATATTTTTCAATTTTGTTCGATGAAACAACAGATATATCACATATCTCACAGCTGAGCCTATCATTCCGATATTTGCATGATGGTATTATTAAGGAACATTTTGTGACTTTTTGTGATACTTACGATGCTCTTAGACGTGAAGACAACAATTCAGGTGACATAGAGCCTCGATTGACAGGTGTAGCATTGGCGAAAATCGTTGAAAATCTGTGTACCAAATTTAACTTAGATTTATCTTGGTGTGTGGGTATTGGAACTGACAGCTGCTCGGTTATGGCATCAGATACAAAAGGTGCAGTGCAAGAATTGATGAAAATAGCCATTCATGCTAAACGTTGCCCGTGCAACAACCATGTGCTCAATAACTCATTGGCAAGATCATCCAAAGTAGTTTCCTGTCGCAATACATCTGGCACAATGAGAAAAGTTGTGGCATTTGCCAATGCATCCGCTAAGAGGCATGAAATTTTTAAAATAGAACTCGGAGCTGCCATGCAAGGTATTTGTGAGACACGTTCGGTAGAGAGGCATGATGGGCATCTTCAATTTCAAGGAGACAACTTAGTCAAAATTTGTAGCGCTCTGGAGAAGATTTCTGCTTGGCAAGACAATAAAACTGCCAATGATGCGCATTGCTTGCTGCAAACATTGCGCAGTTCTGACTTTATTATATCCTCCATCTGTTTAAGTGATGTATTAGGTGGGTACTTCCCTAAATTATTTTATTTCTTATTGTTTGGCAAATGAACTTATACGAGTATACTAAACCTACTTTAAAATTATGTTGTTGTTTTGTTAATATTTTATGTTGCGCAGAATTAAATCGTGGCTAAGATTTTCAATGGTTGAAGATCGCCTAACCGGACTGGCACTTCTCCACGTTCATAAAAACGTACCCATTGACGTAAATGACGTAATAACGCGTTTCGGGAGAAGACGTAAAAGAAAAATTGATTTTGTTATTTAAATATATGTATTTTGTCTGTTTCTATTTTGTTTGTTGGAAACCCTTGTCGTACCACCTCTTCACTTTTGCGGAGTTTTGCGTCATACCCCTCGACATACCTCTAGCTGTTATGACAAATCATTCACCACCGTTATGGAATATAAATAGGCTGCCTCATTCCGTGCGTGATAGTGCTTCTCTGGATGTCTTCAAGAGAAGATGGCAATATGTACGTGTATATGTACAAGTTATTATGTGTTAAGTTTTTCAAGTGTACAATAAAGAATAAATATTTTTAAGTACAGTACTTACGTACATTAATAAAATACCTACTTTTTACTTGTATCTATTGTTATCAAAATTAAATTATAAGTTCTTGACTTGACCACGACTATGTGACCCCCTCCTGGCGCCAAAGCTGGATCCGCCCTTGAACACAACATAAACGCATGAACACAAAATTGTGTTACAATGTGTCTTAGATACTAGCAAATCCATTCAAGTCACTAAGATAATCTTTAATAAGGAGAAATCGAGAACAATTGCAATACAATAATTAACAAAACTATACTTAAAATAATTACTTAAAATAATAAAAATATTTCCGTATCCGTTAATGAATATAGATAAACTTTCAGCTTGAAACAATTGGGTGACTTTACAGACTTCAGTTCATTAAGTAAAACATTAAAAGTTTTAAGAGGCTAACCACAATAAGTTCTTATGCAAAATTTCATGATTAGTTTTAAGAATAATATAGTTATAGTTGTAAAAACGAGTGGAACTTATATTGCGACTGATTTCTAAATAGTCGGAGTTTTTTAATATATAAAAATACAATTGAAAATATAAAGTTGACGAATAGTTAACATTTCCTAAACTCATTTATACTTATTAAAACTCAAAATTTCCTAAAACATTTCTTAAACTCAGTAGCAGCGTCATCAATACCATTACGTTGTCAAAGATGTCGATTCTCAGAATTGTGTTTGAAGTATATTTTGTCCACACGGTCAAACATATTTGGCATTTTATGATAATGAAATAGTTTCCTTTCATCTCTAATAGATGGCGCTGTTGCACTTATTTCATTCGAGTTGCTCTTAAACAATTATTTTCATTTGAAGATAAATTTAATAGGGTGGTTCTGTTTTCAGACTGCCAAGCTGCAATCCAGGCCATTGGTTTTACTAGTCCTCCTTCATCGGATGAAATCCTTCAGTGTCGGGATTATTTGCGGAATTTGGCTTTAAAGAAAAAGCGTGTGGGGCTTCAGTGGATACTTGGACACTGTGGAGTTGCTGGGAACGAACAGGCTGATTTCCTTGCTAAAAAGGGCTCGAGATTGCTCCAGTCTAGATGCTCGGCCCTTTCTTATCATTCTATTAAGCTGTATATTAGGCAGACTATGTCTCAAAATTATAAATCGCAGCTACTTCACCGTTTACAGACAAAGCGGTGGAAAGTAGGGGATCTCCTCACCATTCCCAACGGCCCACGCCGTGAAGCTGTGGCCCAGTTCCGTCTTTTGACGGGTCATGACTGCTTGGGAGAACATCTCCATCGCATCGGGATTTTTGACCATCCAAACTGCCCTCTTTGTAATACGGCAGAACCCATGAGCCGTGCCCACCTCCATCGTTGCTCAGCACTTCATGACGAGTCTGAGACGGCATTGTAAAGGCGTGCTAGAAAATTTTTAATGACTTCGGTCAACACTTGTTGGACATTTAATCTGTTACTTGTTGTATTTTCTGTACCTTGTTGTATTCTTCTCCTGTATTGTCTTGCCATTGGAAATAAAAAAAAAATTGAGTAAAATTTCATAAACATATCACTGGAGTTTTATAAAAATATACTATATACTGCTTGTTCATGCAATATTAATGCTTATTAGGTTATTTGTACATGAACATATGTTGTTTTTTTTTAAAGTGTACAGCAAAACAAATTTATTCAGTAAAGTAGTTTGTATTTATAAAGTTCAGCATTTATAAAAAACAGAGACATGTATACACAAATCAAAACAGACTTTACCTTAATAGAAATTAAAAAATTTCAGACATGTGAAATCAAAATTAAATAAATTTTTAAATGTAATTTTAGTCTAAATTTCAAATTTTATGGAATTAAACAGGTAATCTAATATTGTTTATTTAGTACATGCTGATTTGAAAACATATATTTATTCTATTCATACAATCGTGAGCAAAAAGAGATAAATGGAATAGAATAATTAGGATTGCTAAGGATCTTTGTTAAGATAAACAAATTTAAGATAGCTATATTTTATACAATAAAATGTTACAATAATAATCTTTAATAGTAATATAGCAAAAATTTAAGCATAAAATCTATATAATTTACCTGTTTGACTTAAATTCCAATTGGTTCTCTATTTGTGTCAAAATTTGCAATACTGATTCCTTAGAAAGACGAAATCGGCATTTGAATTCTGTCTCATCATATATATTAAAATATATAGGCCTATTTAAACACCTCTTTATCCGAGGAGAAATATCTAAAATTCGTTTATCCTCATCTTCTGAAAATATAAGTCACCTAACTAATTCCGCCATCTTCTTATCTTACAATATTTAAATAAGCGAGATCGTTTTATTTGCCAATACTTTCAAACACTCTTCTTTTAGGTAATAAATACAAAAAATCCACCTTAAATAAATATAATGAATATAATAATAATGTGCCTCCATCTTGTTCAACTTTTAATCAACTGTTAAATATTTAAGTGGCCAAAATCGGCCAAGTGAGCTCTTTAACACCGTTAAAGTGTTGGTGGGACGCAAAAAATGGCTAATCAACCGTTAAACCTCTGTTGTATTTTAGCGGACGTTGGTGAGATCGGCCCTTAGATTTAGGCCCGGTTTCCACTGACGCGTTCGTGCGTTGCCCATCCGTTGGGAGCTGTACGTCAACCAATCACAGGCTTGAACGCACGACCATGCGTTCATCCTTTGAACATGGTTCAAGTTCATGTTCTAGCGGATGCGTTGGTCACGTGATGCGTTACCGCTGAAAAGACACCAATGAAAAGGCTTTATTATAAACAAGATAGCCGTCACTTCGATCAGAGGATTTCCCAATGCAAGAATGATTTTGGATATACAGCAGACAATATGAAAAATATTCTGATTGGTGAGTTATGATTTGTTTATTTAAAAGAAGCATGGGAAGTTTACTCTTAAATCTATGCCAGTTTGACGATCATTAGATAAATTACTTGTGTGATCACTTGTTCATTTGAACGTGTAATCATAAAATTTTATTTTAATGTATGCCGATCGCTTAATTTACTAATTTGGAACTGTACAATGACCCGACTTGATCCAATTTAGAAATGTATATTTGTGATTTAAGTAATTTTTCCACTTCTAATGTTAAACAATTTAAACAAGTACTCTCTCAATGAATGGATGTTTGAGTAAAATTTATTGTAAATGTTTTATAGAAACATAACATATAATCGCACTCAGTTATTCATCATGACCATACCAAATATTTCTATCCCTTCCGGACGTTATCGGCATTTCAAGTTTTGAGATATCATACTTTTTCATATAGTTTTCATAAAGAATCTGTCAGGATGTGTATGTGATGCTATTTATAAATTGTTGAAATTCCCTTTAGTTTAGTCCCAAACAGTTTTTCAATAAATTATAATTAAATTAATATCCGAAAACAATGGTTTAAATAATTATTATTTGTACGTGTTTAGTATATTTTTGAGTCCTAAGTGTATTGTGTGTGTGTGTGTGTGTTGTTTTTAAGCATTCCATATTTTGCATCCTTATGTGAATAAAGTAAACAATCCAAACCATATTTTGTTGCAAACTTCACATATAGCATATTTGTTATGTGGCATGCAAATTCGGGAATCTTATACACTTCCGTAATTTTTTTTTATTGCACAATTTATTCTGGTATTTATATTAGCATCTATCAGCTTCAACACAGGGTCCTCGTCCTAGCTATGAATGTTGTGATAATATATACAGTGAAATATCGGTTAACACGATATGCAGGCTGCAACTATATATTTGTTTGTTTCATGTAAAATAGTAGTTAAGATGCAGTGGTGAATTAACATACTGGCAAATGCCAGGGACCTTAGGGCCTCATTTTGAACGAAAAATAAAAGTAAAAAATCTTTTAAATAGTGAAGAAGGAAATAAGGACAAACTCGAAAATGAATCCCAAAAAGTGGATTTAAAGTGTTTGTATTCGTATTTATGTGGAGAAAACATAATTCAAGCGTTTCCAAATTTTGAAATAGTACTTCTTACTTATCTGTGTTGGATGATCTCCAACTCTAGTGAGGAAAGGTCATTCTCTAAATTAAAACTAATCAAAAACGGTTCCGGACATAGTCCCGACAGCCGAAATCCCGACATGCCAAAATCCCGACAGGGTCGAAATCCTGACAAGTCAAAGTCCCGACAAAGTCGAAATCCCGACAAGGTCGAAATCCCGACAAGCCAAAATCCCGACAAGGTCGAAATCCCGACAAGCCAAAATCCCGACAGCCGAAACCCACTCTTGCACAGACTAATACAACACTAAGGCGGTCATCGAAGTGACGTCACTAGAGTTAGAATTTACTAATCAGCACACACACACACACACGCACATGCGCTGGACTCACGCTGGGCACACGCACATGGCTGTCTACGTCTATATGTATAGCTTGATCAAAATTATCGGCTTTTTTATATCTCTACATTTTACAAATTAATAGTTTTAATCTCTAAATCATAACAATTATGCCATTACTGAAATAAATTTTGACAAATTGAAATGACAGTCAAAAATTAAAATGATATAACAGGCCGGTATAAGATTTTGGAAATTCATTTTATTAAAAAAGAAAAAAACATTTACACATTCTGCATACGTTCAAATAGCATATTTACAGTGACACAGTGTGAGCGATACCAAGAAGATATTCCATCACAGGTCGATTATTACGATCGTTCACAACAGTCATAATTCTCTTCTCCCTGTCATCATCTACCTTCCTACGTTTTGGTTGTTGTTCTCCGCGAAGAATGCATTCAACTTGGTAATCCACCCGCTCCTGTTCTTTTTAAAATTCTTCTATAATGTTATAAACACCAAAATGGGCCCGTCCAACTAGGGTTTCCCATCTCCTGTGCGTGGGGGGGGGGGGGCTGATTAGTAAATTCTAACCCTAGTAACGTCACTGCGATGACCGCCTTAGTGTTGTATTAGTCTGTGCAAGAGTGGGTTTCGGCTGTCGGGATTTTGGCTTCTCGGGATTTCGACCTTGTCGGGATTTCGACCCTGTCGGGATTTTGGCATGTCAGGATTATGGCGTGTTGGGATTTCGGCTGTCGGGATTTCGGCTGTCGGGATTACGACCCAGACTCAATCAAAAACAACTTAAGACGCGTAATGACTGAAAAGAGGCGAAATCATCTGTGAATTCTTAGCATTGAAAACGACCTTGTTAAAACGTTAGATTTTATATATATTACATTTACATATATTACATTTATATATTTTTATTCTCATTTTAATTTAATTTCTATTCAAACTTTTGGGTGCAAATATTTCAAATATGTTTATTAGATGAAAAAAAAAAACATAGCAAGATTTGTATAGAACAAGATTCAATGTCTTTATTTTTATTAAGTACTTGTCTTTTTTTTTTCTAAACTGGCATTTAGAGGGGGGGGGGGAGGCTCTTTGGAAAAAATTGCCGGAGCCACATTCTCCCATGATTAGCCACTGTTAATATGAAATATATGTTCTCTTCCATCCAGTGCCAATACACTTCTGTGTAACAGGCAGTTTGTACTTACGCCTGTTACACAGTTCGTATTTTACGTGTAAATCCCGGGAATCTTGAAAATAGTGACTTGCAGAGTTTGAAATTGTAAATCAATATTTGTATAACAACATTTTGTCCATTACATCTGTAAGCAACATCTTAATCGCTGATATGTTATGTATATATTTAAGTAATTTTTTTTACATAATTGGCTATAAATTTTACTATAATTATTACTTTTTTTTTTCAAGAAAAAATGCCAAAAGAGTTAAGCACAGCTATTATATTTGAAGGATACTGGTATGTTGAAGACCCAGACCGTCCGGCTCGAGGATACTGGTATGTGAAAAAACTTTTGGCGAGTAAACTCTGAGCTGAAATTTCTTACCTTGAATTATTCACTTATTATTAGCAGAATGTTATAGCATATTATACAGCATTACAATTAGATTTGTTATATTTTCATTTTGCTAACTTGTTTGAATACAGAATTTGTGCATATTTAATACTTATGTGAAAGTTGTTATTTAACATAATATAATGGGGAATGTCTTATATATTTAAGTAATTTATTTTACTTTACTTTTAAAAAATAAGTCCAGAACAAAAGTTTTAAGGCCTGACCAGGCCCAAAAATATTTAAAAATTAAGCCCAGCCAAAGCCTGGATTAAATTAGAAAATTTAGACTGGCCCAAATCTACATCAAATTGGAAAATTTGACATAACCAAGACCGGTCTTAATTTAGGTGAGAAATAAAATTGGTATTGAGTTGTATATCTGATCAACTTGACTAGGATGGGGTGTGCCCTATTTCAAGTCGGATTCTTAAAAAATAGACTATTTTTGATTGTGAAATAAACATTCATAATTTTGTTTTGAGGTAATGATCTACAGGTTTCGACGGTGGTGCACTCATATCATGCATTTCTGAAGTACATTAGCTATGTACTGTGAGATCACATCTTTTCAGTGGGGTGGGGTGCTTAATGAGTGTCGTTATACCACTGGGTAGTTTAATTCCAGTTTACAGAAATTTCTGTGCATATCTTTTTTTTATAAATGTATATTTTAATCATTGTAAAAATTTAACAGTCAGACTATACTAGTATTATTTGATTTTTTTTTTTTTTTTTTACATTTACTCAAAATTTAGATTTTGTAGTTTTAATTTTTTTTCTTTCACAAATTATTATTTAAAGTGATGGACATATTTTATACATTTTTCTACCAATGTTTATAAGCAATCTTATTTAGAAACGTTTTCCGAGGTGTGTGTGGTGTACAAACATAAATCTGATATTTATTATCAAAGTTTTTTAATCTGCAGCGAGATACCAGAAATTTAAAATATTTATTCTAATTGCTGAGTATACAAGCAGTTTTGAAGTTCTTTATTTTACCAAGAAATATAAAGTGAAAATAATTTTAGTTTAATTTGTTACAGGATTTAAAGTTTGTATAGAGGCCAATTCTATATTTTGAAGATATTGAAAAATCTGGAGTTGGCAGACAGGCATATCCTTCCATTCCTTAAGATTATGATGAAGCTGAGGTATGTTTTTTACACAACTATTAATTTCAGTAGTTGATATTTACTGTTCCAAATGAATATGTTGCAAATTAAAAATTCCTTTTAATCAGTGGTTAAAAAGTGTGGAACGGGTTATTTTCAGTAAATATTAATATGCTCTTAAAAGTTAAATGTCTGTATATGGGACTTTGTGTTGTAAACTGATCCATATTTATAATAAATGTTAAGTAAAGTTTTAGTATGACAAATACATCTAACATGTAAATACTATGTTATTTTAGTCTTTAATTCGCAATTTGAATCCCTGTGTTTAGTAAACGTTAGATGTTACTATGCTGTTAAAAGTCGAATACTTGTATATAGGACGTTGTGGGGTAAACTGTTCCATATTTATAATACATGCTAAGTAAATTTTTATAATGACAAACACATCTATCATATAAATACTATCTTGATGTAGTCATTTTAATTTATAATCTACAATTTGAATCCTCGTGATTTGTTTATCAGTCTCTTAAACACACATATGTGGGTTAGTCATTTCATTTCCAAGGATTTTCCGGTGCTCGTTTGGAAACACCTGACCTGTGCATGCAAGCAGCTCACTGAGTAAAGAAATATATTCAAGAAATTTAATTTAGCATTTTTGAAATTAAAGTTTTGAAAATTAAAATTTTAATTTTCATTACAATAATCAATCTAGGCAACTAAAATTTCTAAAATAAATGCTAAATTTATTCTGATTTTCAGTTTTATATAAGCTAAACAATTTGAAATCAACTGTAAAAGTTACTGGTTTTAGATTTAAATTGTATCTTATGAAAATGACCTGTTTCAAATTAAATTGCAACTATTGTGAAAAGGATCAAATTCAATTTAAACTGTATTCATCGTAGGACCAATTTCAATCTGTTTCATATATCTGTTGCACATGTAATACATAACCAATTTGTCTTAAAAAGTTACTGCTAGCTTGGGACACCACCACTATGTATCAACATATTAAGTGCATTTATTGCCCACACACAAGGTGTTTATTTAGTACATATGCAGGCTATGATGCCAAGTAGTAGCACATGCCACACTGTAGCAGGCACATATTTTTAATATGGATAAGCTGCATTTTAATATTTTCTTTGTTAGCACAGCCTATTCCACTGAATAGTGGGTGCATATATTTAATTCGAACAGGTCACATTTTATTTTTAGATATAGTGTAGTATAGCAACTTATATCTAAATAAAGTAGGGCTCACATATTATTTGTTTATAAAAGTTATTGCTAAAACAGTGACTGTTATATATAGCAATTTTTAATTTTTCAATTCATTAGTTTTTAATTGGTAAACATTTAATGATTTTTTAAAACTATTTTAACTAATAAAAAAATTTAATATTCCAAGATAAAATTACTTTTACATAGTTTAATTTAGGAGTCAGAGTCTGTATATTTTTAATAACGACTACACAGCCCTGAGTGTTGTTCACAATGATCAGTTTGTAAACATATGATGAAAATATTGCTTAAAAGGAAGAATTGCTAATGACCATTATATTTATAGAAAAATAACATGTGAAATATGCCATGCTAATGGGGATTAAGATTTAGCAACTTGTTGCCACTAAAGTTAAAGCTTCATATCATTCCAATATTTTAGAAACATTTTCATTGTCCATGAAACATTATTTTTTGAAAATGTTTCATATAAGCCAAGATAGCAACACTATTTTTAATAAGCTTCTCCTGCATAAAAGTCATATTTGGTTGTAGAAAATTGCATTTTTGTATAACTATCCGACAGCCAGTGGTTACTTTTTTTTTATCAGGTACGACTAACGATAGAACTGAAAGCCTCACTTTTGTGATCAAAATCTACTGCTTTATGGTATGTATCAATCCAAATGCATAAATTTCAAATATAATTTTAAAGTTTAAGAAAAAAGTATTCCTAACAAAAAAAATGAAAGCGTGTGTGGTTTATGACATGTGTGGCCTCCTTTGCTGATATTCTATTCATTTAATTTTGTGAAATAGTTAAATATGAGAATTCTTTAAAACTGTATACATTTTATTTTTTACAGGTTTTTCTGAATTCAAGTATGGACTAGAGATTTTAAAGAAAGTTTGACTGGATCTAGTTTTGGTTTAAAAAAATATTCATATTTGTTGAACATAATTTGTTATAAAATATTGTATTTCTTCTATCTAAAAATTTTAGCTGTATACCTCTGAAAAATAAACAAATTAAATTTATGTATTTGATTTTATTGTTAATTAGTATATTTTGAATTTATCCATATGACTGGGATTCAATGTTGGGACAAAAAAATCTCAAAAACCGTTAGGCCTAGGAAGCTGAAATTTGGTAGACAATCAGTTCTTACTCCAAAAGTTGATGTGAATACCTTAGAAATGTTCTCGAGGGAGTGTGCTACCTTTTGAGTGGGGTTTCTCTGTCGGCCCCAAAAATCTCAAATACCATAATGTATAGGAAGCTAACATTTGGTAAGTATTTAATTCTTACTCCAAAAGGGTGCATGAGTAATCATGATGCAAAGTTTTTTGGAGGGGTATGCTGGCCCCAATACGTGTTCTGTCTGGTGAAAAATATTGAATAAGACAAGTCCAATATTCAGCTTCACTGTTCTTAACGTTCTCTGTACGTATTAAAACGTTCTCTGTAGAAGCGAAGCTGAATATTAGACTCTTTTTTAGCTATCTTATAACAACGGCTATTCATATTACCATTGTTGTAAGCAAACTGTCAGCTAACTAAAAGGGCTTGCAGATATTTAAAATATGGAAACTAATATGGTTACACATAAATGAAGAAATATCTCTATGATAAAAAATTTATCAGACTGCGGTAAGACCCAATAAGTTCAACACTTTTCTGTATAGAAGAAAAATAATTCAGCAATGGGCAGTTGATCCACAAATTTGAAATTCTAATTTAGATATGTTTTCAAAATTGGATTCACAGTTAATTATATTGGTTTTTAGTTTGGATTCAAATGTGGATTTCAGTTAATTTGTTAAAAAAATTATTAAATATGTGGTTTATACTGAAATATTCTATTAGATATATTATAAGAAACATCTGTTTTTCAATTCCATTCAATTAATGTTAATACATTAATAAAAAATAATTATTTTTCTCCTTTAATGATAATTTATTTCTTCGTTTCCATTTTTCATTATTCAGTATTTTTCTGGTTTGAGTGGAAGTTAAAACAATGTCTGAAAAAATTGATACAAGCACATACTGTATCTTGCATCATTGATTTTCAAAGGTTATATGCTAGTTTTATTATATTAATATAAAAAATATAACATTACAGGTTTGAAAGTTGAAAAAGCTTACTGGTGCTTAATTGGCTATTTGTATCACTTAGATTTCCCTCTTTTTACTTTGACGAATATGTCAGGTAAAAATATATATTATAAGAAAGAAGTTACTGCAATTTTTTTAAAATGTTAATTTTTTCTTCCACAAACTTCAGCTTACCAAGTTTTGTCTGAGCAATTTAATATTTCAAAGATCAAATAATGATAAGAAGTGAAAAGAATTTGTAGTAATGCGCATTGTTTTCGCTTATTAATCACACTTGTCTAAGGCAGTGTTATTTGCTGACAGATGCATAATATAACTGTAAAGTCAGTTAAAACTAAATCATGTTAATATTTGATTGTTCCACATCAGAAAACAGGATTAGGGATCAGATATGAAATTAATTTACTGCTTAAAAAAGTAGGTTATCTATATTATAAGAAAGAAGTTACTGCAATTTTTTTAAAATGTCAGTTTCTTCTTCCATAAACTTCAGCTTACCAAGTTTAATCTGAAGCAGTTTAATATTTCAAAGATCAAATAATAATAAGAAGCGAAAAGAATTTGTAGTAATGTGCATTATTTTATTGAAGATATTAGGTAGGAAGAACATTGGTTTATGTGAGAGAAATAAGCATTTGTCTTGTCGGATTATATTTATACTTCACATAAAATGCTGACATCTGATTTCATAATTTTTTAGCACTTCTCATTAACTGTGAGTCATTGGCTTATTAATCACATTTGTCTATTTCAATTTATTTGCTGGCAGTTGCAGAATATAATTGTAAAGTCAGTTAAAGCTAAATCATGTTAATATTTGATTGTTCCACATCAGGAAACTGGATTAGCTTAAGTGGGATCAGATATGAAATTAATTTACTGCTTAAAAAAGTATATTACATTTTTTGTGTTTGGATAATACTTTTCACCTTCTCAGTAGTAAAACTTAAAATACCAAGAAAGTCTAGATATTTTGTAAATAGTAATACCATGGTAGCCAAACAATACCTTAACAAACACTGATGAATATACAAAAGACACAAAATATTATGTAAAATAAATATGCATAGCAGAGTGGGCACGAAATTGTCAATTAAGAAGCACCCAAAATTTGCAAAATGGTATGTCTACCAACATATGCACTAAAACCTAGTAGTGCACAAGGTTCATGAAGCCTTTTAGTCAAACATTATAAAATTTGGAAAGCAAAATAACATTTATATTTAAGGTAAGTGTCATTCAACATTACTTTTAAAATATCTAACATATCTGGTAAAGATCTCATAAACTAGGCGATTTTTCACAACTACCATACCATTAAATTCGAGTTCTTTTATAAGAAAATGAATGGGAATTCAAAAGATTTTATTTCTACAATTATATATATATATATATATATAAACTCAGGCTGTTTATTTAAATTTATACTGGCAGATATTAATTCTGAAGATGTAATAGATGCTAATATATCAATTCTCAATTGTTGGTAAATTGGTGCATTTCGAAATTACTAAATAATTAAGAAGAAATATAATTAAGATTTTTGCAATATTGGCAGAGAGAGACTTTCACAAATAAATAATCTCATAAATATATTAAACGAGAATTGTGGTCAAAAATACACAGTAATTACAATTACCATTTTACCATTTTACAATACCATTTTACCGATTTACAAAAATTGTGATTAATAAAGGTTGTAAAATTGAAGAACGAACCATAAAATGTAGGAGTGAATGGTTGTTTTGAGTTCGAATCTACATTTTATCAAAAATTATTTGAAGTTTTTATTGAAAGTGAATAATTTATTTTCCCGTAAATTAAAAATATCCATGAAAGAAGATACGTTTAGATATATCCTACTAAAATTAGGGGTTAAACTATTGTACATTTCTAAAATATCAGTTTTTAATACAGAAATAATAAAAATATCCATACTGCTAAATATACGAGCAATTTGAAAACGTAATGGCGAATTTTTCCGTGTGACGTCACATTTTATTGCTCTTGCATAGAGTTACATTCAATAAACTCCATGGGTTATTTGGGTGATTTGGTTACATAATTAAAAGTATGGTGTTTGGCAACGCAATTTTTGTTTATAGCAGATATTTGTTGACATGTCTTCAGCCGACAAGCAATGTTTAGATTCTTCGACTGTAATTAAATATTTAAAAGAATTATCTGAAGAATATTATGGTAAACACGATAATTTGAAAAAAAAAATTAATTTCTTTACTATTACTTCAAAAGTGAAGTTTATGGGTTATGTTCATTTCGTTCCAAATTTTTGGATCCTGTAATTTTTGTTTTGGAGATGGCACAAAGCAGAAAAAGGGTTAAATGTGAACTTTATTAACGTTTTGTTTGTTTTTGAGGTTACGACTCGTTTATCCATTTTGAGTATTTTATATACAACTGCAACTTTATACGAACGATTCACTGAGATAATCGAATTGTATATTTTGCAAACCTAATAGTTAGTTTCTGTAACTCTAGTACTAAGCCTTATTTCAGTAATATTCTAATATACAATTTATCTACATATATGCATTTTGGAGTAATTTTCGATCGATGTTTGAATCAATATTGATTACAATTTCACGGATATTTTAGTTTTAATCTAGTGTCATTAAATTTATCAATTATATATAGTCTTATATCCACGTACAAAATGCTTGTTCCTGAAATTACTACTCTTACCAAGTTGTTGGATAAACATGTAATTTTTTTTAATGCATCAGGAAATTAATAGTATTGGATTTGGTGTGTATGTAGTTATAGTTATGTTGTAAAAAATAAGAATTTTTATCTAGAAACAAGTTTGACATGTAAATACTATGATCAAGGAATAACAACACTCTGCATCAAAGTCTTATTAATGTAGCCAAGTTGTTCAAATGCCATAAAAATACTCAATAAATAGGGTTGTCATCTGTGTACTTTTGGGGTGAAGACTCCAGTTTTCCTATAATTTTTTTAATTCCAGCTCAGGTTCTTCTGCTGGCCAAACATATAGTATTAAATCTAAGGAAAGCTAATCTGTTTTAACCTGTTCACAACCACCAAATGAATGAAGAAACATTTCTGTGAGACAGTGCATAGTGAGTCTGTTACTACACGCCCAGGAACTTTTTAATGCTAAGCCTAATGCTGTGAAAAAAATCGTAATAAATAAACTTTGCTTTAAAATACCTCTACCATTATCGCAGAAACACATGGGTGTTATTGCATTTGAAGGACCTGACTCCACCATTGTGTTTCAAACTTGTTTGTTTTGTTGACTATTACTTGTATAATATCATTAATGAAATGCAGATGTAAAACATTAATTTCCTTTAAAAAAGACTTTAAACAATTTATATTGAGATCAAAGATCAGAAAATTGAAGAGATGGCAGACCTTTTAACTCTTAATTATCTGTATCATCACACACATCAGTATCCACACTAAAGCACTTCGCAACTATTTCACTTTCTTCACTCATATCTAGGTTTACCATATAAATTATTTTCCAAACTGGGATAAAATAGAAAACTAAATAAATAAAATTATTTATTGAATACAATAAAACAAAGTTAAAACCTGAAACATAAGATATTAATAATTTGATTTCCACCATTTGTATACTTGTTGCTAGCTAGTGAACTTCTTAATAGAATGCTTGTTGATTGTTATTTTTTCATAAAAGTTTGAACATTCTAGATCTATGTTTATTTCACAGAGCATTAGAATTAATATTACATCTGTATTAGACCTAGTTGATTCAGCAATTCTAGCTCTTTTTTCAGGCCGAACATTGTTCATGATGGAGAACACCCTTTCAACAAAGGTGGAAGTATCAGGTATACAAAAAATATACTTGATAACACTTGGCTGAAATTCGGTATTAAAATTTCTTAATCACTGAAATCTTTCAAAATTTTAATCTTTACACTTTATTTTCTTCACAGTTTATTTTCTGTGTATCACAGTTTGAAGACTAACATTTTTTTAGCAATCAGCACTTCATCAAACAATTCAGTTACGTTTAAAACAACATTTTCAAGTGCTTTATTAATTTTTTCTGCAGCTGTTCAAATTGCAATCAATGTAATATCACACTGCCTTAGTGTAATATCAACTCTGCCTCAGCCGTAAGAATTATTTTTCCCCATCAAAGTTTTATTGTAAATAATAGATTTCCAACTAGGACTTCAGGACATACCTTTAACCCAGGACAATCTCGGTCAAAATGGGACATATGGCAAGCCTACTTATATCACTATGAGATTCATTCATCAAATGTAGAATTCTACTTTTAGAAATATATTTTTCCTTTTTTGACATGATTATTTATTAGAATTCTTTTGACTGAATTCTTGCTAGCTTGTATACATTCCCCCTGAAAACCAGTGATAAGAATTTTCAACCCTAATCCTTTTCAAAACATACCACCCCAAGACCCTTATCGTTAAAATAAACACATAATAACTGTTATAAAAGAAGCCATCTCTATTGGTATGTCTTTTAAATCAGGATTACCACAATAGCTTGCATGTGTGTTTATACAATCAACTTAGTTAGCATTCTCATAAAAAACAAAAACTGAAGCTAAAATGTGAAGGTCAATGATTCAAGTAGCTAGCTTTGCAAAAACTATAGGATTCTATTGCCATCTAGTATTATTAAAAATATTAATAAAATGTCCCATTCCTATGTTGTGCATTGGCATCACTGTGCTCTAGAAGCCACCTGCATCGAGTAGCAAATATGTATCAGTGGGTCTGTGAAGGGAGAATTTCTTCATTGCATATACTATATTAGTCTGGAATGGGTTAAAAGTAGCTAAACTTTTAAATTTAAATATTTATGGAGACCATACGTATAATAAGATTCACAGTCTGAATTTGAGTTTTTCAAATTTAAAAAGTGACAATATAATGAATGAAGTACTAGTAAATATATTCAAATCAATAAAAGTAGTAGAAATTTGAATTATTGTTGAAAAGGCCATGAGTATTCTAGTAAGTAATGAATTTGTAAAAATAATGCTTTTGATTAAATTGATATGGCATGCAGATTAAAACTGCTTGCAATTCAAATTAGTGAGAGCAGAAACATGTACTTGTGTAAACTTTAATATAGAGTGCCAGGAATTTATTGACTTCCTTAATCAACTTGAACAAATCCCACTCTTAAAGACTGCACAGGATAAAACATATATATATATGTGTATATATATATATATACATATATATATATATACATATATATATATATATATATACACATATATATATATACATATATATATATATATATATATATATACACATATATATATATACACATATATATATACATATATATATATACATTATACACACATATATATATACACATATATATATATATATATATACACATATATAGTCCAGAGAGTCCAAATGCAGTCGTACTTTATTAAGAATGAGTTGACTGGTCACAATCTTTCAAATATCATTCTTCTGTCATCCTCTTGGAATGGGAAGATGAATCCTATTCACTTTCTTAATATAATTTTAAGTTATATTAACCAATTTTATTAATAAAATTGGGGCTTACATCCCATGATTTGGGAGTGTGCAACTGTGTGTTAGTGGTTTGAAGTTTAGAATCGAAAGCTAAAGCAGTGATTGTTAGAAATGCCTAGAAGGGGACACACAGGTATAATCAGATTGTTCTATGTAATTCAAAATGGTAATATCATATTATATGAAATCATGAGGTTATAAATCAGTATTATAATCCTATATATTATCTTTTATGTATGGAAATGCTAATTGGTTATGCAAAGACTTTGTGTTACCAACTATAATTTAATGATATGATTAGCTCTGAGTTTAGTGAAAGTAATAAATATGCAATATGAAGTGGTGAAATAATGAACATCATTTGTTAGTTAGATTTAGATTTACATATATTTTATAAATTATATTTTGATTTTTTAAAAAGTTTTATGAACTAAAGCTTATTAAACTTATTTGCCTGTATGCAAAATATTGCTTCAAATTTCATAAACCCCTATCCTCCCCTTGTCCTCCCTAAGTCTCTGGCCTAAGTCTGGTAAAGAATTGGCAACCCTATTAATGAAAATAAATGTTTGATATTTTAGCATCCTTCTGAAAAGAGTAGACAGCTTCATTGTACAGTACTAGATTTAAACATAAAATTAACTTTTCTAATCTAAATTTAGAAACTGCTGACTGCATAATATACACTTGATTATAATTTTACTTGGTATACAAAGCTACTATAAGACAATCGTTTATGATGATTTTTTTATATTTGAGTGTTTTATATCCCATTCAACCAAAGTTCAATAATAAATTGCTTGTGCAGTGAATTCAAGGAAGAAAATTTATATAGTTCTTTTAAATCTCTACAATTTATCTTTATTTTAATTTAATTTAATGGCCAATATTAACTATTTCAAACAAAAAATAGTCATTTGAAAATTTTCCATTTTTTTTTTTTAAACCTAAATTATTAATTTGGCATTTTATCCTAATGTGGTGTTATTTTTTAAAGTTTGGTTATTTATTATTTTAACTTTCCCTGCATTTCATTGTATTTGTACAGGAAATATATTGTAACAGTATTAAAGATATTAAAAATGAGTTTTCAACGTATTTAGGCATTTTGAGCATCATTTAACATAAATGAACTATTTTTATTATGATATAAATCTAGGTTCAAGAACAGATTAAGGGAACCATGACATGATAAACATTCAACAACTTATTTTTTCTTTCATTTAGTAATTCAAAAATTGATATAGGTTCTGCTATTATAGAAATAAATATTTATGTACCTTTCATCTCATGAGAATAAAAATTTTAAGCTTACAGATGTAAGTGCCACAGCTATCATAAAAGCCGTTCAAACTGAGTTTTCTCAAAATGGGTTTTTACCTGCTTTTGTGCACTTTATGTAAATTTTATAACATCTGCATTCATGAAATTTTGTAACAGCATAAATTCATGATTCTGCATGTATTTAGTAAATCAAAACTTTTCTATTTAAATTGCTTGGTATTTTTAAAAAGTACAAATTTGGAAAAAATATTGATATGTAATAATTTCAAAAGTTGTATACACTTTTTAAAAATACCAAACAATTTAAATAAAAAAACTTGAGTTCACTTGATGCACAATAAGTTTTATGCTCTTGCAAAATTTCATTAATGTAGATGCTATACAATTTACATAAAGTGTACCAAAGCTGGAAAACACATTTTTCTGCTGTTGCCATCAGCAGAACCAATTTTATTTTTTGAGCTATGAAATGAAAAATCAATTTTATAATATTTATCAGGTCTTGGTCCTCTTAAGAAATGTGAGATTTCTCTAATGACATGACTTACCAAGACTACATTTTCTGTTATTGCTGAATCATGACGATAATCATCTTGAACATACACAGTTCTAATAAGGGTACAGTTATCTTAACTACCAGGCATTTCCTCTAACAAAATGACATATTTTCTAAGAGATGCAACATTTGAAAAATTGAAATCTGTTGAAAGTTTTCATGGGCGCCCATAAAACTTTTTCCAAGGAAGACAAACTAAAGGATAAGATGTATAACATCAACTAGCTTGATACCTGCCTTTGTGACTTTGAATGTCCAGGAAGGGGCAAGTACCTTCTTGTCCTCACCTATGGGCACCCATCATGAAAGAAATTTGTATATTTTAAAGTATTTTGAGTATCTGAAAGTTTGTTATTGCTGAATCTTGAGTATAATCATTATAGACATTTGCAGTTTTAATGGAGATGCAGTAACTACTAGGTATTCCTCTCAACAAAACTTTGTTTTATGGGAGACATTTAAAAAGATGGAAGCTGTTGAAAAAAAGTTGTACATTTTAAAGTATTTTGAGTGTCTGAAAGTTTTTTAAACTCTAGTATATGCAGTTTTACAGCATTTTGAAGTGTTGTGAATCTTTATCATTGTTGCACCTGCATTTTCTCATATATGCATGCTTTAGAGATATTTCATTATATTGTTTACAGAGACTGTGATGGTTACACAACGGAAGGTTAATTGAGATATTTACTTTTTTTAGATTTTAATGCTTATTTTGCCTAATTTCTTCTGTATGAAGCTATGTTTCCTTGCAGCCCAAAATTAGTAACATTGCAGCAAATTGAACCTAAAGTTAAGTCTGTTGTTGTCATTTTGAGTCATATGTTACAACTTTTTAGGTCACTGTAAGGCATAATTGATCCAGTAATGAGACCACACAGTGACATAAGAACACAGTATGTGCAAACCAGAGTACTGTGTGCAGTCAACCTCTGATAATCAGCAATACCAGGTAACTGTAATGTATAAAACATCCTTGTAGGATGGAATGCAAATCATTCCAAATGTACAGTAATAAACTCTGATAATCAGCAGTACCAGGCAACTATGATGTATAAAATGTCCTTGTAGGATGGCATGTAGAGCATTCAAGATTTTTCAGACATACTAACTGAACTATTTTTCTATGTTGGACCAGAGTCCCAAAGGAGCTTCTACTACTGGATTTGAAATTTATTTTTATGCTAAAATGTGCTAAATACCTACATATATTTTAATTATGTTTTCTTCTAAAGTCTTTTCTGATTGGTTTTTATGAAAAATTGACTGTTTTCCATAAAATCCAAAAATGTTTGAAATAGCAAAAAAATTGTGTTTCATAAAACCCAATAATAAGTTTGCAATTACAAAACAATCATGAAAAATAGTCAAATATGAATAAAATTTGAATGGAAAAGCCCATTTTTGAAGAAAAAGAATATTTCCATCAAATTGATGACATAGTTGCACCAAAAAATCTCCAATTGTATCCTATTCTGACCATTTACCACTATCTGTTTTTTCCATTCTCCTAGGTTTTTCGATTTTTTCTATTTTTATTTGACAGTAATTTCCTTCCTGAGGCACATGATGCAACTCTTTTATTTATGGATGCTTCCTTGCTTTTGCCAATGTGATTTGCTGTTTCTTTATGCTGAAGGAAACTGATTTTTGTCTTTGAAACTAGCCGAGACTACTAATATGTTATATGCTGTAATATTAACAAAATTTTTACTTCAGTTATTTTTGCAATAGTTTGAGTGATTTTATTTTATTTTAGCATCTTCTGGGGTTTATCATATGTTTCTTTTGTTTCCCTACACTGTAAAACATTCTGCAACCTTTGTTCATTTTTTCAGCTACTTTGTTGATAATTTCAGAAAACTGGTAAGAAAAGCCACAATTACAGGCATTCATGAAAATTCCAGTTTCATTTCCGAAATATTCAACTGATTAGAAATATTCAACTGATTATCGTTTACCGAAGTATTTTTATATATATGGGTCATTTTCTGTAAACAGGAGTTTTACATGTCCCCCCCCCCCCCCCCCCCCCCAGGTGTTTTAATAAAAGTTCGCATGACTTAGGATTGATTTTGGTCACTGATCAGTTTTACTATATTGTAGTTCATATTTGTCACCCATTAGCTAAAGAAACAATTTATATTTTTAATATTTAAATATTTAGTTTTTTTTTTATTAAATATCATTCCCCTGTGTGTCCCAACTGCCAAATCATAAAATCACAACTTCATTTACAAGCCTTCATTTTCTAGTTTTCTTTTAATTTGATTTTTTATATTAAATTAGACAATTTAAAATACAAACAGTAATAAAAAATTCCCAATGCATTAGAGCAATATTTTAAATAGCTTACAACTGTCCTCTAGCTTTTTTGTCATTCACCTGTCTTTAAATTTTAACACCTCTTTCTGTACATAGATGACAATAAAATATAATGAAAGTAGTATTTTTTTTTTTGCTAAAGTCCGTATTCACCATTTCAAGCGTGTGACTATGTTCTAACTATCATTCTGTGCAGGGAAATATTATAAAACTGAACAATTTTAGGTAAGTATTTTTATTCCTTGTCATTCACCTGTCATTAATTATTCTCGGAATAAAAAAGTAAATAATTTTTTTTAACATACAATATGTGCCTAGTTAGTGTAGCAAACTGAATATCAAGTTAGGCTTAAATGCAAATAAAACTCATATACTCAGAAAATGAAATCAGATGATTTGTCATTCCCCTGTCGTCATTCATCTGTCATCTTGGTAGACAGGGGAATGTCATTAGAACAGGTGAATTACATTTAAACTAGATTTTCTTTTTAGAAGATAAAACAAATAAGAACTTAGTTCTAAATATAAGATTGCAATTAAAGCAAAATACATTTTTTATTAAGTGTCATTCCCCTGTCATACTGCATTTACTTATCTTGAACATAAAAATTTGTGTTTTCTATTTAATCTCCCCAAAATGATCACTGGTGCTGTTTTTTTTTTTTTAGTTTGAGCCACCCATGTTAAAATGTAATGCAGAAAACAGGTTGAAAATTAGAAAAAAATGTATTGTAACAAAAAAGATGATAAAGCTCATTTTAAAAAAATGACCCATATATTATCCAAAACTATTAATAACATTACTCCCTATTACAGACAGCTGATTCCCCTGAAACTTTCAGTAACATACTTGCAAATGTTTTACAGTATATTGTCAAATATTTAACTTTTATCATAGCCTGTTCTATAAGAATTCTTACATTTTTAAACCTTACAGATCTTCATCCTTCCGAAGTTAGTATTATTAAAGGAGCACCTACTTCGATAGATTTTTTAAGAAAATGGTTGTCACAGAATGTACCTGTAGTATTTAAAAATGCTGTCAGTCATTGGCCAGCTTTAATCAAGTGGAATGCAGAATATATTGGGTATATCACTTTTTTATTCTCTAAATAAGATATATAATTACCTAAGTAAAACTATTATTATAGCTAGCTGCAGTGATTGGAGCTGCTGGTCACTATTTTATTGTGGTGACTTATTTAACAATCATTTAAAAAAAAAAAGAACTTAAAATGTATAGCTTCATAGTCTACTGAACCCCATAATGATACACTTGCTATGTGTACAATTCACATAAAGTACATTCAATAATGCTGTTCCATTCCATGCAATAATGATATACCCATTGCAACCCATGCAGGCACATACAACCTACATAGTTGGTTTATAAAATTAATCGCCTTTTACTATTCTGTACTTCTGTAAATTATTTATATTTAAATAAAAAGAACTTACATCTGTACTTAAAGTATTAAAATAAAACAAAAAATCAATATAAATCCATATTTTATGTAGCTGTTTGCATACACAGGCATTGCAGATAATAAGTCTACATTACCCTCTCTATCTGGGATCATATACTACTACTATGATTCATCTAACAAAATTTACTTAGTGCAGAAAATGAAAATTTTGGCTGATAATGGTTCAGTATTTTGCAACAAATTAAAAATATTATTATTATTATTTTTAATGCTTTGTGTACATGCCAAAATATGTATTTCTCATTTATAAATCTTTGACTTTCTAGGTCAAGAATTATTGATTAAATAGTGTAATACAAAGAAGTATGTTAAGGTTTGGGCTTTTGGGATTTTTTTTTTTTTTTTGTTTTTTTTGTAAATAATTAAAAATCTGTGATTCAGGGATCTGCAAATTTCTCCTCAATCAAGGAGCCAGGTCAAAAAGTTAGGCACCGGCTTTTAATTTTATGGTATTTTGCATTTTGACAATGTTTGTTATAAAGACTTATGATAAATAGTTGCACTGGTATAACACGTAGAAGTTAACTCTATAACCATTCGTATTGACAAACCATACATATTGATCATCATTAAGTCATTTAGACTTTCAGTTTCCATTGATGATTGGAATTTCATTTTTATTAGGCTCATAAGACTGAAGCCAGGTACCAAGCCTCCCTCTATAGAAAAATGCAGCACTGATACAATCTATAATAATAAATGAAAGATGTTTGTGTGTCTGTGGCATCTAGCAGAAAATCTAATCATCGTACAGACATGAAATTTCATACACAAGTGCTTCAGGACCCAGGACGATACACCTCATTGTTATTTTTTAAAAATTAAAATTAGTTTTTTTAGTTATTTTATGTTTTAATACGATTTTCACATAAATGCGTTCCTTAGCAACCAAAAATATTATTTCAACATTTCCATCATAATACCATTAGAAAGATCGAAAAATTATCTTTCAAACCAACTTCGAACAAAATCCATATAATTAATAGTTTCATTTTCACGGATTTAAAAAAAATGTATATTTTTCTCTTGTTAACCCTTTCGGGACGGCGGCATTCCGAAACTACCGTAGCCCAAAGGACGAAGCGCTTCGTTTCCGAAATGTGCCCAAAAGACGGCTATTTTTTTGCGCTAAGCCTAACTCTCGAAAAAAATTCACTAAAAATCACCCGTTCAACACAGCATTCTACTTTTTTCAGGAAGAAAGGAAATACTTATTTTCTATTTGATGTATATTTTTTATACAAATTTTCTTTTATCAAAATATTAAAAATTTTAGTGTATATATGTTTTAGGTACAGATGGATAATTCTTTGGCATGTCCTTCCGATTTTTTAAAACTGTACCACATATATGCGTATTCTTAGACAACAAATACTTTGCAAGTACAGGAGAGGTAAAAAATTTATCCAAATACAAAGTATATCCTTTTCCTGAAAGTTCACTTAGAAGTGTTTTCACAACGCGTTCTCCATACTCACCATCAGAGCTTGATAATCCCGTGTCCTCTCCAGTATACACAAGGAAATTCCATTTATGGCCTCATTCCGATTCTGACGATTTATATATTTTTATTCCATATCTGGACCTTTTCGATGGGATATATTAACGAAATCCCAGCCTTCCTTTCCATGAGAACATAAATAACCTAATCATTTCATTGCCGCACATTCCTTTACCCCCCCCCCACTCAAAAAAAAAAAACTCTCTTATATTCCTCTAATTCAACAACCAAATCAATAAAAGACAAAATCAGAATGAGACCCGGAACTCAATTATAAAATTGTTGATGCTACGAGAAGTGCTCTGTTTACTTTACAGAACCATGTGTTTCACCGCTCCAAATGGAGAAATAATTCATTGGATTCTCCTTGTGCCAAGGTCAAACATCTACAAAATACATTTAAGTTGCTTCCACGGGCATTTAGCGCCATCTAGGAAACAAATACATTCAAACTAAAACGTTCCACGTAGAAACACCAATACGTGCCAGTCGTCCTTTAGGGTAAAATTTCCTCCGGCCCGCGGGCGTGCCGTTCGTCCTTGAATGCAAGTTCGCAGCTGGCGCGTGGGCATGCCACTCGTCGCGACAGGGTTAAACATATCAGCCCCCTTGGCTGAGATATTCCCGCAGAGTTTCTATCTTAACACCATTGGCATATTTTTTTTTTTTTTTTGCCAACTTGACAATATTTTGCCGGCCCAGAGTGATGCAAATGTTTTTAAAATTTCAAAAACGCCACTAAGTTAATGAAAATTATGCCAAATTGCTGAGTTAATTATTAAAATATTTTAGTAAATGGACTATATTGTTTATTCCAGATGCTATCAATATTGATAATTATCAATTTAGAGTTGCACAAAATATATGTTAATTGGACCCTTCAAAATAATTTTATATGTTGTTATCTGGAAAATATACAATTCAATGTTAAAAACATTGGGCCATGGATCTTATACTTCATTTTTTCATTATGAAAGAAGTAAATTCATTGCATTATATACGAAAGTCATGTGCTACCCATATCAGATTTTTTTCTAATATACTTGATTACAGAATGATCTTAATTGTATGATGGATCTGTATCTGGAAGTGTATAATTTACATCCACAGAATATCAGTTTTTCTACGATTGTGACAAGAGATTTTATAACATCTTACACTGGTAGACTTTGTAGTAGCTAATAATTGCATCATTAAGAACCTACCCTTTTCCTATGTTTACTGGATCGCCACTCTAATAAATAGAATGCTAGAGCACCACTATTTTCCACAGAGCTAGAAAACTGCCACTGCCATCCCTCTTTATAAACCTAACCAGGACAGTTCACTCCCAGAGAGTTACCATCCAATAAGCTTACTCTCCAGCCTGTCGAAAATCTATGAACTTATGTTGCTTGAAAGATTGGATAGTTTCTACAGATCTCGCTAAATTCTTATTCCTGACCAGCATGGCTTCCAAGCTGCTCATTCCATGCAGATCCAGCTCATGCATGTAGTTGAAACCATACACACCAATTTTTACAAAAGGCAGTACACCAGCATTGTGTTTTTTGACATAATGAAGGCATTCGACAAGTGCTGGATCCAGGGTTTGATTACCAAACTGGTGCGATTTAGCTTATCAACCTAACTACTTACTATCATCAACTCATATCTCACTAATCATTCTTTCTGCATATGATTTGAAAATTCCTTTTCCTTGCCCCATCCAATCAAAGACTGAGTTCTGCAGGGGGGTGTAATCTCAGCCCCCTGCACTTCACCCTCTACATTAACGATATTCCACACATAAATGATATTCCACAGGTGAAACTGCATTTTTGCAGACAACACTGTGATCATAACCCCGGCGACTCTCCCCAGAACACAATCAACACCTTACAAAGTTTCATCACACACAGCCCTGAGCACTGGCTCGTCCACTGGAAAATCAAAATTAATGCTTCCAAGTCTAATGTTGTTATTATCAATTTCCTTATCTAAATTAGGCAGCATAATATTGTGATTGATTCCAGGTATGCTCAAAAACTCAGCTCAAGAATTTAGAATTTTCAAATCTCTTGTCCAAACATCATTCGCAGAAACAGCTACTGAAGCTGGCGGTGTTGTAATAATTGTATGCTCAGAATCTGAAGAATTATTTGCATTTTCAGATTCATCATCAGAAATGCCACAGTTCCATGAATCTTTACTATCTGCATCATTTTCATTACTGTTCAGTTCCTTTACCATACGAGTATATTCTTCTACAGAAAGAAAGCGTCTTGGCTCAGCCATTCATTTATCCGAAATAATCTAATAATTTCTCTGCTGCACATTCCTCTAAAACCCAAACTTAAAAAAAATACTCTCTTATATTCCTATAATTCACCAATCATTGTGCTAAAATCAAAACGAGAACTGAAACTCAATTATAAAATAGCAGATGCTACGAGAAGTGCTCTATTTGTTTATAATACAAAACCATGTTTCACCGCTCCAGATGAAAAAATAATTCAGTGGATCCCCCCTATACCAAAGTAAAGTATCTGCAAAATACATTGGAGTTGTTCGCATGGACATTTAATGCCATCTAGTACACAAATAAATTCAAATAAAAACATTCCATATCAAAACGAACATCAGTGACTGCCGTCCTTCAGAGTAAAGTTTTCTCTGATGCGAATGCGTGATTACTGTTCTTGAATGCAAGTTTGCAGTTGGCGCACGGCCCGTCGACCATCCGCAAAGGGTTAATCATGCCATAAGGTATCTGAATAACTATTGATACCCACATGACTTATTCTCCCACTTAAAAATCCAATCTACCAAGGGGGCTATTAAGGCCCTGCTCTGTAGAGGATTGCCCCTTTTCCTGGAGAATAAACTTCTCCTCTACAAACAAGTCATTGCATCTTTGTTTTTGTACAACTGCCCCATCTGGGGTTCGGCAGCAAAACCACATATTGGGAAATTGTATATTGGAAAGTTATCCAAAATAGACTACTATTATGATCACCAAGTCTCCTTGGTTTGTACAAAATGAAGTTATTCATCATGATCTTAAAGTCTCTGGTGTTGAAGAGCAATTTCCAAAACTCACTCAAAAGTTCTACATCCAAAACTTTGAGAAAGCCTGCATGACAGAAGTGGATCTGAACTATGACCTGCAGCCGACGTCCAGAAAATGCTGACTGTAACATATTATTTCTGACCTAAGGTGAGTTTTCAATTTACGAGCATTGAGAAGTCGCTTTCCAGCCCTGCCTCCACTGGTTTAACGCAAAGTCCAGACTAAAGATAGCACCACAGTGCAGCCTTAGCAGTACTGCAAGCCATCCCTTGTACCACTAAATAGGAAAGAAGCTATGATGAGCTATGCGCACTTGCACTAGAAACCAGACTGTTCCTTCCGGAGCACTGCTACCCATTAAACTTTTTCTTTCTCTCTTCACTTTCTACTTTTTGCTTGACTTTTCCTCTTAGCAATAATTTTGTTGACATCCATCGGCCAAGGTAATGCAGACCATGCCTACAAGACATCATCTCAGCCAATTATCTACAAGCAGTGAAACTGAATGCTCAAACAAGCAGTGCATCGCTATACTCAAATGCTAAAGAAAATTGCTTACTATTCAATGTGGGGATGCAAAGGTTCTCCCTCAGGTGCCTTGAAATTCAAACACCTTGGATATTTTGTATTTGAGTTATTGTAAAGCTGTTAGTTGAAGAGTTATTTGAATTCAGCATTGGACTGATATTGAAACAATTGTGCACATATATCTCAGTTGCAAATACAAATGTGCTATTTATTGCATAATTAGAATTTCAAGAAAGGTTTGGCAGATTTAGAAGGTGTTCAGTTTTCTTAGTTTTGTACTTAGTTTAGTTTTATTTTTGGATGATGCAGCTCATGTACCTGAATTTATATTATAGCTCTGATTCCTAAAAAATCTAAAAATATGTTGTTACTGCAGGTAACAACATCCATGGACACTGCAAATAAAAGCATCCATGGACACCTCAGATAACAACATCCATGCACCAGTTTCAATTTTTATTATGCATATATCAGCTCAGAATAGCTGAAATCATTGTGATATCTTCTGATATCATTAATGGCAGCCAAGAAAACTTACTATATTTCACAATTTTGTGAACCTGTATGGAAATAGACAAATTTAGTCCTAGCTGATTAAAATTTCTTGTAAATTTAGCTCAGGCTACACGAAGCTGTATGCTCTATTTCATAATCACAGACCTCCCCCTTCCCATACATGTGAGTTCTGTGACTATTAAAAAATCTAGATTATGAAACTGATTTGTCTAAAGACCTAAGTTAGTTATTGTTTGATTTGGCATGCTAGATTTTCCATATTATTCATTCTCAGCTTGTGACTGGAACTGACTTTCTAAAAAGTTTTTCATGAAGGCATTTTCCATTACAATGTAAATACTACCTCCAGATCTTTGTCAATTAAAAAATCTTTCACGACCATTTACTGATATATATGATGACAAGAATTCTGTTTGATTGATTCTTTCATGAAATGCTTATCTGTGGCTCTTCCAACTTTATTTACTTTTGATTTGCCAATAAAATGAGAAATGGAATATTTATTGCATATATAGGCAGTTTTCTTAATTTAAAGGAGTGTCTTTACTTATTGTTTAGCTTATAAGTAATGATCATTTATAATTATTGTTTACACTTAGATTTGTGATTTTCAATTATGATTGTATAAAATGGAGAATATTTTTTACACATCTTTAATAATTTACATGCATGTACTTATAAAGCAGATTCACTTTTATTACTACCATGCTAATTATTAAAAAGCACCATCTGAAAACAGATAACTTTTTCAGATGTTTACAATATCTTATGACATTGTGACTAGGAATAACCTGTTTCTTTCTAAATAGATATGTGTATTCTGTACATAATTATTTCACATACAGCAAAATTAAATAAAATATTAAAATTTATTTTAGTACTATTACTCATAACACTAATCTAAATAACTTTATCTAATTTTAGGTCAAAACTTAAGGAGAAAAATATAACAGTTGCTGTTACTCCTAATGGTTATGCAGATGCTGTGTTTGATGGTAAATTTATGCTGCCTGAAGAAAAAGAAATGACTTTTAGTGATTTCATTCAAACATTATTAGGTCCCAAGTCACCTGTTTATTATATACAAAAGCAAAACAATAACCTAATTGAAGAATTTGGCCCTTTACTTGATGATGTAGATCTCCATATTCCATGGGCTACTGAAGCTATAGGTTAGTTATAATTGTATTATTTTTTTCTTTATGAACATTTCCAACTTTCATTTTATTCACAGTTTAAACAAATTTGAAGTACATACATGTCACATTTTTAATTACTGGATGCTGTTGCACGTAGACTTAATTCTTAAAAAGCAGGATTACTTATAGCATAGCTGCCAACTCTCCTGGTTTTTCGCTATATCTCCTGGCCTCCCGGGTAAGTCACTCAATCTCCCGGTTTACACTCAGCTGCCCTTATTTCCCCCTTTCTACGCAAAAATCACTCGAATGCAAATCGTGACTTTCAGTTGTTTTCTGCGGTGCAGTTTTCTGCTACTACAGTATAGGAATTGATCACGATTGACATTTGTATTTTTGTATTTGTATCTACAGGTTACAAAAGTAAAAAAATCGGAAATAGATTACGAATATTCCAAAAATATCACGAAATGAGAAACGAAGTCACAAATTTTGAAATTGAAGTTTTCCCATTCTTTCATCTAAAAATCCATTTCTCAGCTATCGCGTAATCGGCGCTCACAAATGGCGATTATTCCCATAGCGTCATGAGAGAGATGATCAATGATTATCTAATGTGGGAAAAACGCATTTGCATCGACTAAAATTTTATTAAATTATTTTGTTTTATATATAAAACTATTATTCAAACGTATTATTAATGAAATGAGTCTTTTCTGCAGAAGTTTCGCTAAAATCGACGTTTGTGCGCGATCCTCCTTATATTTCGTTTTATTATGAAACTATATTTCCTCTTCTGCAATCTGTCATCATCATCATTTTTTTTTATAATTACTTTGTATTTTATACAGAAAACTATTGTTCAAACGTAACATTAATGAAATGAAAGGCTATTTTGCAGCAGTATCGCGAAAAACGGCATTTGTGCGCGGTCCTTCATATATTTCGTTTAATTATGGAAATAATTTCCACTTTTGCAATCTGTCAGCATCGTCAATTTTTTTTATAATTATTTTGTATTTTATACAAAAAACTATTGTTCAAACATATTATTAATGAAATGAAAAGCTATTTTGCAGTAGTATCGCAAAAAACGGCATTTGTGCGTGATCCTCCATGTATTTCGTTTAATTGTGAAAATAATTTCTACTTTTGCAATCTGTCTGCATCGTCTAAAATTGGGCTGATCAAAATCTCCAGGTTTTTTTCATATTTTTGCACAAAAATCTCCCGGTTATTCATATTTGAAGGTTGGCAGCTATGCTCATAGAAATTATGGAATCCTTGATATTTTCGTTTCTGGTTCCTTTCCTTGTCTGATGCAGTTATTAGCTATCATATTTATTCGGCTGGCTTCCACCTAACCACAGGGTCATATTACTTGCCCTTCCTATATGTAACTCAGCTGGAAGTCATATACAAAAATGTTTTATTATTTATGATATAGTATATTTTTTATTTTATGTATAGTATACATAGAAACAAGATAAATAATGGACCTATGGAAGTTGAAAAATTAATAAAAATAAAAATGATGCTAGGAATGCATAATAGAAAATTATTAATGAGTGCAAATATCAAATAAATTTGTGCAAACAAGTAAGAGCAACAGTGAGGAAAATGAGACTAAAGTTAAGATAATTGATACGAGTTCTAGAACTGTTAAAAATTTGTTATCGAGAATATTCAAAATATTGAATGCAGTCAGGTCAATAATACATAATATCAATGAATATAATGAAAAAAATGAGGATAATAATGGTATAGTCAATAAATCTCAAAATGCAACCAATGTTAATAAACCAGTTTTCGCACAACTGAAAGTTAGAATTGAAGCTGGAGAGTTTATACTTGCACAGCTGCAGCTATCAGGAAAGGTGAAATTACTAGAAATCTTACTGAAACCACTAAAGCTCACCAAGTCATTCTTACCTGAATTCTCTATTCATGCTGTAAAAAATAAAAATTATGTTAAAACATTATACAGCTGAATTTCTGATAATCGTCAATTTTATGTCCCTTGAGCTTTAAAACAATATTATAAATAAAACAGATATTTTTTGTTGTATTTATTTAGAATACCGTCTGTTCTACATATTTTTTGAGAAAAAAATATTTTTCAATAATAATAAATATAGTTTTTTACTTCATAAAACAGTAAATTCGTCATTTGTATCACTGTCCCTCAGTGATGGGTTGAGTTTTCATTTCTTAATTATATAAGTAAAAAGCATAAATAATGGAAATAAATAAATGAAGTTTAACAAATTACGATTTTAACTTGTAAAAAAAAATCTTTTTCTTTAAAATTTTAATGATATTTTATTGCAAATTTGCTTATACATTCTTGTCCCCAAGAATTGGCGATAGTATGACGATGTTCAAAAATTATCTTTTTCTCCACTAGATGGAGACAGCAGCAATATTAAATCCTAAAATAATATCACTTAGAATTTTGTTCTAAGATTTGTTTAAAGTTTCACCACTTTACGATAATTAAGGTCAGTGAAAAACACAATTTTATTATTAATTTTTGATGCATATATGTATTATCTGTCAACTGTGCCATGCATTTAATTATTGTTAATATTTATGAAAATTTGAAAGTAATATATCTTCTGTTAGCATGTAAAAGCGTGTTTCACAAAATGTAAATTTTATTTTACAATGTTAGTTTCGATTTCTGTATGGAATAAAAGTATGTAGGAACATCAACTGTGTCACAGTCATTTGTGTCACACGAATGGAATGATTTTTGTTACGCGGAATGATGTATGGCCAATTCGGCTTTGGATGATAAAATCTCTTTCTTTCATTTTATGATTTTCTGTAGTTTTCAAGTATAAGATCATTTTGAGTTGGAATTCATGTGAGATTTAATACATATTCTGTGAGATTTAAAAGAAATTGTTAATATAGAGTGTAAAATAAGTTAATAAACATATCATTTTAATAAAACATTTACATCACGAATCGTTAATACAGTTCTGCAAAATTTAAAGAAGTTTGTTAATATAGAATAAAATATTTTTAATAAAACATCGCAAATCAGAAATTCTGCAAAATTTCAGGAAATTTGTTAATACAAAATTTTAATTACAACATTTACATCATGAATCAGAATTTTTGCATAATTTAAGTAAATTTGTTAATACAGAATTAAATAATTAAATTAAAGCATTTACATTGGGAATAGGAATTCCTGTAAAATGTAAGAAAAAATTGTTAATATATAATAAAATGTTTTAATTAAATTAATACTATGGTTTTATTTACATGTTTTCCTTTATTTTTTCCTCAGAATACCTAACAAACTAAGCATTTGATGTCTAATTAAAGAAAAAAAAATTATTTAAAAAATTAATGCAGAGAATGTTAATATCTCTGTAAATAAACAAAGGGCTAGTACAAATGTTGAAAGTATTAAAAATGTTGATGTGAAAAGGGAAAAATCTCAAGCTATGGTTAAAAATGAAGCTCAAAAGTACCGAAAGCAACAAGTGCAGGCAAATATTCACACTCAAAGATATTGAGCTAAACAAACTGATGAGCAAAAAATGGCAAGAAACGCTAAAAATAGAGAAAGCTATCACAGAAGAAAAGTAGCAGGTTTGATAACATCTATAAAAGAAAGAGTGTAATAAAGAAATCAAATGCTAAAGGAAAAAATGGTGAGATGCTGCAAAAAAGTACAGACACGAAAAAAGGCTGATTTGACCATTATTATAAACACAGCATCTTCTGATTCCCTCTATAATACCGCAAGTACTAGTTATTCATCCCAGCATAATGTTAGTAGAAAAAAGTGGCACATAGTAAGTCCATAAGGCAGATTAAGATATTGGAGAAAGAGAACCAAAAACTGAAATGTATGGTTAAAAAGTTTATTTATTTTTTATTTATCAAATGCCAGCCTGTTGACTATTAAGTCATAAGGCTTCGTGCTCTCCAATATTTTTCCACAATACAATTACAATGAGATAATGCAGGGCATTCGTCAATGTGCGCAGCTGTCATGTCTTGTCCAGTTGAACACAAAATACACAGGTGAATTGACAATATTAAAATGAAAGAGATGGGCACGAAGACAATTGTGCCCAGTCAAAAGTCTAAAAGTGGAAGTCGCAGCTGCATGAGGAGCATCAGGAACACAATGGGGACTGGTGCTGAGAACACTCCAGAGTTTAGCACGAGAACAGCAAACAGCCGCAGTATAGAAGGAATGTCTAAAGACTCTATTTATTTCAAGTTTTGATGAATGAAAGGTTAAATTTCTGTTCGATTTCTGGATTATATTGCACCCCTTCTTTGCCAAAAGGTCTGCTTTCTCATTACCCTCAACACCGCAGTGGGAGGGCACCCACTGGAAAGACACCTTGCATTGTATTTTCCCGAGAAGAGATCTACACTGCTAGACGTGAGGGCTTTTCCTCTCTTGATTTGATTTGATAATAGAGCCTGAAGGACAGAAGTTGAATCAGAGGGGATCACAGCCCTCCCTTGAAAAGTATAAAAAGTGGTATTATAGATTTCTGATCCAGACCCCCAACATATGAATCACCTAGTCCTCATACAAAAATGAATTATTTGCTAAAAGATCTAAAAGTGTCAACTGATGTGAAAAAGAAATTGCTATTTGGAGAGGCATTACAAAACAACTAAAAAAATCAAGAGAAATGTAAATCACACAGGGAGAAACATGTTTTTATAAGTCAATACATGAAAAAATATTAAAGAAATACAGAGTGCTAAAACTAGCAAAATCCTTTTTTCACAGTAGAATCAACAGAAAAATTTTAGCAAGCAAAACTATGATTAGAAAAATAAGACGCAATGCAACTGCAGAACATTTAAAAGAAAAAATTAAGGGTTTCTATGAAAATGAAACTTCAAGTCGCATATGTCCAAGTAAGAGGGATTATGTAACAAAAAGTGGGATATCTGTACAGAAGAGGTGAAGAGGTTGTTAATTACATCTGTTAAACAAATATGGAAGGACAACAAACAGATATTAAAATTTCATACACAACATTCTATAGCCTTTTTGGATAGTGCCTCCTAAATGTAGATACAAAAACGCTTGTTTATGTATTAAACATGAAAACATGAATTTATTAGTTTCTAAATTATATAATCTTAAAATATTAGATTTCAAAAATCCAGAAAATCTCTCTGAAAGTTTTATACCAAATATTAGAGCAAGTCAAAATTTAACTGATAGTGTCACATATGTGAAATGGGAAAATGTTTCTGAAAAGAAAATGGTGAAAAGAGAAGAAAAGTGTGTTAGAATAACTGTAAAAAGTAAAAAAAACAGGTTACACTTCAAGGTTGATTGAAGAAGTTAAAAAAGAACTTCCATTTTTAAGAGGCATGTAAACATAATGTTGCATCAAGCAAACACTTTAAAACAGCTAAAGATAAATTTAAAATCCAATGAAATATTATTATACATTGATTTTTCAGAAAATTTTATCTTAAAAATGTATAAAGAAGTGCAGAACTTTCACTTTGGAGCATCCAAAAGACAAATTTGTTTACACGCAGTCATAGCTTATGTAAAGGAAAATAATTCATTGTAAAGTATTTCTTTTTCTACAGTTTCAGAAAACTTGGATCACCAAGCTCATGCAGTTTGGGCCCATTTAAAGGAAATATTTGAGAAAATAAAATTTCAATTTCCAGACATCAACAAAGTTCATTTTTTTTAGATGGTCCTACTGGCCAATACAAAAATAGATTCAACATTCAATTTTTAATGAAGTTATGCCTGAACATACTGCCAAACCTACAAGAAACAACATGAAATGTCACTTACAGTGGTCATGGCAAGGGGCTAATGGATGGTATAGGAGGTTATCTTAAAAGAACAGCAGACACCCATGTTCTTCATAAGGGAGATACAATTTCAGCAGATGATTTTGTTCACCTTTTCAGGGACAAATCATCTATAGATGTTGTTCTCTTACCAGCAGAGCAAATAAATTCTATTTTACATCAAACTGATAGAGTTGCTTCTAAAATCCCCAAAATGTTATTAGTTCATTAGGTAAAGCATATAGTTCTTAAAAACACATACTAATAGATTATCTTACTTTGAATGCATTTGTGAATGTCAGCACTATGCCCACATTAGAGGCTCTTATGAGATGAATTAAAATGTTAATGTAACTTTCTTATAAATTATGTTAATTAAATAGCCAACTAATTTTTCTTTCCTTAATTTGTTTAGCTATAAAAATATTGTTACTCATCATTTTAAATGTAATGGCACCGTGATGTTTAATGATAACTAGTATCCGGGTAAATAACATTAAATATTAGTACCTATATATAAATCATTACACATTTTGTGGAGGCTAAAACTTTCCTAACTTTTTTAAAATTAGTGGAGAAGATTGATGGGCCCCATTTGGAAATATTGTTCATGAAGCTTATAGGCAAAAAGAAATTTAATTGGCCACAAAAACGAGACAGGCAAACAATAATAACAGCAAATGTCCTTTGCAAAATTAAAAAATCTCCAGTTTCAGCTCAACACTTCATGCTATTAGATGAAGATTTTCAGCTTATTGAAAATATGTTTAATGACATTATGTGTTCTTCATAGCATATGGTGTATTGATAAAAACTGTGCATGATTTAAAAAATATATTTTTTACTAACTATTAAATTTAATGTTCTGCATATGTTCCCCTATTTCGGAGATTCTTCTAGTCAATTTCTACATTATCTGTTTATTACAAAAATGTTTGTCTATTTTTCTAGTTTAATTAGTTTATGCATTTATTTTAATTATATAAGTGTAGATTGAAAAAAATATCAAATTTTGACTATGCAAAAGTGATAGTGATGTTTAATTTTTCTATGTTCTAGTCTTTAAGTTAGAATGTTATGTGCTAAAGATTTTTTTTTTTTTGCCATTTCTTCTAAAATAATTTAATTAATTTGTGGTGTAACAAAATAAAAGTTATTTTTTAATGATTCAATATGTGTCGCATTATTATATTAATACTGCTTAATAATACCCTTAAATGTAAACAGTCATTTCGGCAACACTGTTATTCAGGTGACAAATATTTTCCTTTATAAAAAAAAATATTAAATTGCTAGAATTCCAAGAAACTCAGAAAAGAGCAACCTTGATTGATGTTATCTATTTGCAAAATTAAGGCCCATAAAAACCATTTACAGAAAATCTATCGCAAAGTTATCTCTAAAAATTTTTACCTAAAGTGCAATTTCATTAAAAAATATAATTTTTGTAAAGTAATTATTTTATATTTATACATTAAACACTGTGAATGATATGTTTCATGCATTCTTTACTTGAATTGGTGTGAAAAAAAAATATGTTAAAATATTTCACATTTTTGACACAAATAAACAGCTGTCATCGAAATGATGTTTTTATCAAGTTCATATTCAAAATATACCATAAAACTTTATTAAATTATACTAAACAGCTCTGTCAGCTATTAGGATTCTTAAAAAGCATTCCCAAGAACTTATTCCAAGCAAAAATTTCTAAAAACTATGAAGTTGAAACAAGAATTTTTTGGAACCTGAAAATTGACAGTTATCAGCAATTCAGCCATGCAATAAAAATGAGAGCACCGTTTCATTAAATAAAAACATGAAGGTAGGAATAGTAACAAAAGAAATAGAAATTGTAAATATGGAAAGAATTAAAAATATAAATAATATTGCAATTAATGATGTAAATAAAATAAAAAATGCTTGCACTAAAGAAATATTAGAATTAAAGAAAAGTGAAATTAATGATACTGATTTTTACCTTGAGCATTTACAAGGTGAAGATAGAACAAATATGTGCAAATTATTGTAAAACAGTTATGCTCTTTTCTCGAAATCATATCAAACTGGGAGAAACTGGTGCTATTACATCTAAAATAGAACTGCTGCCCAATTTTCCTATCTAAACAAAGTTATATCCCTTGCAAATTTTTTGAAAATCGTCACTCAGAAGGCAATTTAAGAATTTTTTAAATCTGGACTAATAGAAAAATCCCAGTCAAATTATTACTTCCCAATATTAATAGTAAAAAAGCCATGAAAGAGGGAGAAGAAATTAAATACAGAATGGCAGTTGACTATTGTGTCATATATTTTTATCTCTTTCCTACCCTTGGAGCTGCCCAGAATAAAAGATATTCTGCATAAAATTTCAGCACATAAACTGTATGGTGTTTGACCTTAAGGTAGCATTTTTAAAAATCAAATTGCATGAGGAAGATAAGAAAAAATGTTAAGCTTCAAAACTGGGTGCATGAAATAGTTTTCTCTAAATAGGCTCTCATTTGGCTTGAAAAACCCTGGGCATATTTTCGATTATTAATGGATAAAGTAATAGGGGATTTAAAAGAACAAAATATTTTCTTTTATTTGGATGATTTGGTTTAATGTGGTAAATCAACAAAAGAAGTTATGAATAAAATGCAAACAGTATTTAATCATTTGGAAAACCAAAACCTGGACTCGAGTAAGCTGCAAATGTGCAAACAAGAAATTGAATTTTTAGGGTATAAAATTAACAGCAATGGTATTAGCCCTTTACAAAGAAATTGTGCTAAAATTCAAAATTTCAAAGATCCAAATACTGTAAGACAAGTTAAAAGTTTCTTAGAAAATACAAATTATTTTTGATCTAGTACTTCAAATTATGCACACTTTGCTGAGCCACTAATAAATTTAACAAGGAAAAATATCAAATTCATATGGACCAAAAAATGTGAGGAAGCATAATCAATTGAAGTTAGCAATATTCAGTAAACCCACTATTAGAGTTCCAAATTTTAATGAGAAATTTATACTGAACACTGCATCAAATCAAGGATTAGCTATCAATATTTAACAAAGTATAAAGAGTTACTTATGTAAATGAATATTATTCAAGAGGACTAAATGATGCAGAAAAAAATATCCAGCGATCAAATTGGAGTTACTTGCAATATACGAACCCATTCAACATTTTCACGAATATCTCTTTGATAGGGAATTCATTTTATTAAGTGGTGCAAAATCACTTATTCATCACTTAAAGCTGGATAAGCAACCTAATATTAGTGAAGATGGCTGATGAAAATTAGCACATTCTCGTCCTAATTCAAGCATTAGTAATCCATTGGATTATAACTCACGGTACTTATTTGACCAAGAAGTCCAAGACAAGTTTATAAATATTTTAATTCATAATAATGAAATCAAGATTGAACAGATATTTAAGGAACAAGTTAATGATGAGAAACTAAGTAAAATTAGAAAGGGTTTAGAAGATGGAAGAATAAGATGAGAAAAAAAAAAGATTTTATTGATAGTATAACAAACCTTTTAGTAATAAGAAAAATAAATAAAGATGATAAGTGCAAGTTAAATCATGAAAACAAAATTGTTATTCCTCAAATAAATAAAATATTATAAATTGTTTCAAAATATACATTTGGATTTCAATGTATACAGGGTGTTCCAAAAAGGTTGAAACTCGCTTTAATTCTTTACCGTTGGAGATAAGTGGGCAATGTAAAATGCAAAAATGTTGAAAGTAAGGTAGGAAATAAGACTATGTTAATAAAATAGTCCTCCCATTAATTTTCAAAATGTAACACTTTTTAAATTTTTTTACGACCCCCTTAGACAAATTTGGTCAATCAAAAAATTTTTATTTTTAATGCAACAAGATCATTAAAAAAACCTGCATATCTGTATCTTTAAAATCAACTGAATTATGATAAAGGAAAAAATATGACTTATGCCATTTTTCCGTACCATGTGAAAAGCTGTTTCATTAGTGAAAATAGCGATCATAAACAAATTCATGATGGAAATTGTTTAGATCAAAAATACATTAATATGTGTCAAAATTTTTTATCACAAATGCATCTAAATAAAGCATTACACAGACAGAGATCATATAAAGCAGTGGTACTACATGGTTGGATATCCTATGTATTATCATCCAGTTTTATCTTTTTTGTGATATGTCACAAATTTACATTTCTAATTTGATATATGGTCCCTAGTCACAATGTTCAATTGTCAATTAAATATAACTCGCTCAATTTTAAAGATACAAATATGTGGGGTTTTTTTTTCATGATCTTGTTGCATTAAAAATAAAAATTTTCTGATTGACCAAATTTGTCTAAGGGGTCGTATAAAAATTAAAAAAGTGTAACTTTTTGAAAATTAATGGGAGGACTATTTCATTAACTTTGTCTTATTTCCTACCTTACTTTCAACATTTTTACAATTTACATTGCCTACTTATCTCCAACAGGTAAAGAATTAAAGCATATTTCAATCTTTTTGGGATATCAATCTTTTTTCCTGTATAGATGTTGAAAATTATGCAAAATCATGTCGTAAGTGTTTATGTGTCAAAGACAAAAATATACTACTGGAAACACTAAATAATGAGCCCAGTTTTTGTGTGGAGCACATTCTGATTGATATTGTTGGCAAATTGCCGTGAAGCAATCAAGGCTACTGCTACATTGTAATAATGTTGGATATATTCTCCAGACATTTAGAAGCATATCCAGTCAAAAGTATTGTAGCCCGGATAGTTGTAGACAAAATTATTCAATATATTTCTGCATTGATGAAACTATCCAGTTAAATATATGTAATATGTTCTGCAGTAATAAAAACACCAATGTTAAATATTATGATATTAAATTTTAACAATATAATTTTCATAGGCCTAGTTTGCTTTAATTTCTAGATAGCAAAGAGCAATCAGATTGCTAAAACTATAGAACAGCATGTTACAGCATGTTTAAAAAGAGTTTGATGTTTGGTAAAAGAAATAGTGAGGGGCAGATGTGCAATGTATAAATTGAAAGATTATACAGAGTGTTTCAAAAAGGATACAGCCCAACATTTAAGAAAGTAGAACTTACACTAAGGTTAATTTTATGTCAAGTTATTAGTCAGTACTATTAAACTCAAATGAGGAGTTAGTACTATCAACCAAAATAAGCAGTTGAAATTACTTTGGCATGTGTCAGTGTCTTCTAAGTATCTATTCCTGTGTTGTGTGCCTGCTATGTCATTTTCCCAGACACAACTTATTTTTAGATCTGAAATGAGTAGTTGGTGACAGTCTAGTTTGACAAAATAATTTTCTAAAAGATGGCCTGAGTGAGACAGTTAAATGTTCATTCTTATTATTGAGAATTTCCTTGACAGTACTGGGTGGTTTGTGCTCTTTAGATCTTCCACTCTTTCAGTCTTATGATATTTAGCAACCAAATATGATATTATTGGCTCTTTTAAGAATTTCAGAATGAAGAAATATCAGCTGAAACTCATCTTGCACACATTTATAAAATGTATGTATGAAATAAGTTTCAACAATATGCACACATTCTTTATTGAAATATGACATAACTGACACAAAGCACAGGAATAAATATTTCAAAGAAACTGACACATTATAAGGTTGTTTTATCTGCTTATTTCAGTTAACTTTAGTCCAGTAGTATCAATTGACTAATAATTTGAAATGCAATGCACTTTAGCATTTTGGAATACTGTACATACTTGCATATAAGTCGAGAAATTTGTACCAAAAAACTGCTTTAAAGTGGGGGAGGGGGGTTGACTTATGCATGAAGTTTGAAAACAATTGTAAGTCTAAAAGTTCTTTTTTATGTGAGGCAATCCATCCAAAAATGATATGGTAGTAATTATGCAATTGCACACTCAGAATTTCTCTGCACTTTAAAACTTTCCTGTGAGTTACTACCTTCCCGATTCTCTGACTACTAGCATATCGCTTCATCAAAAAATATATATACAACTGTTACATATATCTCTCTTATTTTCATTCAATGTTTATGTCTCGCTTCTTCAATTACGGCTGATTGTCTTCGACAAAAAAGTGTCCTTTTGCAGAGAGTACCTAATATCAACAGTGCTGCTTTAAGTCTATTACTGAAAAAATCAACCTAATATCAACAGTGCTACTTTAAGTCTAGGGTTAATGAAAAAATCGGCTCACATAATGGGTGGAAGCCAGATATTGTTTTGATTGAACGGTGGGTCAAGAACGCTTGGGATAAGGATGCGATACCTGCGGAAATTGGTCTTGAAATTGTTCAAAAAATGTTGCTTTAGTAATGAATTTGATGGCATAAATGATGATAAGGTTTTTATGAATGATGATGACAGTAATTTTTATTACATGGGCATAGATGGGATTGCTGATATTTAAATGACCCACCAATGGTTTTTTAAATCGTTTGGCGAGTTTGACTCAAACTATATCTATTAGACTTGCTTAGAATCAGGCTTTAAAGCATTCTGATGAAGTTTGTGTTATGGAAATTAAATGTTATTATTATATATATAATTTTTTTTGTTAAGTATTTTTGAATAATTTAAAGAAATTTTTTTTCTCTTTTTAGGATTGACTTATATGCGATTTTTGGATTTTTTTTTATTTTATTTCTCTGAAAGTAGGGGGGTAAACTTATACACAAGTATATATGGTACTGATCTACAGATTTACCTGAATATCAAAAACAACCTTAGCTAAGCTATCAGCCTTCTCATTCCTGATTATGTGACTATACTCTTAACTTAAGAGAAAAAATGAAAGTGTAGTGGAACCTGGAAAACTAACCACCTTGGTAAAGTAGGCACCTCCTTATACTGACCAATTTGCAAAATTTTGCTTCAGCCTATATGTAATATATAGGGAAATGTCCCCCTAAAGAGGCCACCTGTCTATAGTGTAAATTGACTAGTTAAATTGCCATGTCAATGTTATTTTAATCTTTAAAATGGGACCACCATAGACCCACCATCTTCTTTCTATCTTCTGTCTTCTGCACATGTTCTCTGGCTCACAGACTAATATATACAGACATTTCAGTTCAGATTTTGCAGTGTCTCCAAGTACTAGCTATTTTGAGAGTTGGCCCACATGGCATGGTTAAAAATGTTCAAGGATGGTTTTTGCCAAGACATTCTGGTAATGTTACCCTATTTGACCCCAAACAAAGCACTTCTCACAAACTTACTAGAACTATGCTTTCTTCTAGCATGTTTGAGTAGTGTGCAAAAAGATTATTTGAGATTATTGAAAATTTTGAATAGATTATTTCAAGAAATGTATTACCAAAAGAAATTGTTTATGTTACAGGGTATGTAATATATTTATATTTAGAATAGAAATAATATTTGTTATTTAATCATCCTATATATGTATCATAAGTATACACATGTTCATCATAAGAAAATATTGTGGTATTATCACTGTCGACTAGACTAAATTCTAAAAGGCAGTGGTATTATTAGTTAAATCCTTTCTTGCATTTTAATGAAATGTATAAAAATTGATATTTAGATAGTTTTTCATAGAGCTAGTAAGTTGAATTTGATTTTGTATGTGTATATATTTTTATACACTTTTTATTGCATGACATACTGTGGAAAATCCCCCCCTCCCAGGTAATTAACATTTGAGTTCTACACCTTTGATAGTACATTTGTGTAAATTTGTTATTTATTATAAGAATATCTGTATATTTAAAAAAAAATTCTGTTATTAGCATTCCAGAATAAATTAAGAACCAAGTAAATAAACAATCAACACTCCAGTATACATTTTTCACTGAAAATAATATATAATGTTTCAGTCTTTTGAGTATGTTAGCTTATAATTTTTTGTGCATAATATTTTACAGTGAAACAATGCAATGTGTCTATTTTTTTATTTAGTTTATGATTATATGAATTAAATATATATTTATAGTTATTTACATTTACTTAAACTAATAAATATATTTGTTATAAATAAAAGTATTTTTAAATGCTGATCATTTTTATAGTTTTAAAAATTATAAAAGCACAGTCCTGTGCATTTTTTCACCCAGCCGCTTTAAAATGAAATTGCCAAGAATATGATTGCCACTAAATCTAGCAGCCATGCTTTGTTTACATCATAGTTCCGATGGTTAATTGTTTAGAGTGCTAGTGTCTATGTTAAAGATGTTGCCATGAGCTCCTATGGGAGTGATTCTTCTAAATATAGTATTCTGTGCTCTGGCTCTCAAACAACTACCAACTCAGTAATAGCAACAAGCATCACATTCCAGGGTACAACAAAGACACAATAGGGGAAGTGGGATAGGGCTGTGAGAATCTATTTAAAAGCAGTTCTGTGTGTACTGCTGTGCACAAAGCATAATGTGTACTAACTGGAACCTGTTTTTTGACTACTAGTGATTGCATGAGAAACTTTCCCTACAGAAGATTTTCTTGTGAAAACATTGTAAAAGTAGTGGATAGTTTTGTTGGAGTTGGGAGTGTAATCTCTGAAGATTTTGTCATCTTGTGTTTTGTTTCAACTTAGGGCTTTGTTAAAAAATTCCTTGTTTCATTGGTGATTTTTTATAGCTTATACATTGTTCCTTATACTTATACATACACTTATACTTTTATAATTAGCACTTGGAAAGTCTGAAAAAAATTAAACTACTGAAATGTCTTGAAACAAATAGTCATAGAGCAGCTGCAGAAAAATTTCAGATTAGTAAAATTTATACGAGCACTATCCATGAACAAAAATCTGAGTATCTGTAATGATATGAAAAAAAAATTAAACTCAAACCTGTAAAATTCGTAAAACAAACAATTTTGAAGTAAACTAAGCTACTTTTGGGCTGTTCGAAAAAATGCGAGGAATGGATTCACATGTTTCTGGACCAATGCTGCAGGAAGTAGCATTAGATTTTTCCAAAAAAACATAAAGTAGAGCAATTCACAGCTTCAAATAGATGGCTGGAGTCTTCCAAGAAAAGGCATAATATTTCACAGAATGTTTTGTGTTGTGAATCAAATGATGTTGACCCTGAAACAGTGGATAATTTAAAGGACAAAATAGCTATTTTCATAGAGACTACAAGATGGAAGATGTTTCTAATGCTGATGCATGTAGGTTATTTTACAGAGCAATGCTCAATAAAACTGGTGATGGCTTGTGATAATTGTAAGGATAAAAAATTTTCAAAGGAAAGGTTACCAGTGTTACTAGCATGTAGTGCGACTGGAGAAAACTAAAACCTCTGATTACTCGCAAAGCTAAAATACCATTTTTGTCTTTAAAATGTGAATTCTAAAAACTTGCCTATTTTGTGGTATGGGAATAGTAAAGCTTGGCCAACAGCCACTATTTTTTCAGAATGGGTGGGCATAATAAACAAAACAAATGATGCAGAAAAATACTTTTGATTATAGACAACTGCCCCACTTATCATCATGATTTATAATTTTCGAATGTTAAAGTTCAATTTCTTCCAGCAAATACAACTACTTTACCAAGGTGTAATTTAAGCATTAAAGCTCTATTATAGAAATTTTTTACTGGAAGCTGTGATATCCAGGTGTGATAGATGTAAATCTGTGAATAAAATTGCCACATGCATACATGTTTTAAATGTTGTTATGTGGATAAAATAGTCCTGGGATCTAGTATGTACAACTACAATTTCTAAGTGTTTTGAAAAATGTGGTTTCCTTCAAGAAACTCCAGGTGAAATCACTGATGTTGCTTCCCATGATGACAACTTTGATGCAGACAGCATTTCCAGTATGCAATATCTTATGGACCAAGTAAATTCAAATGATGGGATAGTAAATGCTGAAATGTTTTTAAGTTCAATAATGATATTCCATTGTGTGAAAGCCCCAGGCCGTCCGGCTCGTCCAGAGGACTTAGAGCAACAGATTGGACGACCGGGGATATTCAGACCGGGGATATCAACAGATTGGAGGACCGGGGATATATTGTGTAACAATTTTAGTGATCCTGAAAACTTAAAATATGACATTCTTATAAATAGTAAAAATGAATCTGTTCCTAATGAAGATAAAATGGAGATTGAAGATGTTGATCCTCCTTCCGATGCTGAAATGTTGCATATGTGTAAGGGAATGCAATTGTATGGTTTAAGTAACTGTCCAGATATGCTGAATTCCTTAAGAAAAATTGGAATAATGACTGAAGGTGTAATTCCCAGGAGAAGGCATTTTGAACAAAAAAATAATCACAGATTTTTTTTAATAAAAGTGGCACTTCATAGGAAAATTTTATAATGTAAACTTGCTATTACCATCTTTATTATTCCATTAAAAGTTTTAAAATGTGAAGGATTCAGTGGAAGTTTCTCATGTGCATCTAATATGTATTAGAAGCAAACTGCATCCATATTTCAACGGAAATAGTACAGGAAAGTAAATAAAAAATGCATAATATACAAATTTTCTAATGTGTCTTAAATTTTATCCCATTTTGAATTTTATTTATTCTAATAGCAAAAGTTTATCAAGCATAGTATACTTTAAGCAAAAACAGTGTTTATTTGAATTTGTCCAGTAAAGTTATCAATTTTATCTGTCCCGAGAGTGGTCACATTAAGCAGGTTTTACTTCTAATTTTCAAGATATTTGACAGTGGCTTGTGTCTCTACAATAGTTTTTTAATACTATTTATCTTCCGCAATGCTTGTAAGAATGATAGAATGTGGAATCATTACAGACAAAATGACTTGATAAGGCTTTATGATCTTCAATTCAACTGACAGTTTTATAAAAAAAAAACTTGAAGCCAGTATATTCGTTACATATTTCAATGTATTGGTACTTCATTTTTATTCTGTTTTCATGTACAATGAATGCTATAACAACTTCATTGATTTTGCTTCGATTTGTCAGGCACTCTCTGATATTCCTCCTAATTATCACTGTACAGCTGAGGAAAACAAATCTCCACTCTTTGTTATTTAAGCATCGTTCATCATAGAGATCCGGGGTGATTATGGTCCGAAATTTCGAAAAATTTGAACTCCTGTAGTTTGGATATGAAAGTGTAAAAAATTGTTAAATTTCTGCCTCTAATTTAAAAAATATCACGCAAAATCTGAAAATATCTCTATAAGCTAGTAAAAGTCAAATTTTGTGTTTACTATGAGGTTAAAGTAAATGAAAGTTTGTGATTTATCATTAAATATGCCCTGCTTAAGCAATGCATATTTCAAAGTTATTCTAACCTATGTCCTTCATTATTGGATTTGAAACCACTTGCATCGGATTTAAATATTTTATTATAAATTCTATTTGTTTGAACAAGCTCACAAAATTGGATAAAAATCTTCATAAAATTGAAATATGCAGAAAGTTCGATCTGTTGGTTGAATAATTATATTTGGTGTCAAAAAAATGTTAAAATACCAGAATGGTGGATTAAAATATTTAATAAGTCAGACTTTCCCCCATGCAGTTAAAAGCGTGTTATTTGACTATAAATGAGGAGGCATTTTATAGACAAACACTTTATATTTAATAAGTCAGACTTTCCCCCATGCAGTTAAAAGCGTGTTATTTAACTATAAATGAGGAGGCATTTTATAGACAAACACTTTATTATGTGCAAACACAAATAGAGCACTTCTCGCTCAATATCGTCCCAAGTGTGTGCTACTTCCACAGTTTGATTACAGCCGCTCAACTAGCTGCTCATGCCTTAGGATGAGTCGAGCGGTCTGGGTCTTTTAACAGTTTGATTACAGTCCAAGTAGCAATTCTTACAGTTATTGTTATTCCACATTTCCCTTTTTTAACACTTTATAACATGGCTGAAAAGTGTTTATAACTTTGTTCATCCTGTCATTCTATCTGTCTGTCTGTCCATTCGCACGATAACTGTCATAAAAATGACTTTATCAAAATGAAATTTTAGTATGTTCTTGAGACAGTCTGTGGGACATATGGGAATGTAAATGAATAATATCACCTAATTAATTTTGGATTGAACCCGGGTTGAAAAAATGAAATACATTGAACCCTATGGTACCTAATATATAAAAAAAAATTTAAGCAAAGTTGAAATTCACAAATTGCTTCAAAAATTTTAGGAAATATTCAAATTATCCCATAAAATATATAAAAAAAATCCAGCAAAATGTTAGGTAGTTTTTTAAATAAAGATTAAAATAATAATTACACTCATATTATATGAAGAGATCACGTGACCCACTTCAAAATAAAATTTGGCATCCATATTTTTTTCCTAGTGTAAAAATCGTGATTTTTAAATTTTTTTTAAATTTATACTTAGTATTGCATACGTCCTAAAACCACTTTGTTTTTGCGTATTTTCTGTGCATCTATATTCTGCACCAATGCAATTAAATATATTTTAGTTTAAATGATCATCAGACTTTAAATATTTCTACAACAAAGCCTAATTTTAATGGATGCAGAATGTAAACAAATGATTGTAAGATAAATTTCATAAAATATATAAAAAAAAATTCATCAAAATATATTCAGTAGTTTTTTAAATAAAAATTAAAATAATAATTACACCTCTTATATGAAGCGATCACGTGACCATGATATGAAAAGATCACGTGACCCACTTCAAAATGATATATGGCATCCATCTTGTCTCAAAATCGTGATTTTTTATTCTTTTTAATTCATATTGAGTGTTGTATCCGTCCTAAAACCTCTTTATTTTTGCTTAAATTCTGTGCATCTACATACTGAAACAACTCAATGACAATATATTTGAGTTTAAATGATCATCCAAATTTGATTATTTCTACAACGAAGCCTATTTTTCACTTATGTAAAATGTAAACAGCAAAATATGTAGGATGAGTTGTATAAGAATTGCTGTATTTTTTTAAAGCAAAAGTATTTAGATCATGGAGTTTGCATAGCTGATATGAATGAAATATTCATTGATTTTACAGAGAGAAGGACGATTTTTTTCGATGAAGTTTTAAGCATAGAGTTTAATTACTTGTAGCTCCATGGTCTTAAGTTTTTAAATAAAATAAATTATTTTAGTACTGTGATGAATGAAATGATTGGGAAAATGTTATGAATGAAATGCCGTTTTTATAGAGAGATCCAGGCGTGTTATTTTTTCTATGACGTCATTTGAATGTCGGTTGTTTTCATTGAAGTTTTCAAATTAAATAAATTTTTGCAGTATTATGATGATTTTAAAAATATTACCGAGGAATGTATCGCATTTTAGAGATATTTAAACCAGGCAATTTATATTTCAATGCCGTCATTTGAATGAAATTCATTTTTTTCGATGAAGGTTTAAGTTTTCAAATATAATAAATTAATGTAGTATTGTGATAAGTTTTAAAATATTACTTAGGAATGTATTGCATTTTAGAGATGTTTAAATAAAATTTCATTGGAGTTGGAATATGTATAGGCATTTTTGTATTATATAAGCATATATATTTCATTTCTTAACCTGACTGCTGAAAAAGTCTTAAAACTACCGATATTTTCTTTTTTCACTACTGAAATCTTCATTAGCTGGGTAGCATCACTATAATGATTGAAGCTTTTCAGTGTCCTGATCATTGAGTCATAAATGAACCCCTTTTAGCATGATTATGGAAACTTTTATCTAATGCTCCCTAAAACTTTCACTCAAAAAGTTTTCACGTGAATTTCAGAAAATTCTATCTAGTTCTAGATTTTTTGATAACAAAGCCAGATATAAAGTTTCGTGAAAATCCATCAGTATTTATGGCAGCTATTGTGTACACTAGCAATCGACAACAGATGGATACTACTCTAAAATAGTCAAAATGTGTTCAGCAGGTTCTAAAACATGCAATGGCATCAAAATCTCAATATAGAAAATATTCGTAGAAACAATACTTTCTCTATTCTATAGTATGAGAAAGTAAAAATATAATATGGAGACATTTCACCAGTGAATTGAGATGCATGTGTGTGTATGGGGAGGGGGGGGGGGGGTCAATAGAAAAAATACCTATTTATAATCATGTACAAACAGTCAGTCATGCAAGTAAAGGTCTTGAACAAAGAAACTTCATAACCAAACAGGAAATAATGCCCATCTACCTACAGAATAAAAAAAAAGCTGCTTTCCCACAAACCAAAGTTAATGAAAAAACAAACATTACTTCAAATGTTTAAACAATTTGTTCAAGCATTAGTTTGAACAACTTGTTTGAACAAATGTTCAAACATTAGTTCAAATGTTTAAACAAAATAAACTTTCTTTTTCTTTTTAACACTTTACAACAAAGTTGAAAAGTGTTTATTACTTTGTTCATTCTGTCTGTCTGTCTGTCTGTCCGTTACCATGATAACTGCCATAAAAATGACTTAATCAAAATGAAATTTTAGTATGTTGTTCAGATGGTCTGTAGGACCTATGGGAATATAAATGAATAATATCACCCAATTAGTTTTGGATTGAACCCGGGTTGAAAAAATGAAATACATTGAGCCCTATGGGACCTAATTTTTCAAACATTTTTTAAGCGGATTTAAAATTCAAAAATTGCTTCAAAAATTTTAGGTAATATTCAAATTGTTCCATAAAATATATAAAAAAAAAATTTAGCAAAATATATTCAGTGGTTTTTAAAATAAAAATTAAAATAGTAATAACACCTCTTATATGAAGCGATCACATGACCATGATATGAAAAGATCACGTGACCCACTTCAAAATGATATATGGCATCCATCTTGTCTCAAAATCTTGATTTTTAAAGTTCTTTTTAATTCATATTGAGTGTTGTATCCGTCCTAAAACCACTTTATTTTTGCATAAATTCTGTGCATCTACATACTGAAACAACGCAATTACAATATATTTGAGTTCAAATGCTCATCCAAATTTGATTATTTCTACAACGAAGCCTATTTTTCTTCTTCTTCTTCAGTGGCCTGACAGCCCAGGATGGGCCCTTGCCTTCCGCAGTATAGAACTCCAGGCTCCCCTATCCCTGGCCAAAGACCTCCAGTTCAAAACTTTTAAAATTTTAAAGTCCTTTTCCACACAGTCAAGCCATCTGAGTTTAGGTCTTCCTCTTTTACGGGTGCCGAATGGTCTGGCCGAAAAGATCTTTTTTGTTGTATGGCTTTCAGCCATCCTGCACAGGTGACCCACCCATTTAGTTCTCTGAATCGTGATGTAATGGACTATATCTGGTTCATTAAAAGACTTATAAAGTTCAGAGTTAGAGAGTTCTTCTTCTCCAGATGTTGTTACAATTTAAGCCACCAAAAATACTTCTCAAGATTTTTCTCTCAAAAACAGAAATGATATCTTTAACCCTTTCTGTCATTGCCCAAGTCTCAGCAGAGTAGGTAAGAATGGGTCTGATTAAACTTTTGTAGATTATTTTAGGTAATATTCAAATTGTTCCATAAAATATATAAAAAAAAATTCAGCGAAATATATTCAGTAGTTTTTAAAATAAAAATTAAAATAATAATTACACCTTTTATATGAAACGATCACGTGACCATGATATGAAACGATCACATGACCCACTTCAAAATGATATATGGCATCCATCTTGTTTCAAAATCGTGATTTTTTTAAGTTCTTTTTAATTCATATTGAATGTTGTATCCGTCCTAAAACTACTTTATTTTTGCTTAAATTCTGTGCATCTACATACTGAAACAACGCAATGACAATATATTTGAGTTTAAATGCTCATCTAAATTTGATTATTTCTACAACTAAGCCTATTTTTCACCTATGTAAAATATAAACAGCAAAATATGTCGAATGAGTTGTATTAGAATTGCTGTATTTCTTTAACACAAAATCATTTAGTTGATGGAGTCTGCATACCTGATATGAATCAAATATTCATTGATTTTACAAAGAGAAGAACAATTTTTTCCGATGTAGTTTTCTGCATAGAGTTTAATTTCGTGTAGCTCCATGGTCTTAATTTTTAAATAAAATAAATTGTTATAGTATTCTGATGAATGACATGAATGGGAAATTATTTATGAATGAAATGCTGCTTTTATAGAGAGAGCCAGGCGTGTTATTTTTTCTATGACGTCATTTGAATGAATTTCAGTTGTTTTCGATGAAGTTTTCAAATATAATAAATTATCGTAGTATTATGATAATTCTTAATTTATTCGTATATCTCAAAAATGAATAAATTCATTAAAATAATAGAGTGTAATTATATGGTGGATTTAGAGTAAAACACTCTCTGTTTTATATTCTTTGTTTTCACTATTTCCATATTTGCCGGCCAGAAAAATGGTGTCTCAGAATTTTGCTTTGATGTATTTTTTAACACTTTACAACATAGTTAAAAAGTGTTTATGACTTTGTTCATTCTGTCTGTCTGTCTGTCCGTTAGCACGATAACTGCCGTAAAAATAACTTTATCAAAATGAAATTTTAGTATGTTATTCAGACGGTCTGTAGAACCTATGGGAATATAAATGAATAATATCACCCAATTAGTTCTGGATTGAACCCGGGTTGAAAAAATGAAATATATTGAACCCTATGGGACCTAATTTTTCAAACATTTTTTAAGCAAATTTAAAATTCACAAATTGCTTCTAAATTTTTAGAAAATATTCAAATTATATCATAAAATATATAAAAAAAATTTCAGTAAAATATATTAAGTAGTTTTTTAATTAAAAATTATTTAATATAGGGAAAAAAACAAATTCAATTAAATTCTGACTTTTGGGATATCCTCCAGAAAGCAAAAAGAGATATATTATATAATAAATATCTTTCCAAGAGTTTTATCATTTTGTATATGAGAGAGGCTTCACATTTTAAAATAAATTTGGTAGATAACAATTTTTAATTTTTTTTTTTATTTTCTATAACTCTTCATGATATACTTATTTGATGGCATTTTTAATGCACTTTCCTATGTCCTAGAGAGTTAAAATTTGGTATACAGCTTATATTTGTTGAACATTTTATTCTACAAAAATTTGGTGGATCTTTAAATATAGATCATACATTTTTTTCGAAATTTCCTGCAAATAATCCCCGTTCACTTCTATAATTCATTGTTGTAATATTGTTAAAAATTCTTATGTGGGTAGTACATGTCTTTCCCTGCAGACTCATATTCACGTTCTCTTTATTTCTTCAATAATAATTTGAGTTTATCTGCACAAAATAACAGCCATAAGTATTTTCAATGACATTGAATTTGCACGTTAAACTTAAATTTGGTTCTCATTTGATAGCTGGACTTATTGTCAAAGGTGGCGTAGCGAAAACGCAAAAAAACTAGAATATCTCAAGAACGGCTAGTCCTAGAGTAATGGGGTTAGTCTTATTCTTTTCGTTGTCAAAAATCTCGTATAAAATAGGAATTTAATTGATATAATTGAGCACACGTAGTCTTTTATTTTTATATTTAACGATTTTTGCAGGCCATTTCGCAAAAATAGCCCGTTCCTTTTTCCCGAATCGTACTAGAATAACCTACAAATGATTTATATACCAAATTTTGTTAAATTTGGTATATAAATCACTTGTAGGTTATTGAAATATTATACACCAAATTTTGTTAAATTTGTTCCATTAGTTTTTAGCTAGAGTGGATAAAGGCAATTTCTGCCGGCCATTTTGCAAAGAAGGCAGATTCTTTTATTACGAATCGTACTATAATCTAATGAACATCAAGATTTCCCACAAAAAACATACCTACCAAATTTTATAAAATTCGGTCCATTAGACCACTCACAGACACATAGAAACATACACAGATACACCCTTACACACACAGACGTCTTCCTAAAAATAGCTTTTTCATGTTCTAGAAGTCCCAAAACGTGTAGATCCTTCGAAAATTCGAGTTCCGATCTCCGGCACGATTCCAATACTTTGTATACATACACACACACACACACACATATATTATCTGTGTATCTGTATATCTAAATTCTGTGCCTATGCAATTACAATAGTTGTGATTTTAAATGATCCCTAAACTTTTATTATTTCTTCAATGAAGCCTAATTTTAACTTATGCAGAATGCAAATATCTCAAGCGATTGTAATGTGAGTTACATAAGAATTGCTGAATTTTTTTCACACAAAATTATTTAGCTCTGGAGTCTGGAATGCAAGTTATATGAATGAAATATTCATTGATTTTGCATAGACAATCAGATGATTTATATTTCGATACAGTTTTAAATATTTAAGTATAATAAATTACTGTAGTACTGTGATAATGTAAAAGATATCACCACTGAATGTATCACATTTTAGAAATTTTTAAATGAAATTGCATTTCAGTTGGAAAGTGTTTCATAATCAATGCTTATGCATGATTGATCTTTCTTGTTATTTCTTGTATATGTATATTTTTTTCTTAAAATTTCTTTTGTTCCAATTTTTTTGGTATTAAATAATATTTTTAATGGGTTAACTTGACTTTTGTCATTATTTTTACTAAAAATAATGTTTTATAGTGTATTTAGTTCATATTGTGTTTGAATTTTATCCAAACTCTATAATCCAGTAAATTCTAAAATTCGACATTGGCAAAGTCCAGATTTTCGAGGTTGAACTCTACATGCAGATAAAATTGTGTACATATATAGAAATTTTTGAGTTATTTTAATGTGTTTTTCTCACTGTTATGTATTCAAGGTAAATATCAGTTAAATCTAAAATTATTATTTAAAATTGGTGTTAAAATAGAAATATGCAGTTCCTGTAATTTTGATGAAGACAACAGGGAAAACCTGGAGAACTCAGGGAATTTCATTTTGAAAAATGGGCATGAACCCTGTATGAGCTAGAGGTGAGATTATACCTGATCACTTTAAACCTAATTTCTTCATCCCATCGTTTGTTTAATCTGTTTAACACAGCTAGTAATTCTTTAAAATCAAATAATGGTCAGATCAGAAACATACAAATTCTATTCTAGTACAGAGCTTATTTCCCACCAGCATGTCTAAACAGTTTCTGGTTACTTCGCAACAGGTTATTTAACTACTAAACAATCATTCAATATGTTGTATTATATATAAAATTATGCATAAAATAAATTATATAAAATATTTTTTTTTTTAATATTAGGGCGAAAGCCAGATGCTGCCAATTTCTGGATGGGTGATGGTAGAGCTGTTACTTCATGTAAGTTTCTCCTTTAATTCATATTTATGTGTTTTTCTAATGTGGATAGAATCATGTAACTATTGGTTAATTAATTATCATTGAAAATATAATGAATTACATAATTGATACATATTACAAAAGTGAACTGACGTATCTAATGCTTTATTCCTATTGTAGAAAATATTTTTTTTCTGAAATCCATTAATTTTTACCCATATTTAGTACATAAAGACCATTATGAGAACATTTACTGTGTGATCAAAGGTAAAAAAGAATTCATTCTTCATCCTCCTATTGATGCTCCATGGATACCCTATGGTAAGGTGCCAAATTTAGAATCAGCATTACGCATAATTTATTATGAAACATTGCCAATTCAAGCACTACCATTTGTTTCATACTTGAGTTCTGAAATAAATTAATGTTTCTGTTCTGCAAGTGAAACTTTAACTCTTTAATTACCAATAAGGCTATCAATTAGCTACTTCAGAATGCCATACCTAGCCCAAAATGAGGTGTGTATTTTCTTTTCTTGCACGGAAGACAGTTATTTTACCAAGCAATGCTATTGTTGCTGTCTCTCATTTTTCTCAAAAATAGTTGCATGGTATAGAGAAAATTTACTTTGTTTAAAAACCAGTCTCTGTGTAGGAAAAGTGACAACTCAATCCTTTTATGAATCACCAATCCCCATACTAATCCCCCACTTGAGGGGCATATGCTGCAGCGAGTGATGATGCATGGTAGTTTGCATGATATGCTAGAAAAACCAACTTGGTATTCAAAGAGTTAGTTCTATACTTATCAAAACGGGTTTTTTTATCCTAAAATGCTATTAGTAAAATAGTGTTTCTTCTAAATCACTTTCATGAGGAACAGCATTTTAGAAATTAAAATAACTGAAAGAACTTGTTTATAGAAGCAAAAAATATTTTTTCATGTAGATTTCTTACTCTCTTTTTAATGAGGCTCTTATGTAACAAATGTATGTTCACAAATAAATATGATTCAAAAACAAATTTATTTACAAGTTAAATATGCATGACTATATTATACACAGTCAGGCCACATTGTTGTGACCACCATTGTTGTGCTAGACAGGCTGGGAGTGACTCAATAAGGTGCTGGAAGGTGTTTACAGGTATGTGGAGCCATGCTGACTGCAGTGCATCTGATAACTGTTGGAGGGCGCATAGTGGAGAATCCATAGAGCGAACAATTTGATTGAGGTGGTCCCACAGATGAGCAATTGGGTCTAGGGGGGTTAAATCTAAGGAATTAGGGGGCATGGGTAGTACTGTAAAGTCTTCATCGTGTTCCTCCAACCTCTCTCGGACAGTTCTCACTGTATGACAAATTGCATTGTTATGCTGGTAGATCCCATCTGTCCCAGGGAGTACAGTCAAAATACATGGGTTACATGGTCTGCAAAGATGGATTTATAATGAATTCAGTTCATAGTGTCTTCCTGAGGTATGAGTGGACCCAGTGAATGCCATGAAAACATTCCCCAAACCACAAATTTGCCCCCACCACCTTGTGTTCTTCCAACAATGATTAATGAGTGTTTGTTCTCTGATCTTTCATACCTTATATGCCAGGGCACGGTATCCCAGTGGTTAGCACACAGGAATTGCACTCATTAGACCCGGGTTTGATTCCCGCCACTTTCAAAACTGCCGCTGTGTGCACACAGAGTATGATCACTTTAAACATGTGGGTCCATAAGTCCTTCTGAGAGGTTGGTGATAGGAGAAGGAGGGTACAGTCCCTGTGGATGCCTCTCCCACTGGGTTTCGATCTAAATTGGGTGGCACTTCCCGGCCGTCCAAACAGTTACCTTATACCTCTCTGGTAGGTCGGATGGTCTGGGTCTCAACAACAATACCTTATATGCCAGTGTCCATCCATTCGATGAAGCAGAAAACATGCCTCATCGGAGAAGTCAATCTCTTGCCAATCAGTTGAGGTCCAATTCTGTTACTGCCTTGTAAATGTAAATCTGTTCTGTCGATGCACCTTTGCTAGCATAGGTGCAGTGACCATTTATATGCTTCGGAGGCCCATACACAACAGGGTTAGCTGAACTGTTATTTGAAACACACTTTGGGTAGCCCCCCTGGTTCATTCGGTTAGTCAGTTGCTCCACCGTAGCATGGAAATTGGCCCTCACGAACCTTTAGAGCCGACTTTCACCTTTCATATCAATGACATGTGGTGCTCCACAGTTTCTACATAGTTTATTCACAATGGTGCCATTTCTCCATTGACGATACACTTTAACCATAACAACACATGGACAGTTAACAAACTGTGCTGTTTCAAATATACTTTTACTCTTGGCCCGAAACATCCCTTTTTCCAAATCTGATAAATTGCATTTCAGATTTTTTCTTATTATTGCCTTATTTCCATTATAATTTTTAGATGTTTATTTTGTGACATAAATTTCCATGATTTTTTTTTTCACAAATTTTAGGGTATTTTTAGAAATTTTGTGAATATCAAATGTAAGTATAAATGTGTATATACATTAAAAATAAATATTTACAAAAGTAATTAAAAGTAAACATTGCATTTTGTTTAGTAATGTACTGTGTGATCATTATATCGGAATTCCACTGAAACGGAACGGCCAGGTGAACTGTTTTATATCAACAATCTTTAAAAGCAAAAAACCTTTTCTGTTTAGAAATTTCAAATTGCAATTGCTTTTAGATCAAAAGGCATTTTCAAAGTTTTTACCAAACAGGATATCCTGGATAAAAAGTAGCAGAAACAAGAACAAGCTGCATGGAAAAAGAAAGACGCCATAGTGCAACATATAATTGTTTCTACAATAGATTGTAAGTGTATGAGACATATTTTACATTATGAGACCTTGTGTAAAATGTTGGATGAACTAAGTATGATTTTTAATTGTGACACTGATCAACAGAAATATTCTACACTTCAAGAATTTTTCAACTTTCGATTTCAAAAAGGTTCCAATATTTCCACACACATTAGTCATATTCAAAACTTAGCTTATAGACTAAATGCTCTAGATAAACAGATTGACAATGAGACCATTATATCAAAAATACTATCCAGATTTCCTGAAAAATGTAACTATTTTTTAAGTACTTGAGAATCAACAAATAAATCTGAAAAAAAATATTGAAAATCTTACAGTAAGGCTGTTAAATGAAGAAAATTATCTGGCAGAAAGTTATAACCAGATTGAAAATAATTTTTCTTTCAAAACTGAGAAGAATACATGTTTTACATATTGAAGTAATAAAATTTGTCCTGGAAGTGCAATAAATCTAATGAGAATGCTAAAAATTCTAGCCCCAAAGCTAAAAATTTTAATTTTGATAGAAGTCTCCAATATATGGCATTTGTAAGAACAATCATAGTGACGAAATTAGTTTTATTTTTTCATTCAATGTACAATATTTATTAGAAACGGAATCATATTGAAGAATTTTTTTTTTCTTAACAAAGCAGAAAGTCACATTTTTTTTTTCTGATTTTAATGAAAACCATGATCAAAACTTTACTGCTGATTCAGTGCAACTTAGACAATCTGAAAAATGCAGCAGAAATTTCTACTGATATCTTTGTTGCTAAAAAAGATCAAGAAATAAAAGCTGTTAAAACTGGAACTTTTGAAAGTTGTGCATGTTATCTTAAAAATGTATGCTATGTTTCAGACCTTAACAAAAACTTGTTATCAGTTCTCGCCATTATAGAAAATTATGGAATTATAAAATTCTCTAAAAATAAGGTGGAAGTATTCAAAATTGGAGACCTAATAATTAAAGGTGATACAAACTACACTAGTTTACTTACATACAGTAAACTTGCATAAGAAAGAGGTATTAATAACTGAACAGAATAATGCTTTACTGCTTAAAATGCTGTGAAACTTAAAAGCAGCCAAAATTTGCTATGATAATGGTGGAGATTATATATTTCAAAGGATCTTATAAATTAGCATAAATCTAGAGGCACTGTTTTAGATTATATCATCCCTCATACACCACAAATTAATAACAAAGCAGAATTACTAAATTGAGCATTGATGGCTAAAGTTTGAGCTCTTTTATTTGATTCAAATTCAGAAAATAAAATTTGGGAAGAAGCACTATATGTGGCTACTTATCTACACATCAAAAGTCCAGCCATTGTTATTGACACTTTGCCTGCTGAAAAATGAATAGGTTGGAAGAAAGCAAACTTTATCAGATCAAGTCATCTAAGAAAACTTGAAAGTTGATATAAAAATTACATATTTATTGACTATGCACATAATGGATTTTGGATGTAAGCAGTTAAATTTATAATAAATTACAATAGAGTATTAAATTCTGCAAAAGTTAATTCTGATACTGATTCTGATGATAAAGGAGAAAAAGTTACTTTTGAGAAAGGCTTAGATCTGAGATATAAATACCTTGACTTTATACAAAAACAGAGTTTTATTACAGAGCAAAACATAATGATCGTTCATGGACTGTAAGAAAAAATATTAAATCAAAAATCCTTAAACAACAATTAAATCTGTTTGAAAATTTTAAAAACAAGCAGCAAAATGGATAAAAATTAGCTATAATTTAGCTTTAAGTGTATTGTAGAATGATTTGTAATGAAATAACTTAGGATGTACCAATGTGTCATTTTTACCCATTAGTTTATGCAACAATGACCTATTATCCGCAAAATTCTATAATTCACACAACTTCTGATCCCAAGCTGTGTGGATTAGAGGGAGTCTACTGTATTAACATAAAAAGTCGTGAATAATGACATTTTAGCAAGAACCAGAAAATTGTTTAATCATGTTGTTTAACAATTTGTCAATTTGAAAATTGTTTAACTATTTGTCAAATTGAAAATTGTTTAACTATTTGTCAATTAAAGGTTACAAATTAACATTTATTATTACTGTATATGCTGCAAAGTAAGGGAAATATTTGTAATTTGTCTAAAAGTATCTGTGAAATCAGCTACAATTTGTAAAGTATCAGCATATAGTGTATGCACGTGTGTCTACATTCTATAGTTCTGAGTCTCTTGTAGTTTTTGGTGGATTACTTTGGAGGTGTTATTTTAGGCATTCCACTTTCAGAAAATCAGCTAAAATTCTGCTTCTAATTGATGAGAGCTGGGTAGTGTTAGCACAATACATGAACCTACTGCAGTTGCTCAGCATAGAAGTTCCTATCCACTGTTCGACTATCTAGCAAGAGTTATAAGTGCACAAGACCCTCAAAATTTCAGAAAATGGATTTCATCACTTTTTTCTCAAACTGGACTCTTTGTACATGTATCATGTATATGAGATTCCAAACTTTAAACTCTTAAATCATTTTCGATTAGTATTGCTCTCCACTCTTACCTTGCCTTCAACCACATAATTTTTTTTTCATTGCTACTATCATATTTAACCTTTTTTCCCTATACTAGTGTAAGAAAGACTAAACATCACTTTTATTGACCTTCATCCTCTGCAGAACTAATAATGCAATTGAGTTTGAAGCTACACCTAGGCACTGTTGTACATCTTGTGCAGGACTGGAAGCCTAACATTGTGTAGCCCAAAGCAGGACAAACTTTTAACTCACCCTCAGTATATCCAGTAAGCAATTAGAAGTGCATATCAGTACTGTAAGAGAATAGAGTAGAATATAATAATAAAAAAAATATTTATTTATTTATGAAACGAAGTATTAATTACATGAAAATACTAAAATAAGATCTTTTCATATTGTTTCATCTAATCATACATTTTAAAATCAGTTAGACTAAAATGCTATATAGTTCAATCTTTAATGCTGAGTGCCTTTATATTTTTGCAGAAGGCAAATATTTGCAATGTTAACCATTTAATAGATGTGTTTAAAACAACCTAGCAAATATTTATACAATTTTGAATGAACTTTCCATTGAGCATTGATACTTTTGTAAATATTTAAAAATGATTGGATGAGAGTGGAACTATTTTACCATAGAGACACATGTGACGTGAGATGGGGAAAGAAAGAAGCAGGTTCTCAGTACAAGGTTTTTCCAGACAATGCATGTCAGTGAAGTGTAGTCGTTCGCGTTCATCAAAAACGGAAATTGCATTTGAAGAACAATGTGTGAATATCAAATTCTGCCAGTATTTGGGGAAATCGGCGACAGAAACATTGTATATATTGTAGCAGGTGTACGGTGAGAGAGCAATGTGTCTTGCGAAGGTGCTTTCATGACACGTATGATTCACGGACGGCTGTGAATTCATAGAAGACAGTCTGCAGATTAGGCAGCCATCAACATTAATTATGGAAGACAACATTCGAAAGTTGGCAGAAATTGTGCATGCCAATCGACTTCAAACCATCAGTGTTATTGCTGAAAAAGCAGGAATTTCATACGGGAGCTGCCAAGATATCCTGATGGATAAACTGAACATACATTGTGTGTGTGTCAACACATTGTACCAAAAATGCTAACCGAAGATCAGTGTGATCAGCACATGCAGATCTGTGGAGAACTGATTGATGTTGCTGACAAAGATTCGACATTCCTTTAAAAAATTATCACTGGTGATGAGACATGGTGTTTCTTGTATGACCCACAAACGAAATGGCAGTCCTCACAGTGGAAGTCACCATTGTTGCCGAAGTCAACAAAGTTCCATTTGAACCATTCAAAGGGGAAGGTAATGCTGGAGGTGAATCCTTAAATGACTGAATCGACCACCGTCTTGAATTTACATCACTCGAACCAGCTTGAATATTCACCATGCGAAGAAACCACGATGGAATGGACTAATGGAAAGGTAGTAGAAGTAGAAGTATATGGTGTTCAGTGAGAGGTTAAACTCCCAAAAGTTTAGAAACTAACCATGAAGTGACCACCACTACATCCAAAAACATTTGAAATAGGAATAACACTGTTTTTTTTAGCCGTAGCCTGTTTTTATTTTATTTGCTTTTTAGATATCCGCCTTAACTGTTTTATTAGTATTTGTAACATTTTTCTTTACCCACTGAAGCAGTTTTTTGAAAAATTTTGTATATATATATATATATATATAATACAGGGTGTCCCAAAAAGATTGAAACATGCTTTAATTCTTTACCTGTTGGAGATATGTGAGCAATGTAAATTGCAAAATGTTGAAAGTAAGGTAGGAAATAACACTATGTTAATGAAATAGTCCTCCCATAAATTCACAAAAAGTTACACTTTTTAAATTTTTATATGACCCCCTCAGACAAATTTGGTCAAACAGAAAATTTTTATTTTAATGCAACAAGATCATTAAAGAAACCCGCATATCTGTATCTTTAAAATTGAACGAGTTATATTTAATTGAAAATTGAACATTGTGAATCGGGAAGAAATGTAAATTTGTGACATATCACAAAAAAGATAAACCTGGATGATAATACATAGGAGACATTTTTGCGAATTCCTCTTAGGCTCACGATGCAATCACGGATTCTTAAGTACTTTTAAATAATGAAGTACTTTTAAGTACTTTTTTTATCTAAACAATTTCCATCGTTAATTTGTGTATGATCCCTATTTTCACTGATGAAACAGCCTTTCACATGGTACGAAAAAGTGGCATAAGTCAGATTTTTTCCTTTATCATAATTTAGTTGATTTTTAAGATACAGATATGTGGGTTTTTTTTTAATAATTTTGTTGCATTAAAAATAAAAATTTTCTGATTGACCAAATTTGTCTAAGGGGGTCGTATAAAAATTTAAAAACTGTAATTAATTTAAAAACTGCCCACTTATCTCCAATAGGTAAACAATTAAAGTGCATTTCGATCTTTTTGGGACACCCTGTATATATATATATATATATATATATATATATATATATATATATATATATATATATGTATATGTATATATATATGTATATATGTATGTACGAGGCATGTTTTTTAAGTAAGTACCGTTTTGGAATTAAAAAAAGACGTGCAAAGATATCGCAATAATTTTATTTCTACATGAAAGCCTGTACCTTAATCTACTTTTCTACATAATTTCCGTGAATATTGAGGCACTTGTCATAACGTGGCACCAGTTTTTGAATACCCTCCTCATAAAATTCTGCCGCCTGACTTGTTAACCACTGTATCACAACTGTTTTGACTTCGTTATCGTCTTGAAGACGCTGACCACCGAGGTGTTTCTTCAAGTGCAGGAACAAATGGTAGTCGCTGGGCGCCAGATCAGGGCTGTATGGAGGATGATCTAGAGTTTCCCATTTAAAAGATTTGATGAGATCTTTGGTCCGATTAGCCACATGTGGACGGGCATTGTCATGCAGCAAAACGATACCCTTACTCAACTTGCCACGTCTTTTGTTCTGGATTGCACGACGCAGATTGTTCAATGTCTCACAATAAGACGCTGCATTGATTGTCTCATTACAAGGCAGAAACTCCACTAGCAATACTCCTTTTTTGTCCCAAAAAACTGTGCACATGATTTTCCGGGCAGAAATTGTTTGCTTAAACTTCACTCTTTTGGGTGATGATGAATGTCGCCATTCCATGGATTGTTGTTTTGATTCTGGTGTGACGTAGGCCACCCATGTTTCGTCACCAGTAACAATTTGGTCTAAAAAATCTTCACCTTCATTGTGGTACCGCTCAAGGAAAGTCAATGCACTGCCTAAACGTTGGGTTTTGTGCAAATCCGTCAACATTTTTGGAACCCAACGTGAACACAATTTCCGGTAATTCAAGTTCTCGGTCACAATGCGATACAAAACACTACGAGAATATTGAGGAAACCAGTCGCACATTGATGAAATTGTAAAGCGTCTGTTTTCTCTCACCTTTTCTTCCACTTTCTGCACCAAATCTTCATTAAAGACCGAAGGACGCCCACTCCGTTCTTCATCATGCACATTTGTGCGGCCATCTTTAAATGCTCTCACCCATTTCCTTACCATTCCATCACTCATAATGTTTTGTCCGTAAACTTCACAGATCTCACGATGAATATCGATCGGTTTTACGCCTTTAGCACTAAGAAATCGTATAACAGCCCGTACTTCACAATCGGCGGGACTCACGATTGTCGGAGGCATCTTAAACACTCAGTAAACAACGTATACAATGAAGAATCAGACTGTAATGGCGTCATTGCGTAGACAAGAGATGTAGGTAACCAGCGCGCATGCGCGGAACGCCGACCGTAGCGCTGCGGCGGCGGAATCGCAAAACGGTACTTACATAAAAAACATGCCTCGTATATATATATATGTTATGAATTATAATTAGTTATAACTTTAAAAATCTTTCCATAAAATTATGACCCATTCATTTAAGCTATCACTTTAAACAAAATTTCTGTAACATGATGGACATCTGGCTAGAAGATTCACACATGCACACTTTATATTTTAACCTGCGGTAATTTCTGAAAAAGCAGTGGCATTTATGAGTTTAAAATTGAATATTTTGCTCATGTACAGCATTTACCTTGCTATGACTAAGATTCTGAAATCTGTTTATTTTCACTAATGCTGTAACCAAATCTGAGACAACAATCTTAACAGCCTGATGTTCATATTAAAAATTTCAACATTCTCACAATCTAAAGGCATTTACTGAGGTAGAAAATGATTTAGTTTCTAAGATATGTAATGATAATATATAATACACCACCGGGTGGTCAGAATTAAAACACCCCTACTCTGAGCTCTCTATACATCGAACTACTCAGTGTAAAGGCTCCAAAATTGTTGAACCTACTAGTCAAGACATGGGGAAAGGGATTACTCAAAAAAGAAAATTAATTCCAGAAACACCGATAGGCAGCGCTGTACAGCAGAAAATATGCTGAAAAGACACAAAATACACATTTGTAACATATTTTATTCGAACGTACCAAACATTCATATCACAAGGACCTTATCGATGTAGGGAATGCTGCTCAATATGGTTCCCTTCTTCAAGATGTAAAATCTGCAGTCTGTGGACAGCTTGTTCAACTGCGGATCGTAATTGGTCGATTGAGATGCTTCTCACATGCAAAGTGATACTGTCTTTCAAATCTGCCAAGGTTACCAGACATCCTCAATAAACAAGACTTTTTAAGTATCCCCAGAGCCAAAAATCACAGGGATTAAGATCTGGAGAACGAGATGGCCAGGTTGTTGGAAATGCACAACTAATTAGTCTACTATTAGTAAAATGTTGCCGAAGAAACTGCTGCACACAGAGTCCAATGTGTGGAGGCGCTCCGTCTTGCATAAAGGTAATCAAGACATTGGTGCTGTTGGAGTTGGGGTATAACAAAATTTTTGAGCATGTTTTTGTACCTCCTGGCCGTCATGGTGCATGTCACAAGGCCATTGGGAGTAGCCTCTTCGAAAAAGAAAGGTCCAAGAATGAATGTGGCTGTGAATCCACACCAGACTGTAACTTTCGGTGAGAGAAGTGGAATTTCTTGGAAGGTACGAGGGTTTTCCGTGTCCCAAATGCGACAGTTATGGTGTTGACTGTTCCACTTAAATGGAAATGCGTTTTATCGCTCCATAGAATCTGCCATGGCCACGATGCATCCACTTCAACTCAAATGTCAATACAAAGAAGAACTATGGTTTGATAGAATGTCTTTATGCCTAATGTAAAAATACTTCAGTTATGTCCAGAAATGTCAATATAAAGGTCAGTCGCTTCTCCCTGTCGATGGTCAGCAAGTATTGATTATGACTAATTTTGTACGGGAAAAAATGCACTATGTTTCTCAGTACGTTCCGCACTGTGCTGTAGGGAACACCCAAGTGTCGTGACACTCCACATGCACTACTACAGCCTATAACGTTACCCATTGACTGTTCAACAATAGCGGTGGCAACATCGTCAACGACATCTGAACGAGTCGATTTGCATCCTCGACCCAGCTGAACTCCAAGATGTCCAGTTTTCTCGAATCGAGCGATCATTCTCCTGAGAGCTTGTGTAAGTAATAGTCCTTTTGCTCAAATTCTTAGTCGACGAAACTCTCGAAGTGCAGCTGCAGCATGTCCTTTGTTTTCATGAAACAGCTTCACAAGCAAAGCGCATTCTGGCAGTGTGACAGCCATCGCTGATAAGAATGAAAATTTTCCAGTTTTATCCCCTTTTATGCCCAGAACATAGTAGCTGCAAACCAAGGGTTTATGCAAATTTTTGTGCTTGCAGTGCACAATTGCAGTTACAATGACAGTTTAAGTTTCTTCGCTTTTTTATCTTCTTTTTTTCATATCAGCAAAAGAAATTAAAAAGGAAAAATTCCATATCGCATGTGTTTGTTTTTTTGTGATTTTGTGTCTTTTCAGCATATTTTCTGTTGTACAGCACCACCTATCGGTGTTTCTGGAACTAATTTTTTTTTTTCGCATAATCCCTTTCCCCATGTCTTGAATAGTAGGTTCAACAATTTTGGAGCCTTTACACTGAGTAGTTCGATGTATAGAGAGCTCAGAGTAGGGGTGTTTTAATTCTGACCACCCGGTATATAATAATATATATAATAATTCTTGTTGAAGGCTTTCTGTGGAGACTGCTTTGCTCATGAATTGCCCAGACTATTCAGAACGAAACAAATAGTAAAATAAATATTTTTCATTTTACTGTGTCTTCTGGGATCTGTGTTTGTTTCCTAAAGTTTGTATATTCCTCCTCTATGCTCATATAAGTGCATATATCTTGATCATGTATGAACAGAATTATTTTCTCAGCTCATGACACTAGTATGCCCAAGCATTGTATCCAAGCAAATTTATTTTTTTCATCACTGAATATAACCAATAACATAGGGTTCTTGCACATCATAACATTTTCGTTTTATGTTGAACTGAGAGCCAGTGACAAATCCTGGTGTGGAAATGCATCTTCATCCCCTCCCCACATTATCACAACACACTACTCAAGGGATTTAATGGTGGTAATAGTAATGATAATTAGTAATGTTACTGGTGTTATATATTGTAACTAGGACAGGATCTTTGTCATGAATTTGGTCTGTCGATGCCATACTAGCTATACTGCACCACACTGCTAAGAGCTTATGTTTGAAAACTCATTTCTAAAATCTCTAACATGTTTACAGAATATATCCTTGAGTATAGAAAGTCTGAAGGATTTTTATATTAGGCATAAAGACATTTTATCAAACCATAGTTAAGATTTTTCAGCTATGCTTAGTAGAATAGGGACATGAGAAATTACAGCTCTTACATTTATGTAAATATTTCATGCAATTCAACTTTGATGATTAAACATTTGAGATGGACTAAATATTTTTTTTATTTAGAAATATTCTGTTTCTGTTATAATTATTTAAATAAAAGCATAAAAAAAATACAAACTTCTGTATTTCTCTCATTTTTTTTTTCAAATTTTTTTCTTTAACAACCATAGTATAACTCACATGTTATAATCATTGTGTAATTCATAAAATTTAAATTTTATTGCTTACATTAAATTTTGTATTTCAGAAACTTATAAAGTTGGAATGTTTAACAATGTGGATAAAGAATACTTTGTGACTGATTTGGATCAGGAGGTAATCTTTTTTTTTTTATTGAAAAAGTTCATATTTAGATAATTTATTAATTGGAGAAATAAAACAGATAAATTCTCTAATAAACATATTTCTTTAAATTGTTAAACTTTTATCATTAACTTGCATTTACAATGTTTTGAAATATTAGTGTTATTTGATTTGATTGCAATTATATTCAAATTGGAATCATAAAAATCAATAATAATAAAGAGAAATATATGTCTGTGTCATCTGTATAAAAAAAATCCAAGTGTTGTATAGCCATGAAATTTTGTACAGGGGTGCCTTAGCTCGTAATATTCAGTCATATTAGGATGTAGCACTGGATATACCAAATGTCAGGCCCAAAGCATATTAAGTTCCTATGCAGCAGGCTAAGTCATGCTTTGTTGCTTATAATATTTATTGCATATTACACCTGCTTAGTGGACAGGACACAGCCATGCATATGGTCATACAGAGGGCAACTAAGCCTTTTAAAAAACTTAATGAAATTCAATTAATCCCTAATTTAAATCTCAATGCTGGGTACATTTTCTTGTTCTCAATACTTGTTTTATATGTATTTTATATATATATATATATATATATATATATATATATAAATTTTAGGTAATTTGTAACTATGAAATATTAACTTGATTTTGCTGAACATATAGTTAATTCACATTTCTATATTTCAGTGGCCTTATCTATGCTATTAAAAGTGAAAAAAAAAACAGCTGCATGTAGCAGCTAGTGTGTATATCTGTCTCCTATTCTGAAGCACCTATGTGGCTTTTTTTAAATGTAGCTAATATGCAGGAACATACTTTTGAAAAATTCAATGGATTTTTAAATATTTTCAAATAACTTCTTTTCCATATATTTGTCTGTCTCCTCCTATTCTGAAGCTCCTACATGGCCTAGAAGCTTATAGGCTTCTTTTAATGCAGCTAACAATCCAAGAACATACACAAAACATACATGAAAAATTGAAAAATTTGATAGTTTTTTTGTACAGACTATTAAAGACTGTTAAAAAAGTCAAAAATTTTCAAGTATTCTCCTTATTAGCCAGTTGAAAACTGTTGTCAAGAAAGCAGTTGAGTTATGATCTTCAAAATGTATCATGAACCATCATTTCTTAGCTCTGAAAACTGCAATTGTTTTCTTTGTCACTTTATTTAATTATTTTTTACAATTAAATTAAAGATTCAATAGCTTTTATTTTGAGGTACTGAAGCAAATGTCTGAAAAATATTCTCATCCTTTTTTGACTTCAGTTTTTAGGTTGTTCCAATTAGCAGGAAGAAGCCTAAAAAAGGATGTACAGGTTTCAAACCATGATTTTTGAGTGACTCCTGTCTGACTATTGCTGGGATTAGTAGGAAGTTCTATTACAGGAATTTTCATTTTGCAGTAGGGTGTATTTTTTCCACTGTGGAGATGCTATATTCACTCATATTTTTACTCTTGGGGGGAATCAATTTTAGTTTAGGTTGTTCCAATTATCAGAAAGAGGCATAGAAATAGGTGGACAGGTTTGGAGGAATCGACTTCAGTTTGGGTTATTCCAATTATCTGAAAGGGGTGTATGGGTTTCAAAACATGATCTTTGAGTGACTCCCCTCTTATTGCTAGGGTGAGTAGAAATTCTATTACAGAAATTTTCATTTCACAGTGAGGTGTATCTTTTCTGGTGTGGAGATACAATATTCACTCACATTTTTGCTCTTTGGGTGGCCATCTTACAACTTATACTCTTGCAATTTTTAGTCTCAAGAAGGGGGAAGGGGTGCCCCACCACTTTTTAAATCTGGGTTTTTATTGGTCTTAGGTACTCGTGATCTGATTTTCATAATGTGTTTTCTACTCTGCAATGGACTCACTTGATCTACTCACACTGAATTTTGATGTACTTTTGTTGCTTCACAACTTCTGCACCCACTGTGCAAGGACAGAACTTGCTAAAAAATTGATTGCTATAAAAACTGGTTGTTATATTTAGTGACCTCTAGTTGTGGGCACTGTATCTAGTTTAAGTTTATTGGGTAATGTTAGTTCTGGTTTTGCTGCATGTGTCTCGTTCATTGTTTTTCTGATTTGATACAATCGATTTATATGATTTTATATTTAGTAGCATTGAATAAAACTACCACCATCATTTGTACTGATTGTAGTCATATGAACCCTAGTTTAAGTAAAATAACAATTATTAGAAAACTAAATTTACTTGTATGTTCTACCTTAGCATCAAAAGTCTATCTCACTGAGAAATGTATTTTGCAGTCTATATTTGAAAAGAGTTCACCAAATTTCAATTGTAGGTGAGGCTGTTTTGCATTATTATAATTTATGTAAGTCTGTGACACAGCTGGGAAATAGCTCTGCACTGTTCCACTTATATTATCCTTTTATACTCAAAGCAGCAATGATACTCATTTTGCACTCTATTAATTAATTGTATGTACTTTCCCGTTGCTACTAACTCTGATGCAATGTGAGAACTGATAAGATGCACAGAGACTGTCTGCCTTTTATCTCATTCACACTAGGCTACTTTTGACCATAGGCAAAGTAGGTAAATGCTGGGGTACTGTAAAGCTCTGGGGGTCCATCTTTTGTACTCAATGTATACTTTTTACTATAAAAGTTTTATGGAGCCCCCTAAAATTTACTTTTGCATAGAGGCCCCAACAAGGGTGAAAGACAGGCCTGCATCCACTGAATGTAACAAAATCATTGGTGATGATGAATCATCAACAGGCCTGCATCCACTGAATGTAACAAAATCATTGGTGATGATGAATCATCAACAGGCCTTTGGAATCAAGGTGTGATACAACACATGTACCTTGTTGCATCTTATACATGCAGAATGCTGAGAAAATGCTTTTTTATGAGTGATAAAGTTTTGTAATACTAGTATATATAGGGTGTTTAAAAAAGTGAACAGTGGAAAATTTTTGAAACCGTTGATTGTAGACACATTGTTCCAATTGCAAAAATGCTTTAAAGAAGGTAGGGAATTTTCCAGTAGTAATTTAACTAATGTGCGATATTTTTGTATAACATTTACAAAAATTAAATATTTATACAGCTCTTTTAGTGAAAAACGTTAAATTACAAAAATGTTGCCCATACTTCATTTTGTCAAATTAAAAAAAAAATGAATCCAAAAATTCAAATTTAAGGTAAAATAAATAACTTCCTAACTTACATCATTTTATTATGGCTTTTTGATTTGCTTATCACTACCATTCATGAATCTAGGGTCCATTCACAAAACGAATTAAGAGAAATCATTTAATACGGTTTTAAAAAAAAAATATTTTTAGCAGTTTGTCTTTGAAACTATTAAGGACAGACAGAAGATTTTGGTTAAAAGTTATTTTAACCCTTGAAAGGTAAACTGCTATTTGTGATTTTGTTAGTCTGTCATATGTTTTCCTAACAAAATCTATAGGAAAATAAGCATGTCTTTAATTTTTGAAATTGGTTACATTTGGAACTAGGTAATTGGTTGCATTCACCATAAAGCATAATCATCTCACAGAGTATAGCATTACTAAATAGCCCCCACAAATTAAACTCTAGCTATGTAGCAAAGTTAATTGGATACTTAACTACAAACTGTGAATCTTCAAAAAGGTGATGTGATAGCTGTACTGAAATATTTGCATAAAATAAATTAGAATAGGTAGTAAAATTTTTACTAACTTATTTATAACTGAAAATGATTTGAATTGATTGATCCCTCTTATTTCCCAAGGAAAAGTTTAATCAATGTAATCAATTAAAAGTTTAATCAATGTTTAATCATATTATAGTCAGGTATTTGTCAGTTTTACCAATTACAGTATAAGCAATATTTTTGTAATTTGACTTTTTTTGCTAGAGTAACTGTATAAAAAGTTAATTTATTAATCTTTATACAAAAACATTGCCCATCATTTAAATTACTTTTTCATTACCATCTAGACCTTACTTTTAGAATTTTTTCAATTGAAATTATGTGTCTTCAATCAATGGTTCAAAAAAACTCCTGCTGTTCACAGTTTTTTAAACACCTTGTATACAGAATGTCCTGGAAAGTTGTGGAATTACTTTTATTTCTCGAACTGTTAGTAGATATATACTTTCAATTACAAAAATATTTCAGGAGATTTTTTTAAAAGTTGTATTTTATTGTATAACAGTTTAAAATCGAGAAATGCATTTGTTTGAAAAAATATGAGATTTGCATTTTATACAGGCTCTTCAAAATTTTCAATTACTAAATATTTCTTCATGCATTAACATGTGAAACTTAAATAATCATAAAGCAATTCTTTTATGTGCAAAATGTGCCAAAACATAGAGCATTAAATTTTAATTTTAATCACTTTCCCATGTCACATTCCCATGTCAATCCATCATTTCAGACAAATGTTGAAAAGGCATATAAAATAAAAATAAAACATTTCAGGATATTTGCTTTACATTTCATTTAATGACACATCTTTGGGATTTATCAGGGTGTCCCAGAAAGTAGTTTAGCATCTAATAATTCGCTTAGAAAGAGAATAGGTATACATAATATGAGGTATTTGCTGACAAATTGACATTACTCATAATTCAATTTGTGTACAACCCTCAATTTCTCAGGAAAAACTGCTGCAAATTTAAGCTGCAATATATTGATAAATTTTGCTTATAAAAGAATCAAACTTTTTTTATGAGTTTTCCATGTTGTATGAAGAAATTTTTAGTAATTGGAAAATTTTGGATTGAGGGACTGTATAAAGAGATTTCGTATTTTTCAGATTTCTTGATTTTAAACTGTTATAAGATATGTTGTAACCTTATTTGAAAAACTTTTGTAATTGGAAGTATACAGGATTAGTAACAAATATAGTATAATCCCTTTTACATTCTTTGTGATTTTAGGTGAGATTCTGGCAATCCCTGTTATGATTTGGAGAACATTCCATTCTGGTAGCCCTTTCCATGTCTTTTGTCACTCTTTTGTCACCAAGATAAAAATCGCAACATTCCATTCTTGGCAACCCTTTCCATATTTTTTGTCACCCTTTTGATATCTTTTATCACCCATTTGTCATCTTTTATTGCCCTTTTGTCATCTTTTGTTGCCCTTTTGTTGTCTTTTGCTCTTTTGTCACCAAGGTAAACATTGCCCATTTATTGCTGTCTGTACAGCAGTTGATCTGTAGCAAGTCAAACATGGGCTTATGTCTGTTAAAAAACATCACAGAATCCAGCTCTGCTGGCTGTCGGAAATTGCACATAACAACAATTGTTTGTACAACAGGTGTTCTGCAGCTCATAGAGCACAATGTGAAAATCAGAAAATTTTATGATTTTTATCTTGGCGACAAAAGGCAATTTTTACTTTAATGATAAAAGGGGCGACAAAAGGGTGACAAAAGACATGGAAAGGATTGTCAGAATGGAATGTTGCAAAATTTACCTTAGCGACAAAATGGTGACAAAAGATGCAGAAAGGGTTACCAGAATAGAATGTTCTCCTAATCAAAGTAGGGATTGCCAGAATCTCACCTAAAATCACCAAGAATGAAAACGGGATTATACTACATCTGTACCCAGAGTGATTGTAAACTTTTTCAATAAAAAAAAAAGAGGGATGATAGTACACATCTAGACAAACAATATTTGCAATGGAACCTATGTCCGTATTCCACTCATAGTGCCAGAAAAGAGTAAAGTTACATATCCACATTGATTCTTCAACAGTGACAAAAAATATACCTATTGATAAGATGTATTTGTAAAGAATGTGCCATATTAACAGAATAGAAAAATTATAACTGCAGAGTATGTGTGCCCTTCATTTTACTGCCTTAAATATGGAGACAGACTCCTAATGGTTTTTTCCATATATCTCCCTTATTTATGGTTGGAATCTCGCACAAATTTATATTTAAAATATTGTTGACATAAGAAATCTTATGACAAAAAGGTAATGTGTGTTGCCATTTGAATTTTTGAAAATAATGAATTACTGAATATGAAATTGACCTCTTATGCAAATGCACATTTATTTATAGTAGACATTGTTCCAAACACAATAATACCTTGGTTTAACTGTACACTCTAGGAGCCAGAATAATGAGTAAGTTTCAAATTTTTTTGACTGACTATACAGCTATAAATGCATATCTTGGAGGAAGACAAGTTTCAACAGAAATATTTTACATGTGAGCCATATAGTATTAATAAACAATTCAAGGAATAGACATTTTAGGAGCCACTGACATAGATTATAATCCTGTTACCAGTGTTTATTTTAGAGATTGCCCAGAGGTCGCTTATCCTTTAGCTAGACATATCTACTCTAAGTAAACTAACTGTTTATTACAAATACTAATATTGGTTTATGACCAGATGAAGCAGATTCCCTAACATTTGATCAGCGCAATATACTTGAATTCTTTTTAACCATTCATGTGGATACTTATGCCAAAAATGATAAACCAATAACTATGGCTGAATATAAAATAAAAACCAAACATGCTGATCCGATTGCTGTTTCACCTTACAATATATCAGCAGAACTTAAAGATAATGTACATCAACAACTTGATGACATGATTACTAATGGAATTATCAAAGCATCTGAAAGTCATTAGGCCGCCCCACTTGTTTTAGTTCTAAAGAAATTAGAATATATATAGGTTTTAGGAAGTTAAATGCTTAAGTAGACTGATAAAAAGTAATGTAAAGCTGACTGATATCCACTTCCATGTGTTGAGTAGTTGTTGCATACTGCCAAGCAAACTGCATAGGACTGCATTGGACTTGAGATCCGGATATTGGCATATACCTGTTAGAGGCTTAGACAGACACAAATTTATATTTGCTTCTTGTGTTGAAACCTATTGCTTTAGTAGGATGTCATTTGGACTTCAAAATGCTCCTGCTACCTTCCACCAGCATTTTATCAATCAGCTCTGTAGAGCACTACCAGAAGTTACAATGTTTGCATACCTATAATGCCATTACTGTAACAAACACCTTTGAGAGCCATCTAAACAATTTACATATTGTTCTTAAACATCTAAATTACTTCTGTCTTCGAATTAATTAAAACGAAAGTGAATTTGCTCAGTAGTAATTCAGAGAAAGATTTATTTTGGATATATCTACACCCTGTAATCCCGGGGGCGCGGTAGCCCTGTGGTTAGCGTACTGGAGTTGCACTCGGTAGGCCCGGGTTCGATTCCAACCACTGCCAAAACTGCCGCCGTGTTCATGCGGAGTACGATCACGTTAAACATGTGGGTCCGTAAGTCCTTCCGAGAGGTTGGTGGTAGGGGAAGGAGGGTATGGTCCTTGTGGATGCCTCCTCCACTGGGTTCCGGTCTAAATTGGGTGGCACTTCCCGACCGTCCAAACAGTCACCTTACACCTTTCTGGTAGGTCGGACGGTCTGGGTTTCAACAACAACAACACTCTGTAATCCCAGAAAAGTGCAAGTATTTCTACAAACTTATTCCTTCTATCGAAGATTCATTCCAAACTTTTTAAGCTTTGCTAAAATGTTGAGTAACCTTACCTAAAACCATGTTTCTTGGATTTGGAGAGAACAACAGACATTATTTCAAAAGTCTAAACAACTTTAACTACAGCACCTGTCCTTAGACAAGCTAATGATACACTACATATACACTTCACATTGACTCTAGTGCTTATGCTATTGGAGTGGTTTTACTTCAAGGAGAAAGTCCTGATGAAAGACCAGAAAAATATGCTAGTCGACTTCTTACTGCAGCTGTACGCAATTATGCTACTACAGTACGCGACCTCTTATCCGGCGTTCCAATATCCGGACTCTCCCAAAACCGGAATACGGCAAAATAATGCCAAATTCTGCGCCAACAAGCGATTATTTGTTAAATATTGCGCCAAATAGCGATTTTTTTTAAATCCCGCTAAATGCTTTTTGCTTGAATTAGCAATATCAATAAAAAAAAATGCATTGAAACCTACTATTTTAGAGGGTTTGAAATAGGACGCGCAAACCGTGCACGAAATTCAAAATTCCCGCGCAGAAAAAAATGCTGCGCGCCCTCGCCGCCGCTGATTCTTCTTAAATTTCGAAAACGAACGTGAGGAATTCTCGCGATAGTGAATGAAAATATTCCGTGGATCATGTTTTTTCCGAGAAGTTCCACAATTCCTCTTTTCTGGAAAACATCCGCAGTAGCACCGTTTTTCCGTAAAATTTCCTAAGCGGTTGCATCCGGCCGTCACCCCCGATAGTAGCTCTCGAAGGTGACGATCCGGCGTGGGCGAGACCGTCACATTGACATCGAGACGCGTCATTCCATTCTTCACTAGTTTCGGATAAGTCTCCTGTATAGTATATAGGAGCCGCGACTTGTCCGTAACTAACTCCTGTATAGTATAATACAGGAGTTAGTTACGGACAAGTCGCGGCAAGGTGCTTTTTTAATGGCGTTTCATTTTTTTCTGGGTGTATAGGGCAGAGCACACTAGGCACAAAGGTTTCGATTTTTCCGAATTCGTTACATTTTCTTTTCTGCTCTTTGTTCCGGGACTTTGATTTTCGGTAAAAGTATTCCAACTTTTTCGCTAGAAATATCAAGATATCGCTAAAGAAATCCTACGCTCTTCAAACGCGATGTGCCGCGCAGAATTCACACTATTTTGCACAATTTAATAAACATTTATTGGAAAAGATGAAAGAAAAGCGAGTCATCAGCGCATTTACGAGAGGATAAAGTACGTTTAAGTAAGGAATTCCCGAAATTAATGAGAGTTAACTTTTGCCGAAATGCAGAGAAAAGTATAGCAGCTATAAAATGTGATTCAGGGCCTTCTGATTGATCTCTTTAAATACTTAACCTAAGCAATAAACTTGTAATTTTCTCGGGAAAATCCATTTTTTTTTTCATCTCCGTGGAAATATACACATCTTCAATATTTTAAAAAACGTTGATGGAATTCCAAGATCAAAATCATTTTCAAATAAATCCTATTATTTGGATGAAAATGGCTATTTTGGACCGAAAATTGACCCTAGCAAAAAGTTCCATGTTACATTTATTAATTAGTAATTTATAGAAGACAGTTTAGCAATATCGCGAAATTTTTTTTATTTAAACACGATCGCCGATATATTTCGTTTTATTTTTAAATATTTTCCATTTTTTCAATCTGCTTCCATCCACTAATATTTTTATATTTTTTGTGCTTTTTATGCTGGGATATTATCGTTTAAACATATTGTTGGTGAAAATGAGATATATGTTTAGGATAACGAAATTAATTTTTTTTTATTTATTCAAGCATTTAGAATTATAAGGCTTATTAGAAATACATTTGAAGAGCATAAATTAGAATTTGATATATTTGCACCCATAGTTGAATATCTCATTTCAATTAAAAATGAACATCCTTCTCATCTTAATTTTATTAAAAGTACTTTAAAATATTTTGAAACATATGAACAAAGGTGCTTCTGCCAAAATATTAGATGAATATGGTGAGGGCCCACTTTAGTTGAAATGTTAAAGAAAAAAAAAAGACTTCTAATAACTACCCTGAATAATCAACTTTTTTCAGACATTTTTTTCCTTCAAAAATTTTCTTAATCACTAAATTTGATACTATAATTACATGTAATTTGCATTTTAGTTAACCCATATAGATTGTAAAAAAGCTTTTTTTAATACATTTATGTTTTTAAAATGAATCATAATTTTCTAAAACGACAATTCCAGTAAGTTTTAGAAAAAGTGTTCCGAATTACAGAAAAACCCCTTATCCAGAATGCCTGAAGTCCCAAGCATTCCGGATAATAGATCCTGTACTGTACTGAGAGAGAAGCATTAGCTGTTGTGTAAGCTGTAGAAAGCCCAGACCACACGACCAACCCATAGGCTAATGGTAGCTTTCTGTGTGGCCGGGTTGTGTAAGCTGTGGAAAAGTTTCAAGGATACATTGAATGTGATCAAGTTATTATTGGTACTAATCAAAGCTTTAAAATGATTGATGTCGTTGCATACTTTGACTGGAAGACTTAAAAGATGGGTTTTTGAACTTCAATCATACAATTTAAGAATTATTTATACTCCCGGCTCTAAGTAGTAGCTTACATTCATGATTGCCTATATTTCAGATACAGAGTGAAACTATTTCTACTATTTCAGTTGTTTTTAAAATAAGTCTCCCACTGAGATTTAACGTATGCAATTATTAAATTCTGATGTTGAGAAAATTATTGATACATTTAAGTAAGAATTAGACTCTCAGCAATAACATATTTGATTTAAAAATCATAAACCAGTTCATGGAAAATCCATTAAATGTTATATTGATTCTAAAATTTATTAAGATTTAAGACATAATCATTTTTGGTTCAAAATTCTGAATTTGTGTTCAGTGGTTTTTATATCAATTGCAAGGAGTATTCTCATTCACCCACACATATTAACTTATATAAATATAAATCTTAAAATAAACAGTAGTGAGGTATGAAGGTAATCTGGAGAGACAGTGTCTACCCAAACAGTCTGCTTCTACCAAGTTACTTTGGTAGTAAAGAGAAGGGCAGATTGGTCCATACATCAAATTTCAGCAGACAGCCACCTACATGCATCTACGGTGCACCAGCTGTGATGAAGATGGTTGGAACAAGGGAATGTGCATCATTTGAGGGGTGCCAGTACAGCCAGAGCAATGTCAGCATGCGTGGACCAATGCATTCGCCGGCAAGCATTGGCAACCCAGAAGGCCACTTCCGTCGCCTTTTTGCAGCATAAGCAGGACACCCTTCATGCTTCCATATCGAGCAGGACCATTATCTCCCGATTGGTCGTTGGCAATCTGCACTCATGGCATCCTTTAACCCTTTCATGACAGTTGACACGTCCGCTTGCCAGCTGCGAACTTGCATTCAAGGACGTATGGCACCCACTCGTGCCGGAGAGAACTTTACCCTAAACGGCGAGTGGCACGTATCGGTGTTTCTACATGAAACTTTTTCATTTGAATTTATTTGTCTACTAGGTGGCGTTAAATGCCCGTGGAAGCAACTTAACTGTATTTTGTAGATGTTTGACCTTGACACAAGGAGAATCCAATGAATTATTTCTCCATTTGGAGCGGTGAAACATGGTTCTGTAAAGTAAACAGACAGATCACTTCTCGCAGCATCAACAATTTTATAATTGAATTCCGGGTCTCCTTTTGATTTTAGCTTTTAATGATTTCCTTGGTGAATTACAGGAATATAAGAGAGTATTTTTTTGGGGGGCGGGGGGGGGGGGTAAAGCAATGTGCAACAGTGAAATTATTAGGCTATTTTGGATAAAAGTATGGCTTGTTTGAGACTTTTTCTTTCTGTGGAAAAATATACGCGTATGGTAAACGAACCAGACAGTAATGAAAGCAAAGCAGACAGTGAAGATTCGTGGAACAGTGTTATTTCTGATGATAAATCTGAAAATGCAATTGATTCTTCAGATTCTGAGCATACTATTATTACAATGCTGCCAGCTTCAGTTGCTGTTTTTTCGAATGATGTTTGGACATGTGATTTGAAAGATCTGAATTATTTGGAGTTTTTGAACATACCTGAAATAAATCACAATATCATGCCACCTAATTTAGATAAGGAACTTGATTTTTTAAGCATATTTTTTTATGATGAACTAGTAGAATTTTTCGTAAAAGCAACTAATGAGTTTGCAAAAAAAAAATGGGAGAAAAATCTCCTCTCTCCTTCCACATCGAAGACTCCATCTGTTTCAAATGTATTTACACCTGTGATAGAAAACAAATTTCATGTGTTTCTCGCACTAGTAATTTTGACGAGCATTGTCAGAAAACCAAATCTTAAAATGTATTTTTCTAAGAATCCAATTATCAGTACTCCTTTTTTTAATTCAGTTATGAGTCGCGATCGATTTATAGGAATATTACGTTACCTTCATTTTACTCTTGATAGTAATGCCCAAAAACTAGATAAATTGAAACCCGTGTTAGATGCATTAGTTTCAAAATTTAAATCTATATACACTCCTAGAAGAAATGTGTCCAGTGGCGCACCCACGGGGGGGGCCGAGGGGGCCCTGGCCCCCCCCTTGGGCTGACAAAGCAAAACGCGAAGGGCGCTGTCAGCACAAGGGAGAACTAGGTCTGCCTTCGAGAAAGTATAAAAAAAACAACATTTACAACCATTATTGTAATAAATAATTTTAATCATTGTGAAGAAAACAATTCCAGCATATCCCAACACTTACACTGAATGTAATTATACATATAAAGCTCTTTATCGTACTGTACAAATTATAAATTAATTCGCACTAAAGGCGCCAATTCTGGAAACCCGTTCTTCTTAAGACGTTTCTACCTGTGATTGAATTTAACTAATGGACTCGTCCAAAATCACGTGACCCAAATGCCTTCTCGCTATAGTCGTACTATACCAGTGCTGTGTAGAGTGACGTCACAGGCGCCTCCGTGGCCCTATATAAAGAGTGAACGGCGGGGAAGCGGCTGTTCGCTCGAAAACTCGAGGATTTCGTTTACCCAGTGAGAAAATTGTGGAAGTGAATAAATAGATCGTGCCAACGCTTCGCGAATTAAGTGTTGCTGTGAGTTGAAATAAAGTGCGACGTTACGACACAAGGTGATAACAGTGAATTGGTAGTTTCGGAACGAGGGCCTGCGTGGTGAATAGCTGAATTTAATAATGGTCCTGAACTTTCAACTGATCTTACAGTGAAATGCATCTTTAACGATCAGTGTGTGTGTTTATGTGCGTATTTCGGCTATATAGCAAATTTTGTTCTTGAATAACTGAGGAGCAAGGTAAAAAAAAAGACAATGAGTGAAAAACGAAAAGGGCTAGGCCAACAGACACTGGGAAATTATTTTAAAAAAAAAAGTAAGATTGAAAATAGTGACGTTCCCAACGACGTTTCCCTGAGCTCTTGTTACATTGATGAGGCTGCAGTCGAAGCAAGCAACAGCCGTGACCCCGGGCTGTCTTCAAACGCTTGTGAGGAGGTAAAGGTAGGACAAAACACAATACCAAACACAGTTGAAATAGAAATTCTGGCTGCAGATATTTCTAATTATGTCAAGAAATCTAACCTCACAGATGAAGATAGGATAACAGCGCTAAAAAATCTTTGGGAACCATATGCAAATTACAGTTTTCCTGCTACTGTCACTAGTGCTGTATCAAGTCAAGGAAAACCTCACCACTCTCGGAAGTTCTGCTCATCTTGGCTGAGTAAGCATAACTGGCTAGCTTACTCAAAGGCAGAGGACAGTGCCTATTGCAAATTTTGTGTTCTCTTTGCACCCCATGAAGTCGGTTTAAGATCCACACAAGCTACAGGTCAACTTGTTTCAAAAGGATTTAATAATTGGAAGAAGGCCTTGGAGAAGTTCAGTCAACATGAAAAATTTTTCTATCATAAGGATTCAGTTCTCAAAGCCGATGAGTTCTTAAGGGTCACGGAAGGAAAAACGGTTCCTGTGGATCAAGTAATGGACAGAGGAAAGCAAAAACAAGTTTTGCAGAATAGGGCTATTCTTAAACCTATTATCAAAACAGTGATTTTTTGTGGAAGGCAAGGGCTGGCCATGAGAGGGCATAGAGACTGTGGGGATTTGGACGTATTGTCAGAACCATGCCAAGGCGAAGGAAATTTTAGAGCCCTTTTGCGACTCCGAGTTGATGCAGGAGAAGAAATACTGAAAACTCATCTACAAGGTTGTGCAAAAAATGCAACTTACATAAGTTGGAATATACAAAATGAGATTATTTCAGCATGCAATGATTCCATTGTGAAGCACATAGCAACTGAGGTGAATGAGGCCAAATGTTTTGCGGTTTTATGTGACGAAACCACAGATATTGCAACGGTAGAGCAAATGACACTTTGCGTTCGTTATTTGAAACGGTTTGAAACAAATGATAAGTATAAAATTGAATTTAAGATAGTGGAGAACTTCCTTAAGTTTGTGCCCCTGACTGAAACTACAGGTCGAGCAATTGCAGATGCTATTCTTAAAGGCCTTGCAGACTGCAACATTGATACGTCTTTCCTCCGTGGACAAGGGTTCGATGGAGCTTCTGCAATGAGTGGAGAGTACAATGGCGCCCAAGCAATTATATATGAGCAACACCCCAAAGCCCCCTACGTTCATTGTGCATCACACTGTTTGAACTTAGCCATAACTTATTCATCTAGAGTTCCGGATATCCGAAACAGCTTTGGAATAATAGGGAAAATCTCTAGTTTTTTCAACACACCAAAACGAAACCTTGTTCTCACCAGCAAAATTAATGCAGCTAATCAGGAAGAGACAGAAATCAGTGCCAAAAAACTGAAGAAATTATGCCCTACTCGTTGGGTGGAGAGACATGATGCCGTCACAGTTATGGTTTCATTGTTTGATCAAGTAATCGACGCTCTGGAGGAGATTACTACCTGGAATGACAAGGAGACATCAACAGAGGCTCATACCTTGTTATGTTCAATGTTAACATCACAGTTTGTCATAGCACTTGTTTCAGCTGACAGATTACTCAGCTACAGTGTTCGTCTGAGTGAAAAGCTGCAGGAAGTTAACCTTGATCTGGCAACTGCTGTGAGTGACGTAGAAGACGTTTTGAAAGCTATATCTATAATTCGAGAGAACGCAGAGAACGAGTTTCACCATCTGTTTGAACAAGCTGTTAAGAAGCTGGAACAGCATGGAGAAAACATTACTCTACCACGCCGTGCCACCAGACAAATTTATAGATCAAATTTCAACGTACAGACTCCTGAAGAATACTACAGACTTTCTATTTTCATTCCATGGATTGATAATTTCATCACTCACCTCCATGAAAAATTTCTCAAACATAAGGAATTTCTACAAAGTTTTGCATCTGTCATTCCGAATGGAAGGCAGCCGACACTGGAAGAAAACGAGAGATTTGTTGCCTTATCAAGGAAATTTGCAGATGATTTAGGACCCAGATCAGATAATACTCTAAAAGCTGAACTACATCTGTGGTACATGAAGGTCTTTGCATTGAACAAGAAAACTAAAAGCCCAATCGAACTGCTTAACTTTTGTGACCAAAGGACTTTTCCAACTGTGTTTGAACTTTTAAAAGTGTATGCCACCCTCCCAGTATCAACAAGCAGTGCTGAGAGGTCATTCTCCACAATGAAGAGGTTGAAAACTTACTTGAGAAACAGTATGAGTGAAACCAGACTGAATGGACTGGCGTCAATGAACATTCACCGTGAAGTGGAAATTGATCCAGACCAGATAATTAATGCTCTGGCTACAAAGAAAAACAGGAGGCTGGACTTCGTTTTATGAATATGTATAGATCATAATTGAATAATATAACAATATGTAATCATGAGAGAGTGGTTGAAAACAAGTATACAGTATAAGCAGACCAGAACAAATAATTTTATCTTCATCTATTTCTTAATTTGTGTTGTTTTGTATAAATATCTACTACTACTTCTTCTAATCATTCAATTCTCTTGCACTGCACTAAAGAATTGTTAGTAATTTGATAAAAATAAATGTACAAAAAAGACAACCGCCTTGTTAATTGATATGGCCTCTGATCATTTTTTCTCGGAAAATTTATCGAGGAGTCATCCTCCTTCATAAAAATTTTGTGCACCAATGGCCCCCCCCTTAGGAATATTCTGGGTGCGCCACTGAATGTGTCCATTGATGAATCTTTGTTCTCATGGAAAGGAAGGCTGGGATTTTGTCAATATATCCCCTTGAAAAGGTCCAGATATGGAATAAAAATATATAAATTGTCAGAATTGGAATCAGGCTATAAATGGAATTTCCTTGTGTATACTGGAAAGGACACGGAATTATCAAGCTCTGATGGTGGGTATGGAGAACGCGTTGTGAAAACATTTCTAAGTGAACTTTTAGGAAAAGGATATACTTTGTACTTGGATAAATTTTTTACCTCTCCTGAACTTGCAAATTGTTTGTTGTCTAAGAATACGCATATATGTGGTACAGTTTTAAAAAATCGGAAGGACATGCCAAAGAATTATCCATCTGTACCTAAAACATATATACACTAAAATGTTTAATATTTTGATAAAAGAAAATTTGTGTAAAAAATATACATCAAATAGAGAATAAGTATTTCCTTTCTTCCTGAAAAAAGTAGAATGCTGTGTTGAACGGGTGATTTTTAGTGAATTTTATTTTAGAGTTAGGCTTAGCGCAAAAAATTAGCCGTCTTTTTTTGGAACAGTTCGGAAACGAAGTGCTACGTCCTTTGGGCCACGGCAGTTTCGGAATGCCGCCGTCCTGAAAGGGTTAAGAAGACTGCCATTGACCCAACAGCACAGATTCCTCCATTTGCAATGGTGTCGGGATAGAGCCACGTGGACGGCAGAATGGCAAAGGGTCATGTTCTCAGATTAGTCATACTTCTGTTTTAGCAATGACAGTTGCCATGTACAAGTTTGGCGCTGAAGTAGCTACAGATCCAATCCAGCCGCATTTGTGGAACACCACACCGCGTGACAATGTGGCATCATGGTTTGGGGTACCATCGCCTGCAATAGCAGGTCACCTCTGATCCATATTGAGGGCACTATGACAGCCCAACGATACATGGATGACATGCTGCGACCAGTGACACTACCCTTCCTTCAGGGGATGCCTAATGCTATTTACCAGCAGGATAACATCCGATCACACACGGCACACATCAGCCAACATTCCCTGAAAGGTACCCAGGTCCTTCCTGGGGCACCAGTCTCCCCTGATCTCTCACCAATCAAACATATCTGGGACGTGATTGGACGTCGCTTGCTTGTGCTGCCACTGCTGCATTTGGAAGATGAACTCTGGCAAATGGTTAACAGGGAATGAGCAGCTATCCCTCATACTCTGTACCTAGACGTGTTGCTGCCTGTATCGCCACCTGCAGTATTCCTACAACCTACTGATCAGACAATGTTATCACGTAGTGTATAGGTGTATCATGTTGCAATAAACTTCACTTATTGTTCATTGCTGTCTCTCTCTGTTTGCCAATTTTCATCACTTTCTGCCCACTCCTTAGTGTCTCATTTTCACTGTCACGTAGTGTATTTAGATATTATGTGAAAACAAGACAAACTAGAATTTTCTTATTGTTCGATCTCATTGAAAATCATAAAGTTTTTATTGTTAGTGATTATCAATATCAGCATACTGAATAGTTTTCAGGATATTACATTGCCTGTGGAAAAGTGAAATATATATTACTATGAGTAAAATATATATTCTCATCATAACTCTAAAACAATGATGTTCATTCTGTTCTCCTTAAAAGTACTTACCAAACATTATCTCATTTGATAATAGAGAGCATTTTGAATTTTTTATTTTTTTTCCATTTTAAAATGTGCAATATCTAGAGAAATTTGCATATGACATAGTTATTTTTGAAACATATTAGGTAATTATTATTTTTTTCTTTGTGTGTGTGTGTGAAAAGGAGTTCCTTTTCTTGGTCTGAGCTCACTAAAATTCAAAGGGCCTCTTGCATTTACCAATTAAAAGAATCACCTAGAATTCATTTACATTTTTCATTTGTGCTAGAGATATCCTGTATGACAGACATAATTGAACACATTGTTGATTTGTATTTAGGGATTCTCTGAGTGTTGAAGTCCCAGACCACTTGACTGACCCAAGGGTTTTCAGTGGCTGTTTGAGTGGCCAGTGCACGATACTCAGAGTGTTGAAGACCCAGACCACACGACCAACCCTAAGGTTTATGGCAGCTTAATGTGTGGCCGGGGGTACTCAGAGTATCGAAAGCCCAGGCCAGCCGACTCGTCCTAGGACTTAGAGCAGCAAAATGGATGGCCGGGGGGGTACTCAGAGTGTTGTTGTTGTTGAGACCCAGACCGTCCGACCTACCAGAAAGGTGTAAGGCAACTGTATGGACGGCCGGGAAGTGCCTCCCAATTTAGACCGGAACCCAGTGGGGGAGGCATCCACAGGGACCATACCCTCCTTCCCCTACCACCAACCTCTCGGAAGGACTTACGGACCCACATGTTTAACGTGATCGTACTCCGCATGAACACGGCGGCATTTGTGGCAGCGTGCAAATCTAGCGCGCAAACCACGGGGATACCGCACCCGAGATGGCCAACAGCACGCGGCGTTCCGAGGTGGTCACCCACCAAGTACTAACCGCGCCCGATGCTGCTTCACTTCGGTGATCTAACGAGAACCGGTGTTTTCAGCACGGTACGGCCGTTGGCCCAGGGTACTCAGAGTGTTGTTGTTGTTGTTGTTGTTGAAACCCAGACCGTCCGACCTACCAGAAAGGTGTAAGGTAACTGTTTGGACGGTCGGGAAGTGCCACCCAATTTAGACCGGAACCCAGTGGGGGAGGCATCCACAGGGACTGTACCCTCCTTCCCCTACCACCAACCTCTCGGAAGGACTTTCGGACCCACATGTTTAACGTGATCGTACTCCGCATGAACACGGCGGCAGTTTTGGTAGTGGCTGGAATCGAACCCGGGCCTACCGAGTGCAACTCCAGCGCGCTAACCAATGGGCTACCGCGCCCCTAGGGTACTCAGAGTGTGGAAGAACCAGACCGTCCGACTCATCCTATGACTAGAGTAGCAGTTTGGACAGCCGGGAGTATACTCAGAGTGTTGAAGACCCAGACCGTCCGACTCATCCGAAGACTTGAGTATACTCAGAGTGTTGAAAAACCCAGACTGTCCGGCTCATCCGTGGACATAGAGCAGCAATTTAAGCGGCCGGTACTAGGGCTTATGGCACTTTAATGTGTGGCTGGGGGTATAGTCTGATTTTTGACCTCATCAATACTTTCTATTCCCTTTATGTGTGTAATATATTAAATGGTAGAAGAAGTAAAATAAATTCCCCCATTTTAAATTTTTCTGAAACTCGTGACACCCTATAAGGGATTGGGTGAGTGACCACCTGGGAACACCGCGTGCTATTGGCACATTTTGGGTGCGATAGCCCGGTGGTTTGCGTGCTGGATATGCACACTGCCACAACTGCCGTCGTGTTCATGCGGAGTATGATCACGTTAAACATGTGGGTCCGTAAGTCCTTCCGAGAGGTTGGTGGTAGGGGAAGGAGGGTACGGTCCCTGTGGATGCCTCCCCCACTGGGTTCCGGTCTAAATTGGGTGGCACTTCCCGGCCGTCCAAACAGTTACCTTACACCTTTCTGGTAGGTCGGACGGTCTGGGTCTCAACAACAACAACCCTATAAAGGATACATTATATGGCCTCCAAAAGTCATTATTGTTTTGGGCCCCTAAATCTGTAAAACAGCTGCTATGAATATTTTACTTATAATATATCTTCACTTATAAATTAACTTTTATGCAATCGGATAAATTTACTGAATGGCAAAAGTATCTGCACAGATTACATGCCAGTTTGCTGCACTTTTGTGTCTTTTGTGAGGAATAACAAAATAACTGCCTTATGATTCCAATAAGAATGCTGATCTAAGAAAATAAATTATAAAATCACTAGCATGTAGAATTATGAAATCATTAGCGTGTGAATTTTTCTAAAAGAAAATGTTTGATTAAAGTAATTGAAATGCCTATAAAAATATTTGAAGTTATTTGGTACATAGTTGAAGGTATTTGTTAAATTTGTCACTGATGGCACTGTACAAGCACAGTGATATATGTCTTCTATAAACAATAAACAAAATGGAAAAATATTAATGTTCCCTAGTTTTTAAAGAAAATTGTCAGACATTAGTTTTGTGCATAATATTGGACTTATGCTCTGCATTTTTTAAACTTGAACATTTGTAAAATTACAAGAGAAAATGCCAGATCTAGCATTAGTCTTCCAGTAGAAACAAAATTGAAGTATATAGACCATGACAAGATTTGTAGATTATTTTAATCAATATGTGTACAAGTGCATATAACTTATAGGTAAATAACATGTAATTTATGTATAACTATTATGCATATAATTATTTAATTGCACTTTTCTTTCTAAATTTATTCAATGTTGAAAATCTACTGGTTAAAATTGAGATAATGCAGATTGCCATTTATAGAAAAAGAACTGTTTTGTTATTTTAAAAAAAAAAAAATCATCCCACTATTTTTTACTGTGGATTTCGACCACTGTATTAAACAAATATTAAATTCTTTGCTGAAGCTTAAAGATATATCATACAAAACAATTTACTTTTACACTTTGATGAAATTAAAGTATTGTTTTCATGTAGAAAACATTTCAGTCAAATTAAAAATTTAGAGATTTTAAAGTTTTCTTGATATTAAAAGAAAAAATGAGGATTATTCCATCAAACTGTTGGTTCATCTGTTCATGAATTTATGTAACTGATTTTTCTCAGAAACTACTCAGCCAATTTAAAATAAATTTGGTGCAGATACGTTATAGCATAAATGTGATCACAAGTATTAAGACTCTTTTTAAAATTATCTGCGTTATGTACAATTTGTGCATGTGCATTTCACAATATTTTCAAAGCTACTCAACCAAATGAAAATAAATTTAGCAAAGATAGAATGTTACATGTATAAAAATATTGTGATTTTCAAAATTACTTTATCTGATATAGATAGTATGTAGATTTGGCGATCCAATACAATTTTGGATTTTTATTTGATTTGCCTCCAAATTAAACCTACTACAAAGAAATTAATCTGAGGAATTCAAATATGAAGCTAGATATTGTATTGTGAATGTGTAATGCTCAAACTGTACATTACAAAGACAAAATCTTATAGAAACTATACGAATTGAAAGTTTTATGTAACGATTAGATTTAATTTTCTTCATTTGTACTATTTTATAATCAGACAAATATAGAAGAAAACACATACAAAATATCGCTTCTTCATCCCATAATCTCTTCAGAAACAATTGAATTCTTTATAAATATTATTTTTATATGGTTGGTAAAAACTGATTACTTACTAAAAAAGTGTTGGTACAAGCACAATGAAATATGAATTCATATTTTTTGGTCATAAGTACTTCTCATATAATAATCTTGTACAAAATTTTTACTGCTAATATTTACAGGTAGACTCTGAAGGCACTTTGAAAATTGACTGGAATTAATTTAATCACTTAATTGGCTGATATTTATATTAATTTATAAGATTGAATTAACAACTATTTTGGTCATAGTCAAATAACTCTGTCAGAATTTACTTTAAATATAGTTAGAAACACTATGAACTTTTTAACAATTAAGTTCTAATACTGTAAATGTTTCCAATAGTCTAACATGAGTAATATGCTTCAATGTGTTGTTAATAAGAATCAGCATATATTGTATTCTGAAATTTTATGAAATCAGTGATCAAATTGTGGTCATTTTGAACTATAAAATTAAAAGTTGATTTAAATTTGTCAGCTAGTCAAGTGATAACATATCCATTTTTTAGATTTTATTTATCAGGGCCTTCTGTGAATCTTGGCTGAAATTTTGTAGATGATTCTTAATTGAGTAGTGGAATGATGAAATGACAATTAACCATGTTTTGAAGTGTCAGTATTGGCTAGTTCTTTGTAGGATAAACTATAAATGTACAAACATCTGAGATATTTGTCTTGGTGCAACAACAGTCACTTGGATACAAAATAAACACCAGCAGATGTAGAAAATTTGTAAATTACCCCATGGGGGTGGTAGGGATTTAAAAAGGTTTTTTTTTAAATGAAAAAGCACAATATTGGAATGTTTAGGCTTATTTCCACAAGAATATTAAAGTGTATTAAAAAATAAGTACAGAAAATTACTTTTTAATAATCACAATGGACAATTCCGGCCTCTTTTTTTTAAATTTTTTTATTTGATTCGAAATGTTGAAAAACGGACAAAAGTATAAAAATGTTTATTCTCCGAGCTGTATTTCATGTTTTATTAGCAGTCAAAGTTCATCTTTCTAACTGTGGCAGGAAAACGACCTATTTTGGCATGCATGGAATGTGACGTCACAAACTTCGTCCACGGCTCTCGTCTTCGAGAGTTGGTGCATAAGTTTGGTTACATTTGTAAAGTTTCAATAATTATGATTGTTTATTCCGTCCCAAACTGCCGAATAGTTGTAAGTATTGTATCGCTCCAATGTGCCCGACTACTAGTTTTACATCATCAGATAAAATATTTATATCTGTGCCAAAAAAATGATGTTTTTCGTAAAAAATAGTGTGAAGCGCAGGAAGCTAGATTGTAAACAAAATTCACCACTGTTATTAAAGAGTGTTCATTACATATGTTATGATAATAAATCAGTGACTGTATAATCCAATTTTCAAAACCTTTTTATGAGTAGTTATTTCTTCATGATTTAATAAACTTTGAAAATCCTTATGGGTGTCAACTACTGGCTCGGCACTCTATTTTCAGTTTTGTTATTACGGATGAATTCAAAGTGGATTATTGACTTTGTACCCAGTTTAGTGTGTGTTGTTCACAGTTAATTTAGAGAATATAAAAAATTCCGTGTATAAAAATTTTTTATACTAGTATACTGCTGTGAGCTGTTGCAATTTATTATTTCCATTAAGTACATGTGCTTTTGAAAAGTTATAAAATACATTTTATCTAAAAAAAAAATCGCAAATTTGAAACATTGCACAAAAGGAATAGAAATTAAATGGAAAATAATTTAAAATTGCTTCACCTATTCAAAATCATAAATGATTTACTGTTTATTATGGGTTTTAAAATATAATATTATAAGAAACAATTTAAAACTGCTTTTAATTTAAAAATAAATTATTAGATATTATATTTAGAATCTTCACAAATCATATAAATATAATAAAAAATATATGCATAAAAATATATATACATATAAACATAAATATTATTTTTAATTTCCAGAAGAAATACACCGCTCAATCTAAACTTTCGATTTAAATTTACTGTATAGCAAACTTAACTATAAAAAGCTATTTGCACTCAAAAAATTATGGAGCACATTAAAAAAAAAATCAGCTGTGGGTCGTCCAGTCTGATGGAGCCGAAATGGTTTTGCGTAAATAATATTTTGTAAAATAAAACTTCAGTAAGATTCAATTTGTTCGATTTTTTTCAGACTCATTTGTTTTGTTTACAAGCTTTCAAAAGTGCTACAAATTACTTGCTAACTGTTTATAGCTAGCTAACACTTTTACTTTTCGTCCCGATTTCATCTGGATAGATATGCAATTCTAGATATGCAATTTTCTCAAAATATGAAATTTTTTTTATTAACTTGCTTTGCGGTATATATATTAAAATTAACAATATATCTGATGAGATTTTACATTCAAGTTATTTATAAACTTGTCTGGCGGCACATAATTACGTACTTGATTATGTATAGTTCTATGTATTATGTTCAAACCTCACCAATCATTACATATCTTTAGAATCCCCAAGTTTATTTTAACCTTCTAATTTCTTTAAACAAAATAAAATATCTCGTTCTTGTGCACCCATAATGCACCAAGGAGTAAGTAAAGACACTGAGCTGTAAGAATCGTGATATTTTAAATATTGCAGCTTTCCCAGCTATTGGAAAATCCAGGTTAAAAACTGAGCTATCGAAACTATAACCACTCGATCTAAAACTCAATTATATACACTTGCAAGACTTTAAAAGAGCTACAAATTATTGCTTATACTTTTACTGTACATAGTTTTTATAAGCACACTTTTAGTTTTTATAAGCATTATAAACTTGCAAAACGAAAATTTTAATCTTTTTCAACTTGACAAGTCGATTATTTGAAAACTAAATCAGTAAGGTTCAATAAATTAGCTTTTTTTTTTCAAAAATTAGATTCAGAAACTAAATTTGCTATACATATTTTTGTCGCTTTCTATTTATATCTATCTTTTGAAGTTTGAATGAAAGTAAGAAAAATAAAAGACACTAGCTCAGATAGATGCTTTAAGTGTTTCCTAGAAAAGTTCCAAAGTGTTAAAATTACTTTATATGTTCATAATCTGGACCAACAGAACAAGAAAAAAAAATTGTACATTTTTATCTATCAGGTTCGGAGAAATTGGCATCCAAAGTGTTTGCATTTTTTGTAATCCTCCGATTTCCACCACAGATATCCTAAACGTAGATGTAATTCACATAATAATAATAATAATAATAAACCTTCAAGAAAAGGGTATCAAGTTTACACCTCGAGTTTCAGCTGTCACAAAATATTTATTGTTTTTGAAATAAAGTGCCATCCCAGTAAAATCGGTCTTGGGCTGATTCGATTGTTTGATTCCCCTTCAAAGACTAGGATCAAAACTAGGATCAAAACTAGGATCCATGTTTTCAATAAAATAATAATCAGCAAATGTTCTATATTCAAACAGACCAAGTACAAAAGTAAAATTTCAATTGTACACAAAATTAAACCCCTACTACCCTGCAAATCTCTCATGGCAAAACGTGATAGAATGTTGCATCACAGATCAAACAGGCCATGTGACGTCACAGCCAATCACAGGCCATTTTGTTTTTGAGTAGATTTTGCTGTTTTCATTTCTTGATATTTAAATAAATAATAATTTTAAGAGATTTTCGTTTGGATATTTGAAATCAGAAAAAAATTCTCTATAAATATCAATTGATTTTAAGAGCTTTTTTTTTTAAAAAAAAAAACGGAATTTTCCATTATGAGTATAAAATATTTCTTCCAACAATTTAAAACACACATGAAGCAATTTATATTTAAAGTTACATAAAACATTTTTGTACTTTATGCATATGGATATTCATTTTATTACAGCATATACCAAAATTCAAGTAATAAAAATAAATATATTTCATGTTTAGTTGAATTTCTATAACTTATCACAAGGAAAACTAGGTAAATATGCATGAATACAATTGCATAAAAAATTATTTAAAAAAAAAAATTATGAGACTGATCTGCTGAACCTTCATTGATGTATAACTGATTTTATATCTATTTCTTATGTCTTTGGAATTTAATGATCTAGGAAAATATGCTGTTGTACAAAAACACCAATGATTGTGAAACTGCATTAAAGCTCATTTTATTATATTCAGGGATTTACTTGATTATACAGAGCCTGTAAAAAGTTTCAATTGCATAAATCTAGTGCTCTGATTTGCTACTGTTGAATTCATCCACAGCCATACATCACAAACAAGTGAAAGAATTCGCCATATTGAACATGATTATCCCTCAAATCCAATTTATGTTTCATTGAAATTTTATATATGTAATATCATTTTATTGAGAGTTCATTACTAATTTCTTGTTTTGACAATAATTTAAAAATTATATAACAAATAAATTTTCAAAGAATTATGTTCAAGTGTAGATATCGCAATTTTTTTTATTAGTGATAATTTATACATTTTCTAAAATATGCAAAACTTCTGTAAAAGTATACACATTATACACTGCAAAACATTTTTAGCTTGGAGTCTGCATTTAATATAAAGCACTTACAGATATTATGAACATTAAATTGTATGCATTCACATTAAATTGAATAAAATTCACACTGCATCTGGATGATACTGGTAATTGAAACACCAGTTGAATTCAACACAATACTTTAAAGCTCGAAATGGATTTTTTGTGGATGTTCATCTTCTAAATTATGGAAAATATTGATCACAGTAACTTTTACACTACTACGAAATGGTTTTCCTTTTCTATGAAGGTCAAACTCATAGCTTCTTAATGTATTTGAAGCCATCAAAACAGTAAACATAAAATAAGGAAATGCTACTCAATCCATTAGGTTGTATAATTGGATTTAAAATAATGAGAGCTTAAATAGTTAATACAAAAATTTACAAAATCCGAGACGGAACACACATGTTGTAAACAAAAGAGATGGGAAAATTTGGACACCAAGGAGTCTTTCTTTTCTCTGGTTTCACCTCAAGGGTTGCAAAAAGAAAAGCAAATGCACTCTGTAGGCGTTTGATTTGTTGAAAGTACTGTGACATGCATAGTCAGTTAAATATTAAAAGTACACTAAAATTATAACTGTAAAGTAATTAATTTCACAATATATAGTTAGTATTTTCAAATTATTATTACAATTTTTATTCATCATCCATTCTTTCTGTCATTTGTGACATTTCAAGAATTATTTTTTTATAACAGAAAGATCCACCTTGCAGTATAAATGCATAAATCAAGTTAAAGTGTCCCCAAGTATAGATAACAGCTAAAGACATTATTATTTGATATTGCTTAGAGTTTTGATTGTTATTATTCAATGCTTTTGCCATTATGATTATAGAATTAAATGCCACTTATTTCAAACATTTTAGATTAAATGGATACCAGTTGATCCTCTGAAGCCAGATTATGAAAAATATCCTTTGTACAGAAATGCTCATATGTTTCATTGTGTAGTTGAAGAAGGAGATGCCTTATATTTGCCTTCTTTATGGTTTCATCATGTGAGACAGTCTCATGCTTGTATTGCAGGTATGTATGAGTTTTAATAAGTAATATATGAGGCAAAGGAGCTGTCTATTCATTAAAATTAAAAATTTTACATACCTTTACCATTACAGCTCAATTTTAATTTGTTTTAACATTTTGGTAGACAATTTTGCCCATAGAGTTGATTGCTAATTCTGCAGTGATAAATAATTTAATTACTTACTGTTAATTGTGTTGTGTTAATTTGTCAATTTGTGTTGCATAGAGTTAGAAAACTAATAATTAAGAGATTATTTTATGTCTATTTCTCACGAAGTACACAAATCATTGTTTAGGAGTTTGGAAGTATGTGTAACAAATTCCCATATTTTTAATACATCTGAAAAAAAAAAGAAAATAGAAAAATTTAAAAGTACTTATACATCTCATCTACTATTTGTAAAACTTTTGTTACATATTTTTCAAATGCACAAAAATATTGAACCACTTATAGTGTTGTGATATGAACTTTAATTAAGTTTAGAACTTTCAAACTTAGTGAAAGGATTGATAGGAGGCAAACTATAGTGACAGCCAGTCGGGAGAGATGACATTACAGTATCTTGAACATAAAGAACTTTATTACAAAATTTATGATGGGCAATGGGAAATAAGTCACTGAACTTATCACCCAGCCAGGCCACGAGTGAGTAAGGTGGAGTTTACCAAAGACCAATCTGCAATCAGTGCTTCAGACCATCCAATAAGCACCCAGATATTCTGACCAACCTGCAGTGAGTAATCAGAGGTTGATCTCATCTCCAAAATGGACCAGAACTTCTTATCAAGAGCCAACATTTGCTGATTGACTTTTGTGATGTGAACGTAAAATACCCTGGTCCAAATAAGGAGTAAACATAATCTTTGATGCTGCAAGATGGTAAAATCGCCCATGTAGTGGTGTACACTGATAATATATGGAATCTCAATGACTTCATCATGCAACAAAGTTTTAATAAGATCTTAGTTATCTCTCCCTATATTTCATTCTTTGCAATGTCCCCTGTCTGTACCTTCTGGACAATCTGAACAAAATTAAATTAAGAATGTGTTTTGTCTTTTAACAAGTGTGATTGGACCATAATGGCTAGATAGAAAACTACATATATATACGGAGTAGGATTCAAAAGTTCCCGGACAGAGTCTATAATTTAAAAAATATTATCAATTAAAATGCTGATACACACCCTCCTTCAAAATAAGACCCTTGCGCAACAACACACTTTTGCCATCGCTTGTAAAGGTCATCGAAACACTTCTGGAATCCATTTTTAGCCATGTCCTTTAATTCAGCCTGCAATGCACATTTAACTTCATCTGCGAATTGAAATTGACGACCCAGCAAGCGACTTGCCAGTTCAGGAAATAGGTTGAAGTCGCGGGGGTCGAGACCAGAGGAGTAAGGAGGATGTGGCAAAACAGTTGATTGCATTTTCGCAAGAAAGTCAGCGATGAGGAGGAATCAGTGTACAGGAGCGTTGTCATGCAAAAGCACCCATGACTGCTCAGCCCACAGTTTTGGTTTCTTCTGGATCGACTCACACAAATGACGCAGGATGTCTACATAGAGTTCCTTGTTCAAAGTGCATCCTTCAGGGATAAATTCCAGATGCACAATGCCCTGGATATCAAAGAACACCTCCAGCATGACCTTCCCTTTAGAGCGATCTTGGCGAAATTTCTGCTTGCGTGGATATTGTGGTGATTTCCACGTTGCCAATACTCTCTTGGATTGCGGGTCGTATAAAAAACACCATTTCTCATCTCCAGTAACAATTCTGCCAAGTAGGGAAAGATCTTTGTCAACAGCCGAAATTAAGTCTTCCACCATTTCCAATCGAATTGCCTTTTGGTCTTTGGTTAACATGCGAGGAACGATGTGTCCTTAGTCAGTATCCATTTCCATTCTTCTGACTATGGATCTGTTTCCACAGATCCTTAGTCAGTATCCATTGACATGTGGCCTCTGATATCCCAACTGATTCTGCTATTTCCGCTATTGTTTGCTGCCTGTTCCCACGTACCATCGCAGAAACCTTTTCAATGTTTTCAGCGGTGCGGGAAGTCTGCAGATGGCCAACGTGTTCGTTGTCTGCCTTCTCTGAAACGTTGATGCCACTCAAAAGCTTGCTTTTGCGATAATGTATCACTGCCGTACACATGCTTCAACATTTCATAAACTTCCGTAGCACTCTTTTCCAAGCGAACACAAAAGCTGATAATAATTCTCTGCTCAACAAACGCCATTTCTTTCCATCGCCGGTTACTAAGTGTATCCATCTACAAAATATGGTGCCATGGTGAGCCACCGACCATGTGATTTGGGTCAAATCACTTTTAGAAGAGGGGAAGAATGTAGTAACACAGAAATGTTGTCGTAGTCGCCTACTGCAAATATTTTTTAAGTTATAGACTCAGTCTGGGAACTTTTGAATCTTATCTCGTATAATCAAACCAAAACAGAAATTATGATATACAAGATTGAGTAGTAATAAGTAAAAGATAAGCTGTTTCTGGTATTAATTACTTTTAAAGTAACCAAGATGTAATAATTAATTTTCCATGAAAGCAACTGCAGTTTCAAAATGTCTATTTTAAAGTTACTTTCTTTTTTTCTTGAATATTTTAACATTTAAGGTGATGAAATTTTTGCAATTGCACTTGATATTCTAAAGTAAGAAGAATATATACATAGAGTAGCTACTTTCTACTATTAATTCAGGGAACACAAATTACACATTCTTATCCTGAGCTGATACATTAAATGGCTTTATCAGAAACACTTTTTTAAAAGGTGATAATAATGATTTTTTTTTATCCATTTATAAAGTCAAGCTTATTGGAAAATGTCTCATACCTATTATACAGCTCAAACAGCTGGTATTTTGATCTATAATCTGTCTTTGCATTGTGTTTTGATCCAAATAAAATTACTCGATTTTTTAAAAAGTATGTTTGAACATAACAATAGTTTTATAATTTCCTGGTCTGGTATCAAAAATACAGCAGTCTTTGACCAGAATAAATACAAAGTAATAAGATGGCAACCCAATTAGTACAAAACACTATGTGAATTAATGCATAGCAGGCTTGGAGCCAAACTGTCCAAAAATAAGTTACCATTATTGATTGTACATATGGTGTCAACTATAAATACACCAAAAATATGATCTATACACAATGGCAACTTAACTTGATTATACAGAGCCAGTAAAAAGTCTCAATTTTGTAAATCTAATGCTCTGGTTTGCTATGGTTGAACTACATCATAGACAAGTGAGAAAAGAAGTGTCAAATTTGGCATGATTATCACTTGAATATATGATTTATGTTTCATTAAATTTTTATGTCTATAATATTTTATTGAACGTTTATTACTAATTTCTGGGTTAGACAATAATTTAAAAATTATATAACAAATAAATTTTCAAATAATGATTTGCAAAAAATGCAATTTATTTTTAAGACTAGCCACCTTTGGCCACCAGCCTGTTCACTACCCTTGAAAATTCTGACCGTGGCAAACTCGCCGACGCGACCTGAAAGGTGTAAGGTAACTATTTGTATGGCCAGGAAGTGCCATCCAATTTAGACCGGAACCCAGTGGGAGAGGCATCCACAGGGACCGTACCCTCCTTCCCTTACCACCAACCTCTCAGATGGACTTACGGACATACATGTTTAATGTGATCGTACTCCGCATGAACATGGCTGCCGTCTTGGCAGTGGTAGGAATTGAAACTGAGCCTAACGAGTGCAATTCCCGCTCGTTAACCATTGGACTACTTTGCCCTCTGTGACAATCTCCATAACTTTCTTTTTATTCACCCAATTTAGACCGGAACCCAGTGGGAGAGGCATCCACAGGGACCGTACCCTCCTTCATCTACCACCAACCTCTCGGAAGGACTTACGAACCCACATGTTTAACATGATCGTACTCCGCGTGAACACAGAGCAATTTTGGCAGTGGTAGGAATCGAACCTGGGCCTACCGAGTGTAATTGCCGTGCACTAAACACTGGACTACCGTGCCCTCCTCGACAGTCTCATTAATTTTCTTTTTATTTACCCAATTTAGACTGGAACCCAGTAGGGGAGGCATCCACAGAAAACATACCCTCCTTCCCCTACCACCAACCTCTCGGAAAGACTTACGGACCCACATGTTTAAATGATCGTACTCTGCGTGAACACGACGGAAGGTTTATCAGTGGCGGGAATCGAACCCGGGCCTACCGAGTGCAATTCCCACAAGCTAACCACTGGGCTACTGCACCCTCAACCCCGTGGAGTTAACAAAGTTTGGTTTAGTTTAATGACGTTAAAACTAATAATGAAATTTTAAGGCAACGCAACAATCTCCATAACTTTCTTTTTATTTATTTTTTTATTTCTTCAGTGTTTAAGTTTTTTCATTGTGGTCCCAATCACCACCCAATGTAAACAATACAGTACCACAATTCAATCCAGCATAATGAGCCAAAAGCCTTATAAAAAGCAAACACTAATTCAGTTTTTGATTATCCGTAGGCCAAAAACCGTACAAACTATAATTCAATCATTTAAATTTTGTAATGACCATATGCTAAGCTCTTAATGCCATCATTTAAAATATCACGTAATTTTCTAACCCGATGCGCAATCTCCATGGAAACAATGTGACATCCCCGGCTGCGTCTGCTGGGGAAGTGGGAAGTTGGAACTTCCCAAGAAAGCATCAAGAAATTTAAAATCATTACTTCTTTAAAATCAGGATCAGGCTGCTATTTATAATTATTTCTTGACCAGATTGGGCTTGTAAGAAAGCCTGATGTTTGGGCTTTCTGGAAATGTAAATTATTAGTCGAAATTCTCGATACTTTTTCAGATGCGAGAATTTAAAAACGAAAGTTCATTTTTTTTAGCCGAAAGTGGCTTTTGTTTTAAAATCTTTAAAAGCTATTAAAATTTGTCCCTGAGATTTGAAATTGATATATTTTTTCTCGCAAATTGTCTGCTCTTTCTAGTCATGTGATTTGTTTTTTTCCACGACGTCTGGATGGTGAAGAAAAAAGGGGGAAAAACAGTCGAAATCGCATAAAACATTAAATAACAAAAAAATAATTCAAATTTTTAAAATTGGTTTTTACGTGTCACCTTCCTAATTTTAACGTATTCAGAATGTGAACAAATCAAATGATTGTAAGGTGAGTTGTATAAAAATTGCTGATTTTTTTTCATATAAAATTATTTAGCTCTGGAGTCTGAAATATAAGTGATATGAATGAAATATTTATTGATTTTACATAGAGAGGCAGATGATTTATATTTCGATAACTTCATTTGAACAAAGTTTATTTTATGCAACTAGCATTGTCTTTTTTGATGAAGTTTTAAGTTTTCAAATATAATAAATTACTGTAGTTATGTGATAATTTAAAAAATATGAGCACTAAATGTATCACATTTTAGAAGTGTTTAAATAACATTGCATTTCCGTTGGAAAGTGTTTCATAATCAAAGCTTTATATATGATGTATCTTTCTTGTATAAAGTATGCAAAACTTTTGTATAAACATACATATTATATACTGTAAAACTGTTTTAACTTGGAGTCTGCATATAATATAAAGTACTTACAGACATGATAAGCATTAAATTATATGTATTCATGTTAAATTCTATGAATTAATTAATTTATATTCCCACTGCATCTGAATGATGTTGGTAATTGAAACACCAGTTGAATCCGACACAATACATAAAAGTTCAGAAGGAGAATTTTACGTATGTTCTTTTAATTTGTAGAAAATATTCATCACGATAACTTTTGTACTACTACGAAGTGGTTTTCCTTTTCTATGAAGCTGAAACTCATAGCTTCTTAATGTATTTGAAGCCATCAGATCAGTGAACGAAAAGTGAGGAACTGCTGAACCCAATCCATTAGGTTGGATAAGAAGTAAAGGATTTAAAATAATGAAAGCATAAATAATCGATCCAAAAACTCACAAAATCTGAAAAGGATATGCTGTAAGAAAAAAAAGCTGGAAAATTCGAATGCCAAGAGAAGTGTTTTCTTTTCTCGGGTTTTGCCTCAAGTGTTGCAAAAAAAAAAAAAAAAAAAAAAAAGTGGTGGGTGTGGGAGTTTAATTCGTTGAAAGTATTATACATGCATAGTCAGTTAAATAACAAAAATACACTGAAATTAAAACTGTAAAGAAATTAATTTTCATAATAAATATTCAATATTTTCAAATTTTATTAAAATTTTTATTCATCATTCATTCCTTCTGTCATACATTTCTGACATTTCAAGAACTATATTTTTCTGATAGAAGGATCCACCTTGTAGTATAAATGTATATAATCTAGTTATCTCTGAGTATATAGATCTATTCATCACGATATTCATCACAATATTTTTTCTGATAAACTTGTTCACTTGATGGAGCTTTGTCGGAGATCGAATATCATCCTCCATTCCGAAATGTTAATGTTCTTAGAATGATCCCCCTGATTATCTAAAGTATTTTTTTGTTTTCTGGTATACACCGCAGAAGATAGGAAGCATGTAGATTTGCTTGCTGTAGTTCCTTGAGCCCCTCTCTAAATTTCAATCTTATTTCCTCCCTCACTATCATGGTTAATCCTATTGGTTATCCAGTGCATGTACATGCATGCATTAACTTATTCCACTTTGATAATCCATGTAGCAAAGGGAGAATTATTATTATCTGAAAAATACACTTATGATTTAGCAAAATTTCAAATTGATCACAGGGCTAAGAACATACCATATATTTCCAAATATAAACTGATCCATGTGTGAGTCAAATATGTAATTCTATTATAAAATAATTGACCAAAATCGGAAACACATATATAAGTCAAATAAAAATAAAATCAGCTGAAACGTACGAAACATTGCAGAATGTTTGAAACCTTTAGAACAAATACCGCCATTCATGTTGCATGATTATAGTGGCATGGTGACATATTGGCTCACATCATATCTTCTTCCTCCAGAAACTTCTAACCACATATGAGCGCCGATGAATGGATGTGTTGATATCACAATCGATATCAGCAGCTCGATGACTACAAGCCTAGAAGAAGCTAAGCCTAACCACACAAGAGTCAATGCTCTTTACAACTACGCAAACAAATATTGGGACATAGCTGGACAAAAAGATAATTACATATGTACAGAAATTGAAACATAAGAAAGGGGGAAAATTTACAATTTAGCACGAAAAATCATAATGCATATTTTAATGTACTTGTACAATTACTGTCAGTAAATATATATTTCCATGCATACCTGATACGTAATTATGCATTCTGGTGAACTCTGAAATGGGATTTAAATCATTTTTTGTGAAATTATGGGATGTTTTAGTTTTAATGTTGATTAATGATTGTGTGAGTGAGTCAAAATGGATGAATTAAAAAATACAGCCATAGAAATGTAATTTTTTCTGTCATTTATTCTGTGGTTTTGTCTGCTAATTTTTAAAAATTATCTTTGACTCATATATAAGCTCCCCCCCCCCCCTACTTTAATAGTAAAAATATTACAAAAATTCTTGTCTTATACATGGAGATATATGGTATATATCGTTAGACATTGAATTACATAATCTATTTAAATGGATAATACATAAGCTGGTAATAAAATAGGAAAATGACATCATAATATTGGACTTTTAAGTACATACAGCTAAGATGACAGAACATCCTATTAATGGGTTAACTATCATATGAATCACCCTTGACGTACAATACCATTGTTGAGTATCTTAGTAGCCAACATATTAATTAAATTATTCTCACCTAATAAATTTGTAACATTACATTTTCAAAATTCTCACATGTCTAAACTCTATAATATACACTTATAAAAAACTCAGGGATATTGAAATATTAGGATGAAGCATGCTAAGCTACATTTCTCAGAAAAGCCAAGCTCTAAGCAGCATATGTCAAATACAAGAAATACATGCAAAAGAATGGTGTCTATTCATTTCTATACTTAATAATTTCTAACCTATTCTAATCTTTCTGAAATTGAATCTGATTATAACTATCCCTCTAGTTAACTTATTCTCATGCACAGTGTAGTTGTAATTTCATTTATGTTTCAATGGAACAGTGTATCGGTAAGCAACTCAACTGAATTCTCTATTTCATAAACAATTGAACAACTGGAAGCCAGACAGTTATAGAGGCATCTTTGTCATTCATAATAAACGTTGATTAAATGTCATTTGTTACTGATTGTACTGTCTTATGCTGTACAGTCAGGAAAATACAAGGTTTCTAGGAAAGTCCTTAGGCATCTAAATAGTCAAAATTGTAGACATAAATGTCCAAAATTGTAGATCTATTTATAGTAAATTGACTATGCCCTACAGAATAAAAGTAATTGCAGTGCCCTTAGCAGAAAATTAAAGAAGTTAGAAGTAGGAGCTCAATAACAAAATGAGATGGAAGAATAATGTTAATTTCAAAGTTGTAGAACATTGTCTAATTAGTAGGAATTGGTGGAAATGCCAGAATCTGTAAAACACATTCATGGAAGTAAAAAACACTAATCATAATTCATTGGTTGCTAGATACTGTAACATGATGACACTTGCTATGCTTCTTAAAGTATGCTATATATATATATATAACATTCTTTTTCAAATTCAAATATGTGTTATTGTTGACAGAGGGCTTTTTTAGCAGACTCTACACAAGATTCCTGTGCATGCAAGTGCTGTTTATTATATCATTCTTGAATATGACAGCAAATTGCCTGTAAGCATATTATGTTAAATAAATGCCTTTAGTGTAACTAATTTAGTATTGACAGATATATCCTACATATGTTCCTGTACATAGCCTTTAATAAAAAATGTTATTTTTAAAATATTCCCACCTCAAGTGACAATAGAGCAATGAGAAAATACTGCTGTTCAAAAACTGCAAACCCAATCTTGGTTTGAAACTAATAAACAGTTTATTTCTTTAATTTAGCAATTTTTTTTTATTAATTTTGAGCAGTGGTAATCTGTGGATGCTGTAACAGTGAATATGTTGGCATGCATAGGCGTCGACTGCGGGGGGTACTTGGGTGCTCTAGCATCCCCTAGGGAAATTTGGGGTGGGTGCTCAGCATCCTCCAAAATTTTATCATTAACCAATTTTGTTATGTGCAATAACAAATGTTCTAGCTCGCTTTGGTGTGGATATCAAAAATTGCTGTGGCCAATGCTACGATGGAGCTGCTAATGTCAGCGGCCATCTTTCAGGACTGCAATTAAGGATTTTGTCGATTGAGTCAAGGGCTATTTATATTCATTGTTTTTCACATACTTTAAATTTGGTAGAGCAAGACAGTATGTGCAAATTACAAATAATTTGTGATTACTTAACTTTGGTGCGCTAGTTAATATCGTTTATAAGAGGATTTCCAAAGAGATTTAAAATTTTCCAAATATTTCAATTGGGTTCAGACGATATAGTTTCCTTGCATTGCGACCATTCTACCCAACTAGATGGTATTTGAGAGTTAGCTCCATTTCAGCATTGGAAAAAAATTACGAAACGGTCATTAAGTTCCTCGAAGGTATGTGTAGGGAAGTTAATGAAGCAGGAGCAAAAGCTAACTGCGTTCTTAAAAAAAAAATCAGGAATTCGAATTTTCCTTTATGACAATAATTGTTATTTTTGTTTTTCAAAGAGTGGAGACATTAAATATTGCTCTCCAGAAAACATCCTTAAACTTTCAAGATGCAAATAATTACATCAAAAGTGTAGTAGAGTCTATTCAGACTCAGAGAGAAGAAAATAATTTTGAGGATTTATGGGAAGAAGTAATACAAAAAGGTGTAGAATTGGATTTAGAAGATCCTGTCCTTCCACGGATTAAAAAAATTGCAAGAAGATTTGACGAAGGAAGTGATCCTTATCAATTTCAATCACTAAAGAAAGATATCGTCAAATTTACTTTCAATTAGTGGACTATGTCATAAGTTCCCTAAAAACAAGAACTGAGAAAAAGACGATGTAGCATCTTTCCATGATTAAAAACTTTGCCCTCAATAAAATTAAAAGTGAAGAACAAATAGCATCTTTTTTGCGGTTCGGATTTTGATGGCAAAAGATTGTCGCTTCATGTTTCGGGACACAGTTAAGGCGAATTCTGCAGAAATTAACAGTATATCCGATATAGTTGAATTTTTTAATATAGAATAGAAACATTTCTCTCCACTCACTCATACCAGAGTTCTGTAAATTAATAAACCGAATATTAGCAGTTCCAGTTACATCCTGTACAGCTGAAAGATCTTTTTCGACTCTCTGATGACTCAAGACCTACTACAATGATGCAGCAGAGACTAAATAGCATGGCTATTCTGCATGTTCATAAGGAGATAGCTGCCAAATTAAACATGGATTTAATCGCAGACGAGTTCATAAAGGGAGCACCAGTCCGATTAAATACATTTTGTATAATAACAGAAATTACTAGCAAATGAGAGTGCAAATACTTTTCTCATTTATGCTATTACGTTTTTTTAGGCCATTTGCTCCCCATCCTGGATTTCGGTCTGGAGACACCCCTGATGGGGATATAAATTCTGCATGGGTTTATGTTTCATCTTGATCAATTTTGCAAACCTTGTAGGACTTCATTAAATTCATGATAAGCTAACATTTTTCTGAACGATTAAAAATTTTTAAAGACATTTTAATTTTTAAGCACCCCCCGAAATTTTTTAATGTCGGCACCCGTGGTGGCATGACTGTAATTTGTAAAATGAAAATTACATATAATTGAACTTACTTGTAATGAGCTTACTTAAAGGGGTAATTACTTATATATAGGGTTCCTTAACACATAATCGCACAATTTCCAATATGATTGTGATAGAAATTTAATTAAATCATTTGTAGCAAAGCAACAAATACCTTCTTGGTTTTTATTATAACCAGATTCTACTGTACTTCAGGATTCTATGTTTGTGTTCTATATCACAGAAACAGACCTACAATGTGTGAAACTAGTTAATATGTTTCACTTTTATTCTTTTAATTAAAAATAATTAATATGACAAAGTATATTTAGTTTTATAAATCAGAGATATTTAGTTACTTTTAATTGCAAATTTATAAGACTAAAATCATGTTTTCTTTTCAGTTAATTATTGGTATGACATGGATTTCAATGCAAAATACTGTCATTTTAAATTTCTGGAAAAAATGGGTAATCTAATTCAAGGTATACCATAATTTTATTGAAGTTGCTATTTAAATTTCCTGGCTTGCTTACAGATGTGATTTAGCACCTTAACTGTTGTATGAGTCATCCAAGATTTGGAATGGCATCGTTATCAAGTATTGTGACAGTCAAAGTGTTAAATTAGTCTTCAAGAATTTGCAGGGATGTTAACATTACTATTATGTACAGCTAAAGAAAATTAAACACTTCTAGTATTTTAAAAATAGGAGTTTTCATTTTTGTCATTTATTTAAGAATCACTATTATGTAAATTTCATATGATCATATTTGTACAAACGATTTAATTTTGTTTATATTATGTAAACATAAATTGGATAAATCTTGTATAAAATATTTTAATAAAATATTGTTGTCTTGTGCATTTCTATTTTTAAAAAAATTACCTTTGATTGACAAATTCACAGTTGCTTCATCCTTTTCATGCCGGACTACTGACAGATTAATAAAACAACCAAAATTTTGTAGTAGCATTTAAAAAAAAAGGAACAGCATTTTTAACGTTTGCATTTTTTTCTGCATTCTTTTAAAAAAATTGCCAAAACTTAGAATTCATTTTTTACCTCTATATTGAAAGATATAGACAGTGGAATAGGGTATGGAGTATGCATTTTGTTTTTTGAACTTATTTTTATTGATTATGTATTTCATTTTGTATTTTCTTAATACTTTTATATAAAGTAGGCAGATTTACTATGAAATTAATGCAGTTTTAGCATTTAGTTCTGTTATGAATGAATAGAAGGCCCCACAGACCAAGGTTTTTTAGGTTATATTTCTATGCATCATATAAAAATATGAAATTTCACTCAAACTGCTGTTGGAATTAATCTGAAAAGTTTATAAAAAGTATCAACATGTTTCAAAGACTAAAGACAGCATCTTCGTCAGAATAGCAACCACACCAGCTAAAATTTGATGCATGTGAATAGAGCAAACACAGTAGCTAAAGTCTGATACATGTGACGAGATGTGTTCTCGTCTACTGTTGATGGAGTTGATCTATATTTCTATTATATTTCTTTCTTTCTATGTTATTTTAAAGATACTCTTTTTTTGCTTTTGAAATTGGTTGATGCTTTTATAAACTTTTTATGCTGCTTTTAACAATTTCTTTTAGCAGATTGTATAAAAAATTTGAATTTTTAAATTATACATTTGTACTCTTCTTATTTTTAACTCTAATTTGCTAGCACCAATTTTTCTACCAATCCATTGATGCAGCCAATGGATTGGTAGTTGTAATGCAAGTATACTTTACGCATTACAACTATGAGATATATACACATTACAACTATCGGATATATTAATATTTATAACATTTTACTGACATGAGATTCTTCTGTGAATTTTTGTTCTTCCAAGTACTTCTGTTTTTAACCCAAGAAATTTTCTTTCCATAGCCGAAAATATTTTGAGATCAGAATTTTCCTGTTCTTAATCTGGAAATCCTAAAAAGATCCCTGTAACTACGAAATTAGCGCTCGCAAGCCGTAACTCCCTGTGTCTGGAGAGAGATAACCAATGATAGTCTTTATCCCACTTTTGTAATCTATTTGCATTGACTGAAAGTTTTATAATTTTTACGTGTAATCAAAAAATCTATTTTTTAAATGTATTATTAATGAAATAAAAGTCTATTTTGCAGCAGCATTTCGAAAAACTGCATGTGTACGCGATTATTGGTATATTTCGTTTAATTGGGAAAATATTTTCCACTTTTGCAACCTATTTGCATCGAGTAAAATTTTTGCAATTGTTTCGTATTTTATACATAACAACTATTTCCCAAAATTAATGAAATGAAGGGACTATTTTGCAGCAGCATTGTGAAAAACTGCGTTTGTATTCAATCCTTGGTATATTTTATTTAATTGTGAAAATATTTTCCACTTTTGCATTTCTGTTTGTATTGACTAAAATTTAATATTTTCATGTTTTATATAGAAAATGTAGTTCCCAAATGTATAAATAGTGAAATGAAGAATTATTTTGCAACAGGATCATGAAATACATTCTTTTCAGCATTCTTAAAAAATGGGCCAAACTCTGATTTTTATTTTGTAAATATCTATATTCAGATATACTTTTGGTAAATGGGTGATGTATAGTTAACAGTGACAGTTCTTTATTTTAAAGGACTATCTCTTTTTTTTAAGTAGCTGTTCTTTAGATTTTTTTTAACTTAAATTTGTCCTTTATTTTCATAAAGGCTTGATCAAATGCTCCAACTGAGAGACTATTTTCAACCATAAATAAATTTTGGATATATGAAAAAATTCAAATTGAAAGTTGACAAACTGCAACTACGAGACTAACTGCCTATAATTTTATAATTTAGGGTCTGCAGGTGGGACTTTTTTTTATTAATCATTTGAAGTCTGTCTCCCCCCCTTCAGTCACAAGTTTATTTGGAAGTGTGGTGAAACAAACGCCAAAATTTGTCCTTTATTTTATTCCAGAAAATATGACCACTGTATATTTTGTTAGCCAGTGGAGTCGCCAAAGGGGTGGAAGGGAATTTGGGTATCACACCTCCCTCCAGGAAGTTGTTGAATTCTGGAGAAATTATATATGGAGAAATGAAAAGCAGAACATTTGGTTACTCCCACCCTCAGAAATTTTTTCTGGCACAGCTATTGTAGTAAGATTTTTGTGTTTCCATAATATTATGTAAAACATGGGGATTTATAAGATTAATGTAGCTTAAACCTAAACAAATGGAGGGCTCCCAGAGACAAAGGTTAACATTATTATAGTATAGTAAAATATAATTTTTCTAAGAATTATACATATTTAACTAAGCTTATTTCTTTGTTTCCATGTATATAGCCCAATGAATTCTTAAAGTTCTTCTGTTTGATAGATAACTAATTGTAAGCACATTTTTAAATGATAAGATATAATTTTTTTCGGCCAAAATATTATTTTTTCCAAATTTTTCTTAGCTCTCATCCATTTGGCCTACAGCTGTAATAATAATATAATAATAATAATAAAACTATGAACACTAAGAAACATATTTACATTGTATGAATTAAAAAAAATATGCATCAATAAATAATTTGCATGGGCAATTTGAAGTATCATATTTCGATTTTGTTAAATACAGAAAGTAATATAAGTAGTTTCAAAATGTTGTTTAGATTATTAGCAATGCCTGTGGTGTCGCCAAGGTTAAACTATACGAAAGCAGCAAGATATTTAGACCAGCGGTTCTCAACTGGTGGTACACATACCACTGATGGTAATTGAAAAGATGAGATGACTGCCAATATGTGGATAATTTGTGCAATATACAGTATAAAAATTTTACTATCTAAAAATAGGTGCTTGTTTTCAATTATATTTATTTTCAATGTTAGCACGAGTGGTTGGCCTTAATTCTGACTAACTAGTGTAGAGTTGGAAAGTGTGAATATGTGTGTCCCTACCTTTTGCTTACTGCCAGTTAACATCGTTTCATTTTGCCATTGTATTCAACATGCTTACATAAAACAAGACTTTCTTCAATGTTATGTTTTTCTTAAAAAATAAATATAAAACAAAAATCGACTTGGTGTAGATATTTAAAATACTACAGTAATAATAAGTTTATATTTAAAATTAAGGAAAAATAAAACCTAAAATAGAATCTAATAAAGAAACAAATTTCTGCCAAACTTGCACAAGTACTATCATCAGTGACAAAGCATCACGAAAATAATGGAGCGTATATCCAAATAATTTACGATCAAGTAACCTTTGTTTGAATTAGATATATTATCCGAAGTAAATGCCTAAAATATTTTTTGTGTAAATAAACAAAGTATTTTTGTTCTGTCAGTCGCAGAGCTCAATGCTAGTGCCTTTCTTGGTTCTTCTCGTTGGTAGTCAGGATTTTCAGGGGAAATGAATCTCTTTCTGTCTCTATCCACGTCTGGAAAAATTCCATTGACAATGGAACTGAAAGAAAATGCATGCAATTTTTAACGATTTTTACCCCACCTGCAAACAGTTCTTTAATAGACCTGTCTATTATTTTTTGATTTACATTGCCAATGTGAGAATATGTCGTCCTAGTTATGATGTGACGTGAACATATCGCCAATGCGGCTATACGTTCATGAAAATATAGGCTCCACAGAGAAATGTAAAATCAGGATCCCACTTTAATAAAATTGCAAAATATCATTAAATTTATTTGCATTGTAAATCCACTTATTGCTGTAAACTTCGGTTTATCCGACATCCGATATTTCTGAACACTCGATAATCCGGCATGCCTATCGAACCGTCATTGGGTCCATTCAACTGTACTGAGGTACATTTACTGTAATAGATTAATTGATTTTATATGCAGAATTGAAGTTTAGATGTTTTCCATGTACTGTACAGCGTAATTCAGTTTGCATATCACTCTTGGCAAAAAATATCGCATTTAATGTCCATTATTTTGTTTTAAATTAATTTTTCCCATTTTGTACCCCATTTTAGTTCGACATCTAGTAAACAGTCAAATTTGATAATTCGGCACTGCTGAAATCCCAAACATGTCGGATTATCGAAAGTTTACTTTATATTTTATTTTATTTGTAACTGTGCTAAATTATATAGCATGAAATTTTATTAGCTAATTTTGGTCTCCAGTTTTCTGCCTCCTCAAATTATTTTATCACACTTTGCTACTGAGTATCATTTTACATCAATTTGTTAATCTTAATACTGTTAATCAATAATCCTATTGTTTGTTAAATATATTGTTGATCGTATTTACTAATATTTATTATTTCTGTTCCATTTTTTTTATTAGAAACGAAATAAAATTATACAATAACAATCCAGGAACTCCCTATATACAACACATATCTTTGTAGGTTTTGATGGTACACACTTATGAAAACCCCTAATTTAGATACAAAGGAGATTGCTTTTGCCGCCTTCGTTGAAGAACTGAAATCTGTGCCTGTAAGGACCAGTGGTGAATGCTGTGGTATGGTTAGAATGGCACCCAGTGTTTCTTTCAGGTATACATCCGGGGGGGGGGGGGGAATAAAGGCATAGAGTTAAAATTATTCTCTTATATAACTTCATGCCTTTACTTATTTCTTGTTGTATTTATAGGGGTATTTCCTACTTTTTCTACTTATTAACAAAACTGATATTTATCTCTTACGATTGGCAACAGTTGATTTGCACTTTTATCTCTTACTATTGGCAGCAGTTGATTTGCAATTTTAGCATTGGCACATTGCATATTTGATTTCTTTATTATAATTCAATCTTTTTATGCTTGTTGGCCAGTATGCGGAGTTCCTAGATATTATCTATCTCCGTATTCAGAAACAAGTATTTTTCTTGATCAAGTATTTTTCTTGATAGATACTCAGTGCTGTAAACGAATCTATACCTAATTGATCTCCTTAAGCAAAGCGCTTTTCCACATTATCGACATGAATGCTTCGTCATTTTCTATTTATTTATTTTCGAATTCTCTTTATTGATATCTGTTGTTTATTCATAGCTTGCTATCTAACTGCTACACATTGTTTTATCTGCATACTTCCCTTTATTGTTGAATTTTTATTTTTTACGAATGAGAAAGTCATAGTGCTTACTTGCTCAGATTTTTCTTTTCCGTAGAAGTAGCTAATTAGAAAGCATTCCAATCTATTTTTGTTAGCAACTGTCTGAAATCTTTAGGTTTGGGTTTCATGTAGGTGTTACAATTTATGTCTACTATATCTTTGGAATATTATATATATATATATATATATTAATTATATATATATATATATATTATATATATGTTATATATATATATATATATATATATATTATAATATATATATTATATATATATTTATATATATATGTATATGTAAATATAGTAGTTAAAAATTGCATATACACTTTTAGGACAAAAAAATCGTCGCACCAAGAAAGAATTATCCAAATGAGACAAAATTTAGTACGTGTAATGTGGATGTACAGAAAAAGAAATTGGAATTTCAGAACAATTGGATGATTTATTGCATTGAGAGATCTACACAAAGTGAGCACGTCAATATGGCATTGGTCCACTTCTGCCCTTGATACAAGCTATTACCCGACGTGGCATTGATGGATAAAGTTGCCGGATGGTGTTCTGAGGGATGTCGTTCCAAATGGCCTCCAATTGACGAGCTAATTCGTCTACATTTTGGGATGGTCGCAGGCGATGCCCCATGTCAGCCCAAATGTGCTCAATAGGCGAGAGATCTGGGGATCTGGCTGGCTAAGAAAGTGTGTCGTAAGCACGCAGACAATCAATAGACAGACGTGCCGTGTGTGGCCTGGCATTATCTTGCTGAAAAGTTAGCCCGGGGTCCCGCGAAAGGAATGGCAATACAACGAGTCGTAGAATGTCGACAACGTACCGTTGTGCTGTTATGGTGCCACGGAGGACTATTAAAAGAGTCCGGCTATCAAACGAAATGGCACCCCTGGCCATAACTCCTTGTCGGATCGTGTGGTGTGTGACAGTAAGAGCAGGATCCTGACGATGCCCTGACTGTCTCCAGACACATCTGCGCTGGTCGTCGGGACTGAGTTCGAAACGGGACTCATCACTGAAACCAATTCGTTCCCAATACGAACAACTCCACGTTGATCTGACCCGGCACCATTGCAATCGCTGTTGACGGTGCATATTGGTCAGTGGTAGGCAGCGTAATGGGCGCCGCGAGTATAGCTTCCGCTCCCGTAGTCTTCTATTAATGGTCCGTGTGGTCACTTCCGTGTTTATTACACGTTGGATGGTTTATAACGATGAATCTCGTGCGGTTACAGCTTCTCTGACAATCGTTCTATCTTCCCGTTCTGTCGTCGTTCTAGGCCGTCCGCTGCCCGCTGAAATCTGCCATTCCGAACCCATTCCTGTCAACATCATCTAATTGCTGCGTCACTCCTACCAAAATGCCGAGCGTCGGCGTGCCCATCCAGCTTTATGCAGTCCGACCGCACGCCCTCTTTCAAACTCCTTCATATGTTCGTAGTGGCCGAGAATTCGCCGGCGAGGCATTGTTACAATCAAGGTACATAAACGCAATCGAATCCACTGCACATTTTGTTCCTGAAAGCGAAGTTTGCTCCTTATATGCACCACCATGGCGCTCAGTTTAAATGCGCTACAGTTCCGACTATTCATTCATTGGCTGCGAATTTTTGATCATTTGCATATTCGGTAGACAGGTGTTTGCATGTGTTTCATTACTATCAGATTATTTTGCGGGATGCGTCGATTTTTAACACTTTACAACAAAGTTGAAAAGTGTTTATGACTTTTTCATTCTGTCTGTCCGTTAGCACGATAACTGCCGTAAAAATGACTTAATCAAAATGAAATTTTAGTATGTTTTTCAGACGGTCTGTAGGACCTATGAGAATATAAATGAATAATATCATCCAATTAGTTTTGGATTGAACCCGGGGTGAAAAAATTAAATACATTGAGCCCTATGGGACCTAATTTTTCAAACATTTTTTAAGCGGATTTAAAATTCACAAATTGCTTCGAAAATTTTAGGTAATATTCAAATTGTTCCATAAAATATATAAAAAAAATTCAGCGAAATATATTCAGTAGTTTTTTAAATAAAAATTAAAATAATAATTACACCTCTTATATGAAATCTTATATCCTCTTATATGGTCATTATATCCTCTTATATGGTCAGCTCGGCCGGTAGCCCTCACCTAGGCCGTTCTGGCTTTACTGTGAGGAGGTGTTGGGACCAGTGGACGAGAGAGAGGTCGTATACTTAGCGGCCAGGCTCAGGACGCCCTCGACAGACCAATAGCAGAGAAGATCGTCACATCACCTGATAGGCACGCACAGCGCCAACTGCATCATTATTCGTCATCCGGACACAGGTAGCACCTTCATTACGTGCCCCTGTGTCTGTCCGTACCATCGTGAGGCGCCTGGCTGAAGGACATTTGGTATCGCGGCGCCCATTACGTATGTTGCCAATGACAACCACCAACCGTCATCTTTGGAATGGTGTCGCGCTCAACGGGATTGGACCGCAACCGAGTGGAACTAGGTCGTCTTCAGCGACGAATCGAGATTCAATTTGGGCAGTGATGATAACCGTGTACGTGTGCGGAGGCACCGTGGTGAATGCCCCAATCCTGCCTTCGCTTTACACCGGCACACATCTCTCACAGCTGGTGTGATGATATGGAGTGCCATCTCATACGACATCCGGTCACCTCTAATATTGATCCACGTAACCATGACAATCCAGCGGTACGTTCGTGACATCCTTCAGCCACATATGTTGCCACTCATGGAAGAGCTCCCAGGAGGCATTTTTCAACAGGACAATGCTCAGTCATATACAGCAAGAGTGCCACAGGAATGCCTTCGGCATATTACCACTCTTCTCTGGCCTGCCCGATCCCCAGATTTGTCACCCATCGAGCATATCCGAGATCACTTGGAACGGCAAGTTAGACAGCCTACGAGTTTGGTCGAACTAGAGGCGCGCTTACAACAACTGTGGAATGAGATGACGCAGGACACCATACGGGATCTGTATGCCTCAATGCCCGCCCGTATCGCATCGTGTACTCACGCTAGAGGTGGCCCACCAGGGTACTAGAACCTCCATTCATCTGTAGTTTTTCCTGTAATAAATGATCCTTTTGCTTTAATTTTGTGATCACTTACTTATAATGTTGCACTCACATATATAAAATTTCGTTTGATTCTGACGACTCTTTCTTTCTTGGTGCGTAAATTTTTATGGCAATGAGTGTACATTTATATAAAGCAAATAGAACACTTGCTTCCCCCCCCCCCCAACAAGTCCTGAATGAAATACTGATGGCACTGCCAGTCCATTAGAATTGGAGGTAAAATTGAAATAAAATCTGCATTCAACAAAAAATTGTAACACTTAAATTGGAAAATTTGAATTAGATGTATGCATCTGTAGGCTAAAGAAATAGTTTATCAATATCTCTATTCATACAGTTCTACCCCTATCAAGCCCTTTGAACGAAGTGGAAAGTGCGATGATCTATTACAATATTTTAGGGAGGCGAAGAAGTTTCCGCCAAACCTTGGACCACAATACTGCTTCTGCACATGTGGCTCCATAATGAAGGGATTCGCAGTCCAGCGCTTGGCAATGTGCCAAGTCATGCGGCCGAATTTCCGTCCTACTAAATCCTCGATAGCGGGTATCGCTTACGAGTAAATATTATTTGCAGCGTTGCAATATTATTTGTTATACTCTCACTTTGGTGATGGTAAATGAACTTTATTTTCTTTTTCCCTTACTTTTAAAACTCTTAAGCTGGAAAATGAGTTTGCGTCAGATCGATAAATGTATTATTCAAGAATCGTTAAAAATACTCTTTTCAAGCAGAAATTTAGCAAACAAGATAATAATAATGGACGGGAGACCCAATCCACCTTTACCAAAACTCAAGAGTGTACGTAATAAAAAAGTACATTTATACTCGGAATTTTCATGTTGGTCAATATGATTTGAACAAATGGATTGGCTAATAGGATACAAAAATCGGAACAAATTAATTTGATAGCATTTCCTACTGTTTTTTAAAAATGAGAATACTTGGAAGTTTTATAATTTAACATTTTCACAATTTTAACTGTTGCATTGAAAAAGTTTAGAATTTAAAGTTTATTATTCACTGTTGGAATTAAATTTTAACATTTCACTGAAAAGGGGCAAATTTTGGGAATTTTTGACGAATGATCAGCGTATTTCGTTTTTTTTTTTTTTTTTGCCATAAAATCCGTGCCCACGTTTCAGTGATTAACACACCAGTAATAATATTATTTATTATCATTACTATTATTGCCATAAATCCATCGAGTATACAGTGCAATTGACAACGTGTGGGGTATTTCCATATGCCCTACATTCTAGACTAAAAATCGCCAGCGATAAGTACTGGCCTTCTGTGCGGAAATGAAATAGAAATACTTTCTATTGAACGCAGGGAAACACCCTAATTTATTGCTAGTTATGCCAGCGTTTCTTTCAGGCATACACCGGGGGAGGGGGGGGGCGAAGCCTCACAGGAGACTATTATTCGCCCCCCCCCCCCCCGAGATATTTTATTTTAACCTACTTTCTATTTATATGACAGCATTTAGATATATTTATATAGGGAAAATAGGAAACTTGCCCCACTTAAAGTCTAAAATTTCTTTCACCCCCTCCCCCTCCCCCCCCAACTAACAAGTCCTGAAGGAAGCACTGGTTGTGTCCATTTAACAGTGATGGTCTCGTCACCAGGTTCCGCTAAATGCTTTATGTGACAATACTTCAGGTGTGTGGTTTGGACAAGAGACTACTGTACTTTTTAAAATAAGAGTGGTTTATTAGAGGACGAAATAGGACAGGGGAATTTAGGAATAAACCACTGAGTTGCAATCCTTTTAAGCACATGAAGCAATTAGCGGGGTTTAAAACTTAACCAAACTACACCTGTTCCCTAACTTTTCATCCAACTGAGGGGGTGATGGAAGCCTTTCGACTTCTAGGCTTTTCGGCTTCTAAAGGGGGTATGGAAAAAAATGACAAAATCGATTATCCCCCACCCCCTACATTCTTTGCCTGCAGCAGGAGGGTGAATTGCAGTTCAAACTCGAATCAACCGCCCGCCATTTATGTCCACTTTATAATTTTCCCGCTAAAACAAAGAGAAAATATATACTACTATCTTTCTTCTTATGTATCCAGAATAAAATCAGTGGGAATAATTGAGTAAATAGCATTTAAACACTAATGAACTCCTTCATTGGATATGCTTACTATTTAAATGCCAGTTACATCCATACCATAGTTTAAGTTATTACTTTCCTTATATACATAGTATAATATATAAGAAAAGTATTGTTGTTGTTGTTGAGACCCAAACCGTCCGACCTACCAGAAAGGTGTAAGGTAACTGTATGGACGGCCGGGAAGTGCCACCCAATTTAGACCGGAACCCAGTGGGGGAGGCATCCACAGGGACCGTACCCTCCTTCCCCTACCACCAACCTCTCGGAAGGACTTACGGACCCACATGTTTAACGTGATCGTACTCCGCATGAACACGGCGGCATTTGTGGTAGCGTGCAAATTTAGCGCGCAAACCACGGGGATACCGCACCCGAGATGGCCAACAGCACGCGGTGTTCCGAGGTGGTCACCCACCAAGTACTAACCGCGCCCGATGCTGCTTGACTTCGGTGATCTAACGAGAACCGGTGTTTTCAGCACGGTACGGCCGTTGGCCAAGGAAAGTATTGTTGTTGTTGTTGAGACCCAGACCGTCCGACCTACCAGAAAGGTGCAAGGTAACTGTTCAAGAAAAGTATTGTGACGGGATCGAAAATTCGAATTCGAGTTTTCGACGGGAGAGCACGTTTTAAGCATCCTTGAATACGAATCAAACACTTTTGAGGTGATATCTGTGTGTGTGTTAGTGAGTCTGTGGAGACGATATCCGATGAACGAATGGAGCGATTCAATAAAATTTGGTACACAAATTACAATCCGTAAATACTGGAAGCCTATTAGTTTTAAATGCAATCGAATGTTCATAACTCCACCAAATTTTCGAGTGAAATTTTGAGAAAATCATCAAAAAATCAAAACCTTTAATAAAGTTGCTCAAATAGTCATTTCTTATGAGATTTTTCATTAGAAAACGATTGATATAAATCAGAAAACCACCTGAAATAAAAAAAAAATATTAACTATTGGGAAATATGTTCACTTTTCATATGTAATATATTGCGATAAATTTGGTGACATCATTCTCGTGGATGTAGCTCCTTCCATTCATGAGAAAAGGTACTTTGGGTAATACATTTGTAGGTGGTCACCAATGGTCATTTATCTACTATAAGAATAGCTCATTTCTCAGTCCATAATGCTTGGCGGGATTTTGGCGACGAATTTGGCGGAATGTCGCTAAAATGGGGACTTTTTTAAATATTGTCAAATTAACGAAAATGTTGCCAAATTGATAAAAATGACGACTAATTGCCGAAAACTCAATACCTTGGAAGGAATATAAAAATCTACGAGTACTATAAGAATACTTACCTATACCTAATATAATTATATATAAGTACCTATTTAACCGTCCGTAACGTTTAGATAAAATTTTGGTGACGAATTTTTCTCCAACTTGGTGACTTTTTAAATGTTGCCAAATTGACGAAAATGTCAACCAGTTGATAAAAATTCTCCAAATTGATGAATCTGACTCTAAACCAACAAGAAAGATCAATCATGCATAAAGCATTGATTATGAAACACTTTCCAACTGAAATAAATTCCATCTAAACCAACAAGAAAGATCAATCATGCATAAAGCATTGATTATGAAACACTTTCCAACTGAAATATAATATTATTTAAACATCTCTAAAATGCGATACCATGGAGATAAAAGTAAGGAGATAAAACTTCATATTAAGAAAATGTCAATATCGTTTAATGCAATAATTCAGGTGGCGCTGGGATAAAATGTGTAGCCTTGCATTGTATGCATTTCTATGACGAAAGGCCTAAAATACTTATTTAAACTGTCAACTTTGTAAAAATAAATTATTGGCGCAATGCAAATGATATTGCTACGTGTTCAAAATTATTTTACCTTTCAATTTATTTTTATCTCCATATATTCTGTACTCTATCGTATAATAACGTAAGGGCATTATTTTTACCATAGTGGATAATAGTGAACTGAGGATTATGGTAAATAAAATATGAAACTAAACCCATTAAACATCGAAATTTACCTTTGTGCTAGTAAATCATTTAGAATACTTGAGTAACATTATATGTTTAAAGATTTTATTTGCTAAAGTGCACTTTAAGTGATTTTAAGTGAATGTACACTACTACTCATTTTCCCCGTAATCACTAGCTAGCGTTCTGAAGATGTATAATTTACTAGAAAATTCTGCAGTGTATATGCGAGTGAGAAGGAAAAGGTAAACGAATTTTCTTAAAAAAAAATCGTGTATAGTTTTTCTTGAAAGTGAATATTTTACCTTCCAGTAAATTAAAAATATATATCAAAGAAGAAAAATTTGGATATATTCTACTAAAATTAGAGGTTAAACGATTGTATATTTCTAAAGTAGCCGTGTTTAATGCAGAAATAATGAAAATTTCCATACTGCTAAGCAGACGAGTATTTTGTTTTGGAAGCGTAAGGACAAAATTCTCCGTGTGACGCCATGTGATCTATTTTCAAAGCATTATGGCCTTTTCAAGTGTTTCGCCCATAGGAGTTTTATCTCCTTCTTTCTAACTCCTTGTGCAATACATTCAGAGGTGATATTTTAAAAAATCATCTGGCAGTGAATAAATATTTCATTCAAACACTTTTATTCCAGACTCCAGAGCGACATAAATTTGAGTGAAAAAAATTCAGCAATTCTTATACAACTCATCTTAAAATTGCTTGATCTGTTTACACTCTGCATACGTTAAAATTAGGCTTCGTTGTAGAACTAATCAAAGTTCGATGATCATTTAAACTCAAAAATATTGTAATTGCGTTAGCGCAGAATATAGATGCACAGAAAAAAAAAGCAAAAATAAAGCGATTTTAGGACGGATGCAACATTAAATATAAATTTAAAAGAACTTTAAAAATCACGATTTTGACACTGAAAAAAGATGGATGCCATATTTTATTTTGAAGCGGTCACTTGATCACTTCATATTATATGGGTGTAACTAATATTTTAATTTTTATTTAAAAAACTACCGAACATATTTTGCTGAATTTTTTTTTATATATTTTATGGCATAATTTAAATATTACTTATGAATATGAATTAAAAAGAGCTTTAAAAATCACGATTTTGACACAAGATGGATGCCATATATCATTTTGAAGTGGGTCATGTGATCGTTTCATATCATGGACACGTGATCGCTTCATATAAGAGGTGTTATTATTATTTTAATTTTTATTTAAAAAACAACTGAATATATTTCGCTGAATTTTTTTTTATATATTTTATGGAACAATTTGAATATTGCCTAAAATTTTCGAAGTAATTTGTGACTTTCAACTTCGCTTAAAAAATGTTTGAAAAATTAGGCTCCAGGATTCAATGTATTTCATTTCTTCAACCCGGGTTCAATCCAAAACTAATTGGGTGATATTTCTCATTTATATTCCCATATGTCCCACAGACCGTCTCAACATCATACTAAAATTTCATTTTGATAAAGTCCTTTTCACTGCAGTTAGCCTGCGAACGGATAGGCAGACAGACAGAATGAACACAAAGTCATAAACATTTTTCAACCATGTTGTAAAGTGTTAATAAAATGGCCACTAATTGATGAATGTTCAGTATCTTGGAAAGAACATAAGAATAGACTTGGAAAGAACATAGAATTACCCATTTCTATGTCCGTCCATCTGTAACGCTTGGCGAGAAATTAGCGGGACGTCGCCAACTTGGCAACTTTTTTAAATGTTGCCAAAATGACAAAAATGTTGCCATATTCATAAAAATGACGCCATATGAGAAGTAATGTTTTGCAAATTCTAATTTCCGATGATAAGCGTAACTTCTAGCATACAGAAAGTCGTTTTTTGTTTTACTAATAACCTCCTGTTTCGGCGGAGCCAATTCAGGACCAGTAACGCAGGAAGCAGGAAAGAACGAAGACAGACACAAGACGAGAGAACAAAGTTTAATACAAGAAAGCATCACTGACGAAGGTCGGAGGGGGTGCAGCTTCACATTTTGACGAGGACCCAGAAGGCGGAAGACTGACTTTATCCTCAAGAAACACCCATGCCTTATTCGGGATTCGAACCCGAGCCCACAAGACAGCAGCCGAAGACGCTATCCACTTCACCGCCTGGGCGGCACAGTAGGTCGTTTGCACTTTATGGAAACAATTTTGATAATTATTTTTTATACATAAAGGGCGGCAATTTTTTATACATTATTTTTTATACATAAATAATTTCTTGCGGCGATTTGCTTCTATCTGATAGCTTTGATTCCTGACTATAGCTCTAGCTCGAATTTTCCATGAAAGTAAACTTTTTCTTACCACCGTCATGTCAATTTTATCCCACTCCTATTGGGTCGTTTTCCAAAGTCCGTTTGTTCTTTGATGCTGTTTTCCTAAGGCTCGTTTTAACAAACCGAAAGCGCAAAAGTCCATAGGAGAATCCAATCCATCCAGATTTTATTGAGCTTCATTGGATTTTAATGGGTATTTTCCGGAAACATCTAAACTTTGATATCCACATATTTGTTGCACCTAAATTGATAATTTGCCACTGAAACCTCAGATACATTTGTGTAAAAAGTTAAGTGTAAATTAAAGAGTCAATTTGCAAAAGTTATTACTTTCCTTATATACGTAGTGTAATGCATAAGGAAAGTATTGTGACGGGGTCGAAAATTCGAAGTCGAGTTTTCAACGGGAGAGCACGTTCCAAGCATCCCTGAGCACGAATCAAGCGTTTTTGAGGTGATGTCTGTGTGTGTGTGTCAGTGAGTCTGTGGAGACGATATCTCACGAAAGAATGTAGCAATTCGAAAGAAATTTGGTACAAAAATTGCCAACCGTGAATACTGGAAGCCTATTGTTTTTAAACGCAATCGAATGTTCAGAATCCCTCAAAATTTTCGAGTGAAATTTTGAAAAAATCATCAAAAAATTAAAAACCTTTAATAAAGTTACGCAAATAATTATTTCTTATGTAATTTTTTATTAGAAAATGATTAACACAAACTTTAGTACACAATTATTACATTAGTAGTATTATTACATTTATTTAGTACACAATTATTACATTGATTAACACAAACTTAACTAACACGAACCATTCTCGAGATATTGCAAATTTTCCAAATAAATTTATCAACAAATCACATAAAGTAAAAAAAATTCTTAACTATTGTAAAATATGTTCACTTTTCATATGTAATATAATGCGATAAATTTTTTGACACCATTTTCGTGGATCTAGCGCATTCCATTCATGAGAAAAGACACTTTGGCTAATAGTTTTGTATCTGGACCCCAATAGTCACTTATCGATTATAAGAATAACTTTATTCTCCGTCCATAACGCTTGGCGTTATTTTGGCGACACATTTGACGGAATGTCGCCACTTAGCGACTTTTCAAATGTTGCCAAATTTACGAAAATTTTGCCAAATTGATAAAAATGACGCTAAATTAATGAAAATGACGACTAATAGGTGAAAATTCAATATCTTTAGCGGGATGTCGCCAACTTGGCGACTTTTTGAATATTGCAAAGTTAACGAAAGTGCCGCAAAATTGATAAAAATATCGCCAAATTGATAAAAATGACGCTAAATGGGAAGTAATGCTTTGCAAATTTTTAATTCCGTCATATGACGGGCATACCCTCTAATATACTCCTATTAGAAAGCTTTTCTTCTCATTCGTCTGCAACACTTGGTGATACATTTAGAGAACTTGATGAATGATCTAATGACATATCACCAACTCATCAATATTTAGCCCCAGATTGACAAACATATCATCAAAATTGTAGAAATGACGCCGAGTTAAGGAAAATAGCGCCTAATTGATGAATTTATTATTTACATATTTTAATATAAGGACTATATTGCTTGTTGAGGATGAAAATAATATTGATAATTATTAATTTAAAGTTGCGCGAAATATAAGTTAATTGGCTACGAAAAAGTTTTGCATGTTATCATCTGGAAAAGCCACAAATGTGCAATTAATTCAATGTTAAATACAGTGTGTCATGGATCTTATACATTTATTTCGACAATAAGAACTTGCAATTTTGTCCCCAGTAGCTCAACTGTAGAGCGTCGCCTGGCCAGTTCGTAGATCCAGGTTCTATTCCCTGTTGGGGTAAGGTTCTTTACAATCTGATACATCATTTTTCACTGTGAAAGAAGTAAATTCATTGTATTATATAAGGAAAGTCATGTGCAGCCCACATCAGAATTTTAATAATGTAACTATGTTGCATATAGGATATGCTATACCAACTGCAATTATATTTATGTCATATATAATTCTAAATAAACAAGGTTATATACATACTAGTATGGATATCGCTAAAAGCTAAAACGTTTTGATTAATACGCATTCTTGCTTTTAATTGCAGACTATCATTAGAAATCAAAAAGAACAAATAACGCATTTCTTGTATTTTTAAAAGAAATTTGTTTTATTATTTCTGTTTTTGAAAACTGTAGGTTTGACTGATACATACATATTCTGATTATCTAAATTGAATGAGAGAAACTTCAGGCATGTTTCTGCAAGAAGCTTACTCAAGCTTTTTACTCAAGCTTACCCAAGCTTTTTACTCAAGTTTAATCAAGCTTTTTACTCAAGCTTACTCAAGCTTTTTACAAAGTGCTTATAATCACCATTCAAAGAATTGCTGAAAAAAAATGGCATACACAAACAAGGAACATTTATTGTTTAGTACACATTCTCCATTTTATTGAAGCTTACAACTAGAAATCATTAAGAGCATGTAGCAGAGAGAAAAGTTTGTTTAAAAAAACCCTTGTTCTATAGATTTAATATGTAAAAACAAATTATAAATCTAGAAACTAGATTTCCCAATGAACATTTTGTCGCTTACTATTTGTATCCATCTCTTAAAATTACGAGTGAAAATAAGCAAAGTGAAGCAAACACTTGCTGGGACAAACATTTTAGTATTTTCGAAAACAAAAAATTAAAATATTAAAATAGTGAAATTTTATATATTCATAATGTGTACCATATTTCCAACAAAAGAAGTAGAAAATTGCATGCGTTTTTACTTTCCCTGCAATACATGGTAATATATAGTGAAAGTATTGGAATCGTGTCGAAAATCGCAACTCGAGTTTTCGACGGATCTACAAGTTTTGGGACCTCTAGAACACGAAAAATCTATTTTTAGCGTGGCGTCTGTGTCTGTCTGTGCTATGCATGCATCCACTCTAACTCAGAAACTAATTGACCGAATTTCATAAAAAATTTTTAGATAAGTCACTTGTAGGTGATCCTGGTACTGATTAGATTTTGGTATAATTCGGGATAACAGAACCTGAGTGTTTTTTTTTTTTCCGAAATAGCCCGCAAAAATTTCCTGTAACCACTCTAACTAAATAAGTAATTGACCAAATTTCCCAAAATTTGATAGATAAGTCACTTGTGGGTGACCCCGGTTCTGATTAGATTTTGGTACAATTCGAAAATAAAGGACCAGCTTTTTTTTCTGCGAAATGTCCCGCAAAAATTGTCAAACTCTAAAATAAAAGACTACGTATGCTCAAATACATCAATTATATGATTGTTTTGTATGTATTTTTTGACGATGAAAAGAATAAGACCAACCCCATTACTCTAGGATTAGCCGTTCTCCAGATATTTTAGTTTTTTCGAATTTTGCTACGGTCTTGAGATTAAATCCAGTTACCAAATGAAAACGAAAGCTGAATTAAAGGTGTAAATTCAGTGTAATTTCAATTAATGATGCATGTTTATTAGTGCAATTAAACTCAATTTAATGAATTATCAATGAAGTAAAGAGAAAATGAATTTGAATGTGTAGGGAAAGTCATGTGCTGCTCACATCAGATTTTTACATTCCTTTTAATGCATGGTAATGTATAGGGAAAGTATTGGAATAATGTCGAAAATCGCAACTCGAGTTTTCGATGGATCTACACGTTGTGGGACCTCTAGAAGAGGACAAAACTATTTTTAGCGTGACGCCTTTGTGCGTGTGTGTGTCTCTGTCTAGGTATCTGCCTGTGCAAGGTATGTATTCATTCTAACTAAAAATCTAAGTGATCGAATTTCATAAATTTTGGTAGGTAAATCATTTGTGGATGACCCTGGTGCCGATTAGATTTTGGTGCGATTCGGGATAAAAGAACCTGCCTTTTTTTACAAAATGGCCCGCAAAAATCGAATGTAACCACTCTACCTAAAAAACTAATTGACCAAATTTCACAAAATTCGGTAGCTAAGTCACTTGTAGGTTACTTTGGTGCTGATAAGATTTTGATATAATTCATCAAAACAAAACCTGCCGTTTCAAAATCTAAAATCAAAGGCAACGAATGTTAAAATGTATCAATTAAATGCTTGTTTTATACGTAATTTTTGACGGTAAAAATAATAAGACCAGCTTCATTACTCTAGCATAAGACGTTCTCGAGATATTTATTTTGCATTTTTGCTACGCCGCGTTTGACAATACGTCCAGTTACAACCAAATGAAAATGAAAATTGATTAAACGGGCAAATTCAATGTAATTTCAAATAAATGCGTGTTATTTTGTGCAATAAAACTCAGTTTAATGAATTATTAAAGAAACAAACAGAGAATGAATTTAAGTGTGTAGATAAAGTCATGTGCTGCCCACTTCAGATTTTTAACTACTAGGTTCGGAGATATAAATGTCCAAAGTGTTTATATTTTCTATAACGCTTCGATTGGAATCGTCAGTATTTTGAAAATAAAAACTAAAATACTGTTCTGGCGTAATATAATCTCGTGAAATAAAGTTGCGAAATAACAGTGGTTTTCTTAAAATTATTCTAAAAGTTTTGAAAAGTTGGGAGTTTTGAAAGCATGGCAGTTAATCAGACTGGAAAGTAAGGGGTTAATCATGGGAATTGTCAAAACCTTGTCCGCAACTTGATTGATTCAATGCCGCGGTGAATTCAAAAAATAATTTACAGCAATGGTTGCTATATTTCATTTAAGTTGGAAAAAAATGAAATAAAGCTTTATGCCCAAAGAAAATAATTGAGTTTTCCTATCGCTTAGCAATAATTTATATTGTGTCAATTACTTAATACTTTAAAATAATATGTCACTCAAGATATTTTTGAAAGACCGTTTAATGTTTCATTGAGAGAGAGAGCCACATTTGTTTGTAATGAAAATCAAACCTAAATATCAAAGATACTGGCGAATTGAAAGCAGATTGGGAAATATAAGAATAAATTATTCTAAATAGAAATTAAAAATGTTCGTTCGGACAATTCGAAAAATATGACAATGATTATCATTGTTGAATCAAATATGATATCAAATATGAATTTTTTTAGATCTTCATTAATAATAATAAATTTTTATTCAGGGACCAACGCATGAGCCATTTTAAATAGCAATACACGTGGCCCTAATTTTACTACCCTAAATATGGAGACAAACATTGAATCCTGTCATTAATGCCAGAATTGCAGAAAATTTATATTTAGCTTAATTATGATGTGATAAATGAAATTATTTCGAACCGATATTTTTGGTTTGACTCTACATTTTCGATCGACTGCGAATTGGGAAGAATGTAAAAATTAAAATGTTCCAGTTGTAAAGCAATTATATCATACATTATATTGGTATGATAGGTTATAAAAATAACACAGCGTCCCTTTTTTACACACTAAGTGAATTTCATGGATATTTTAAACAATTGAAATGTGTATGAAATAGATAACATGAACATACATCCTCCCAAAAGGGAAAAACACATTCCCCGCGAACAACATGCCAATGCTACAAAAGTATTCGCAAATAGAAATAAAAATATACGCAAATTTATCTTTACTGAATATTTTCGAGACCAAGTAAAGCCATTTCAAATAAAACGGCCGTAAGTGGTACAAATCCTCTCCAACAGGCAAGGAGAGGAGCTAGCTGTGAAGAGAAGGGACTGTTGGGGGACGCATACTGTTTTCCCCTCTACTAACAGGTGAAGCGCGTAAGATATTTAGGAAGTGGTGCTTACAGGATAAATTGGGAATATTAGAAGACAGGGGATCAAAGGAGAAGGGATGGAATGGGACATCACCAACTCGGTTGAGGGGGCGTGGGGGTGAAAGAGTAGTGCCATCAGGCAATATCCTGCTAATCAAACTCAAGATGTTCGATAAAGTGAGGGAGTGGGGAAACTTTGCATGCCAACTATAAGTAGTGGTGCCATTCAGTCTGTTTGGTTGAACCGGTTGTTAAAAATGTTTAAGATCGCCGTATCGGCTGTTAAAAATTTCCGGAAAATTCTATTCAGACTTCGGTTCACAAGGTGATTTCGCCTTGTCGAGATTTTTTTTTTTTAATTTGAACTATAGTTTCTAGAGCTGGCGGAAAAAAAAGCATAAGTCAAAAACAAGGATTTTGAAATATCGAAGAAAGAATTTTTTTTTTTACTTTCAGGAGAACTTTTTTTTTTAATTTAATTTTTTTGTTTTCAATATGCAAATGTAATTTTTATGTAGTTTGTTATACATTTATCGGCTAAATAAATAATTACTTTTCTTAATTTACATTTTTTTACCCCACTGCTATCCGTACAAAATTTAATAAGTGTTTAAAGTTTACTTTTTTAACATCTTAGAAGCCTAACTGACTCATGTGCTTTTCCCACAACAAAGATCATACATTTCTTAAATCAAATATGTTATAAAAAAAGAAAGAAAAAATTGAATTTTTGACTCATATGCTTTTTCTTACCACCTCTAGGTTTTACAGTTACGAAAATTAAAAGCCGAAATTCGGCTATTTTTGGCCATTTTCAAAATAAATTTATCATCACGCTAACGAGCAGATGTCTATTTCGCGGAGTCATTAACTCTCCAGAGGGAAAATGAGGAAGGGTTCGTTTTCGGAACAAATAACATGTTGGTATGCAAAACCAACCTATCTTTCACAAAAATTCCTTGTATTTTATGTGGCACTGTTTAAGTGAAGGATAAATTGGCGTTAGCCGATGCTATAAAACTAGTGTTTCAAGTAAACCATGTTCAAATATCTATTGAAAAAATTTACTGTTTTTATCATATATGCAAAAAATACTGAATATTAGAATATCGCCCGGGTTTTAAATTAGCGCCCAGTAATAAATAATACGAACACCGAAACCCATTTTGACCTCTCATGAAAACGCGAGGAAAACAGTAATGTGCATCATACGAAATCACATCTAAATGTACGCCTAGTCTAAATCTCAGCAAGGATTGCACAGGGATAAATAAAGACAGGCTATCACGAAAAGCCTCCCGAGGGTGGGGATTGGCTTCAATAAATACAACAACTTCTAAAAAAGAGCTGAATTCTCCCCCCACCCCCGACGCGTAGGGAAAGCGTTGTCCACTTGCCTGTTAGCGGCTTGATAAAATCAAAGACATGTCTTAGATAAAAAATTTATAATTAATCAACTGATGGGTTTATGAAATTATTTTTTTTAGTAATCTTTGATATTGTACGCAAGTGCAGAAAAAAAAAATGAACGATAGATGTTAAGTCAATTTCTGTATATCGTCATATAAAAATCGGAGGGGTTTAAAATGCACGAAAAGTATAAATTTCTAAAAAAATCCACTAAACATCGTCTAATAATCGTATGAATTCCGTTCACAGTTTGTTTCAAAGACAATCTTTCGATCTTTCCAATGGTGTCAAGATGGAAACTGTATGATAGTATTTTAGGTGGTTAGGGATCGATTTTTGCGAACATCAGCCAAAATCGCTGTGAATTGGGCTAAAACATGAAATAACTGAACAACTAATTCGAAATTAATATAATAACACCAAGGTACACCTATTCGGGTCCTGAAGTACCTGTGTATCACATCTCATGTGTACCATGAAGTACCTGTGTACTATACCTGTGTACCATATCTCATGATCGTACGTCCAGGGATTGACTAACGGAGGGGCATGTGGGGCGTCTGCCCCGAGCCCCTGCATCAAAGGAGTCCCAACATCGAAAATAAATGTCTACTCCCCCCCCCCCCCCCCGTAAAAAATGTATGGATCGTAATATGTTTTCCCAGCGGATAGATTCATTTTGGAGGTATACAAGTATAAGGATTAACCGCACTAAATTAGATCTTAGCTATGATAAGAAAATTGACAATAATTTAAATTCCATTAAAATATGTAAGAACCACTTTTGTATACCTTGTTCTAAAACGCAATCCTATTTTTAAAAAATATGTTTACTTATTTCATATATTTTGAGAGGTGAAGGGGGCCCCCAGGCCCCAGTTAGGCTAAGCCGGGCCCTGCGTACGACGCTTAGATTATCCACTGCAGACTGCACAGACAGACACACAGACATCTTCATTTATTAAGTAAAGAGATCGCTTAAGATCTAGAAATTGCAATTAATATAATCAGACATGTATTTGTGCCTTGATGAGTCACTTGCAGTGCGTAGGCAACAAAGGCTGTTTGGAAAGCTGAACCCGAGCTTCACCGATAGTTTTCCAAGTATACAAAAACAGTGGATTGGAAAGTTGAAGTTTTATCTAAGCTCTGGCACTCATGATAGACGATATAGACGAAATTACATTTTTATCGCTATCCCTATAAAGTGGCGAAGTGACACAAGTCAAAGCCCATCCACTGATTAAGAGACGCATGACAACACTGGAGCTAATGAAAGAAAACAAATAAAAAAAATCTGATGTGGGCAACACATGACTTTCCTTATATAATGTAATGAATTTACTACTTTTACAGTAAAAATATAGGTTTTTTTTATAGTAGATACTAATATTATTTCCAAGTTATTGAATTTTCGACAATTAGTCGTCATTTTCATTGATTTAGCGTCATTTTTATCCATTTGGCAAGATTTTCGTTAATTTGGCAACATTTCAAAAAGTCGCCAAGTTGGCGACATTTCGGCAAATTCGTCGCCAAAATCTCGCCAAGCGTTATGGACGAAGAAATAAGTTGTCCTTACAGCAGATAAATGACTATTGGCGTTCAAATACAAAAGTATTACTCAAAGTATATTTTTTCATGAATGGAACGAGCTAGATCCACGAGAATGATGTCACCCAATTTATCCCATGGTATTACATATGAAGAGTGAACATGTTTCTCAAGAGTAAATATTTTTTTTTCATTTTATATGACTTTTTAATATTTTTTTTTTAAAAATGTGTAATATCTCGAGAACGGTTCATGTTAGCGTTCTTAAATTTATGTCAATCGTTTTCTAATGAAAAATTACATAAGAAATGTCTATTTGCGTAACTTTATTAGTGGTTTTGATTTTTTGACGATTTTTTCAACATTTTATTCGAAAATTTAGGGGGGTTCTGAACATTCGATTACGTATAAAAACAATAGGCTTCCAGTGTTTATGGATTGTGATTTTTGTACCAAATTTGGTTCGAATCGGTCCATTCGTTTGTCAGTTATCGTCTCCACAGACTCACTGACACACACACAGACATCACTTCAAAAATGTTTGATTCGTGATCAGGGATGCTTGAAACGCGCTCTCCCGTCGAAAACTCGATTTCGAATTTTCGACCCCGTCACAATACTTTCGTTATACATTATGTATATAAGGAAAGTAAAAATGAGAATGACGTTAATACAATTATGCATTTAGAAGCCTATACCGATATATCGTGTGTTTAAAACAATAAATTCGTACGGCTACCAAGATCTATATTACAGCTAAGTGTCAGATTTATCCATTCCTCATTTAAATTAATATTTAAATGAGGAATGGATAAATTTAATGACAATTTTTCATTTATTGGACCTTAATGGTCGATAGGAAATATTGCACTCTCTCCCTGATTAACACGGTAACTTTAAATTAGAAATTTATCGAAATTATTGAAATTTTCCATCTCCTCAAATGCTTTTCGAGTTTTGATAGACAACAGAGACATTCCTGGTCAAAATGTTCCGGATATAATTAAGGAAACGGGGAAACTTCGAGAGTTAATTATGCCAGTTCCGCAGTAATTGGGCGTGCTTTCCTTGTCATGAATTATATAGCTACATTAGAAAAACGTAATGCCTTGCTGATTGAAAATATTTCTCATTTCATGACAAATCTGCTCGGGACATTCTTGGTTGATTGCACCGCTCGTAAAGTCGTGGTTGAAACATGGACACCACAATGTCACAGATACAAGAGTGTAAGAAGAAAGTTAACAAAATGTATTCTGACTAATGTTTGAAAAAACCGGAAATATTAAAAAAACTTTTAAATAAGAGCTCTTGTTTCCCAGAAACTTTGAAGAAAAAACGGAATTTTTAAAAGTTTTAGCATTTTTAATTACTCACATTTATTTCTTAGTAGATATTATGTTGAAAATGCTAATTATGGATGTAAAATTTTTGTGCTAGACTGTGTAAATGTTTATTTATTAGAGTGGGTCAAATATACTTTTTGATATAATTTATAAGTTCTTACAAGTTTTGCAAAGTTTGTATGATCAATAAAAGCATGGCCTTTTTTTTGTATGTATTTAGAAAATGCCTTTTCTCCATGACCTGCTAACATTTGCACAAAGGCTTTTTTATTTTTAAAAATGGATCATTTTAAATACATTGTAAAACTTTCTTTACTATTTCTTTATTACAAGGAAATAGTTTTGATCAAATGTTCTGTCAGGAAACCTTTTCAAAGCCAAGAAATGTTCTTAAACCAGTAACTACACGTCTGCGAATAAATATTATAGAACGAACGTCCTTTGTTTTTAAAAATAAACTTCTAGAAATTGCCATGTGCTTGCTACATTCCATCACGTGGACCAGCTCGCGAAAGAGTCAAATGTAAATAAATTCCGTTGGTGAATGTTATGTTATTTTCGTACTATATTTTTTTACCTAAATCTTTGAATTCAAATATTTTGCACCTACGGAAACGCCTGTTTATTTCCTATTATCAAAGTGAATATTCAAGGTATGTGAACTGACTATCTAAGTCATTTTGAAATCTGCTGTTTTCTATGCCTATCTAAAAAACATCCCGAAATGACCCCTCGAGACTCCACCGAACCGCTTGTTATTAAATTGGGATGGCACTACTATATAGGCCATAATTGAGCAAGACAGCCTGTAGTTTAATCGGTCATCACTTACTTTTCTGAGCTGGAGCTGCCGGACCAAGATTCTTTGTAACCATCAATGACATTCTTTGGATTTTACCAAACGCGCCTATGCATTCGTCTCGGCTAATGACCAAGACCGTATCTTTGTGAAAGAGCGGGGAGAACAAAAGACGAACATTTTACGTTGCCTTCTGTTCATAAATCGTCAGATCCTAGATGGTCAGAAGAAAATGAAAATATGTTAAATTCGTAACAACACAAGTTCACGAGGTTTCGTTTAGAGAAAAATAAATTAACCGCAAATAACACTGTTCGGTATAAAAATCCGTTCCGAAATAATTTTGATAGATTCTCATTGGGAGTGTTTTCAAGTTTGAATGTGAAAATAAAGTATTTTATCACCCACAGTTTGATTTATGTCAATTACCACCCAGTTGAATTAATATAGCCGTGAGAAAATGTTTACACTCTCAGAGAAAGTATTGTTTTCCGAAAATTTTCGAATTCGAGATCTTAACGGATAAACGCGTGTGGAGGCTTTCTAAACTCATTTCAAATACTTTTGAAAACATTTTCGTCTTTATGTGTGTATGTCTGTGAGGTATGGACGTGATAACTCAAGAACGAATTTATTTTCAACTTTCAAATGTCATGTCTGTATATATATTATGTGAAAAAATAGATAGAATTTTTAGTAATAACCATAATTAGAAATTATATAATTCGAGTTTTGACATTTTCATAGCATTATTTACTGTTGAAAACAATGATATTTTCAGCAATGGCGTGTGACGATCGATAGCATAGGTGAAGCTACTATATTATTCTGGAGTAAAGTTGTATGTGTATTTCGGAGTCAATTTGTTAAGTATTCGTTTATTTGACAAAAATACGCTGCGATTACTATTTTACAAATAAAAATTGTCTTCGTGCACATTTTTTAAGCGATTCTAGCATGTATTTACGCTATTTATTAAGCATGAAATCCTAACACATTTATCCCATTACACCCAAAGTGAAGAACAAATCAACAGCTTGCTCAGTACAAACTTCTTATATCAGCTTTTACATACTTGGTCACGTCTGACAGATGGTTAAATTGCACATTTTTTTTTAATGTTGGTATTGAACATGTATGGATCTTTTTAGAAAAAAAAAAGTTCAACTAGTTTTAAAAAATTGACATCTCCTGCATATTTATTAAAGTAAAATTTACTATTTTCTTATTAATAAAAACTTGGTTTTGTCCAACTATTTTGAACATATTTCTTTCCCCAATAGACAATTCCCCAATAACTAAGAAAAAAAAGGGGAACATACAGCAAACCATTTTTTCGTGTGCACTCACCAAAAATAACACGTAAATGACTTGCATTTTATGTCAGGTTTCACCGTCGAAAATTATTTTAACAATATCATTATTGATTCGAAGAAGCGAGCGTCATCGAACAAATAGGTACGATTATTTAAGAACTGTAACTATCATAAACTTCACTTCTAAATCTACAACACCAATTATATTAAAATTATAAAAATTCATAAAATATGTGGATTACATATAGAAACAAGTTAAAATAAATAATTCAATGCAAAACACAAAGACACTAATAAATACGGTAAACTATATAAAATTGATCATTTCACTAATATCTAATTGCAGGGAACAAAAAATAAATATAAATGTATATTAAGCCATTTACTAAACTGAAACTGGTTATTATATGTGAGAATATTTATCGGGAATATTCTCTTTTATTACTGAAAATTTGCTAAATTGTAAACACGCCCACTCAGAAATCTCATAGAGCATGTCTTATATTCATTGTTCAAGAAATAATCGGAGTGAAGCTAGTTTAATTTGGTAGCCAAGGATAGGAAATGGTATTTTAGTATGTATGTTAGTATTTTCGAAATACTTATACTACAAATGAGAAAAACACTTTGTGCGCATGCTCTAACCCAAGCTATTTCTCGAATACTTCGCTTGTGCAGTTGGAGAAAAAAGCAACTTTAAGTAAGGATTTTTTGAAGATAAAACGAAGATGTCGATTGATTTAGTTGGAGTTTTGTTATGTTGACTGGAAAAATTGTAATTTACATTAAAAATTAATGTAACAAAATTAAAAATTAAGCTTTTAGATATGTCGATGCTATATATTTATGTATTTGGTGAGTGAAGCACTACTTCCTTTGCTTCATCTCACTGCACGCCACTGAATTCCATGAATAATGATGGCAATATATAATATCTGACAAAAAACAAAATTCTAAAAAAAAGCCAAGTTTTTCAGTTTTACAAAAAGTGTCAGCCATAAAAATGATTGAGATGAAGAACTATTATGCACTGAAGATACAAGAACGGACATTGGCAGTTTTATTAAAAAAGAACCAATAAGACGAAACCGATGAGGATAAAGAATGTGATGAAGAAAACTAAATGAATACTGACGAGAAAGACATTGTGTCGCATAGTAACGGCCTGCTGAGGTGTACAGCGACACTACGAAAAGAAATAATTAACTGGTACAAGATGTCAAAAGGACCAAGACACTGGAGACCACGAAGGGTTCAACATTGTCAGTAAATTGAAAATTCATCTCTCTCGAAGAAAATGTTATGTTGGAAAACTTCCTAAGCTAACGGTTGTAACTGATTTCTTTCAGTGATTTAATAAACAGCCATAAAATTCATTTCTGTTCTGTTCAATATTTATTGAAAATGGGAAGTTTTAAAATTTAATTGACTTAATATTTCAATGTAATGTACATGTATAAAATTTATGTAAAGATTTTAAATTTAATTTAAAGCTTATATACAGAGCTCCTCTCATGCTACTTTGAGGCCATTTTATTGTTTCACTTAAATATATTACTTCCACAAGGTTATGTATTAGATTTGTCGAATAAATAGTCTATGGTTACCTCCTTAATAGCGGACACTCCCCTTTAACTGACAAAAGCTCCCATCCTGATGGTGTCCGCTATCCGGGAGGTTCGTCTGTATATATATAAATATATATAAACATATATATATAAATTAAAATAACAAATACAAAAGTTCAGGAGAGCAAATCAGTAATCACAGTGTCAAACCGCGGGCAATATAATAGCGTGTATTTAATAGCAAAAAGCAACGAGGAAGGGCCGGAAAAGCAGAGCACGGAGAGACCAGGACAAGGAAAATATATTAAAGAATAGTATATTTGCCAGCAACGTCTTCAGGGGCACATTCTAGACAGATATACTAAAATCCGTTGTTTCTATGATTGCATAAAAACACGTGGTTAAAATTTTATGCAAGCTGTGCCCAACAGCAGAATAAACAAGATTAATAGAAAAAAGCCCAAATAGACAAAATTCAATATATAAACATAAAATACCACACAGTCATGAAAAATATAGCGCACAAATGCACAAACATGTAAGAAAAAGGAGCACCTCACAAGTCTGAAGGCCGCCAGCGTGAATAATCTTCAGGGGAATCCACCACGTGATCCAGCTTGAATGCTTACCACGCGAAATACTGCGATGGCGCGATGGAAAGAACCAGACCATAGAGAGTGGAAGTAGTAGTACATATTTTGGTGAGACAAAGCCAAGCGTTCTTGGAGCCGTAGCCTGTTTTGTTTTATTTGCTTTTTAGATATCCGCCTTAACGGTTTTATTAGTGTTTTAAATTTTTTTCTTTACCCGCTGAGGCGGTTTTTAAAAATTTTGCTCGTTTTTTTGTGTAACCGAAATTACTGTTTTTGTAATATTTTCACGTTTTTATTTTTGCCGGCCGGGGCGGTTTTATTTTATGGTGATTCCACTACTATCGAGTAACGTACTTATACTGCGATCTACAAATAAGGTGGGAAAATTGTACATATAGCACAGACTTTTCAGACGATTAATATGTGATAGTGTACACTTATTACTGTCCAGGCGTTTGATGCAGAGCAAATAGCTAATGATTAGATTTTAAAAGCTTGGTTACTAAGGCAAGAAGAATAATGAGGGAAGAATTTTACATTAAATTTAAATTGATGTCTCTTATCATAAATAGTAGTATTGAAAGAGTTACTTTGTATATCAATGGTGATATCAAGAGAATTTACAGATTTGGAAGGGTGGGATTCATTAGGTATTAACTCAAGATTGGGTGGATAAATATTAAGTGTGGGTAAAGAATCAAGTGCAGTATGAAAAGAAAGAAAAACATCATCAATGTATCGAAAAATAGAAATGTTACGAGTGAATAGAGTGGATTGTCTTTCGTAAAAGTAAAGATACATATTGGTGAGTTTAGAGCTACTAGTGGATCCTTGCGGTACTCCAATCGTTTGGAGGTATATATATATATATATATAGGTATATATATATATATATAGGTATATATATATATATATAGGTATATATATATATATATATATATATATATACATATATATATATATATATATATATAAGAGAGAGATCTCTCACTTATACGCGGTCTCTTTTATGCGTGTTTTTCACTTATGCACGTTTTTCCGCGGTCCCGGTGTTAGAAATAAATGATCTCTCATCGCTACGAAAGACTGACAAACGCAAAAACACTGACTCTCGCCTTTCCGCCAGAAGAGGAATGTGTTTACTTCGAGAAATCTGCGCGCGCATCAAAGAGACTATACCGGTACACTTACGAACTGAAGTTCTGTTCTGTGTTGTCGATGCTTCGTTTGATGTCGCAGCAAAATGCTTGTTTCTTTGTTTTCCTATGTAATTTTTAAATGCAGAATCTAATTAAATAATATGTTTTTTCCTCCAATCAAGCGAAATTATTCCTGATATCAAGATGGTAAACAAACACACTAAAACTGATATTTTTTAAGACTTTAGGAGGAACGAAGAAAAATTGCCCTACGCCCTTCAAACAGAAAGGTAAGCATTTTACCTATTATAATTATGCTGTGGATAAAGTAAAATGATATTATAACATTTATTCTCATTGGCGAGTCAGAGTGCCATTACCTATGCACAACCGAGCTCCTATATTTTTATCAGATTATGAGACTGAAGTTGTTGCCTGTCTCGCTGGAGAAATTGGTACTAAGAAAATAAAATAGCAGCATTTTTCATGAACAATAAAATATTTGAAAAAGGGCATAAAAATAAGTAACCGAAAAGAAAATTGATATACAAATATATCACAATTATTTTTTCGTTCCCCATTGACTTCGTAAAAAAAAAAAAACTTCTAAACCGAAAGTGATTTTTTTTTCGGAATAAGATTAAAAGGAAATATCGCACTGCAAATAAACAAAAAAAAAAGGGAAAATATTTCTCAAGGAAACTAAAAAAAAATATATAATGGCATCTATCAAGGAAAGTCACTTGATAGAAAAATTAAACCAGGGCAACTATTCCAATTGGAAGTTTAAAATGGAAATGACATTATTGAATAAAGAACTATCAGAAACGATAACAGAAGTGGCTCCGGACCCAATTACCGACGAATGGCAGAAAAAAGATAGAAAAGCCAGAGCGCTCATAAATTTATGTATAGAGGATTCCCAAATCGTTCACGTCAAGCATCTCACCACGGCGCGCGATACTTGGAATGCGCTTCGCGCAATACACGAAAGAGCTAATTTATCCAGCAAACTATACCTTTTACGAAAGTTGTACAGTATAAAGTTAGATGAAAGGGGAAACATGCAACAACATATAACCAAAATTCTGGAAACAGTGGATAAACTTAAAGCAATCGGGGAGGAAATAAATAATTCGCATATATCAGCACTATTTCTGTGTTCGCTACCCCCCAGTTACGAAACGCTGATAACGGCGTTGGAAGCGCGACCAGAGGATGAACTGACGCCGGAATTCATTAGCAGCAAACTGATTGATGAATATAATAGACGTAGGGATCACCAAGAAATGCCGCAAAACATGGCAAAGGCTTTTCACGCGAATAAAAAATTCTCTAACACCTATGGCTACAAAATGGATAACAAATACTGCTCACATTGCAAAATGAAGAACCACAACAAATCTGAATGTTGGCGTCTAAAGAATAAGACCAATAATGAGCCCGGCAGATATAAAGATTATAAAAATAAATTCAGACGCAACTCATCACAGTTAGTGTATGAGGGAAACGACAGACCGGCCGCGAAGTCACGAACACAAGAAAGATATTCAGACACTGTAGATAAAGTAGGATCGAAATTTAGAGGCTTAGCGCTCATAACTAATCAAACTGAAGAAGACAGCTGGATCGTTGATAGTGGTTCCTCATCCCACATAACAAATAATGAGAATCTATTCACTAAAATAAATAATGAAAACAAATCGGAAGTTATCGTTGCTAACGGTAAAGCCTTAACCGCCTATGGGTCAGGCGAAGTAAAAATAAAAAGTCGAGCCTCGGATGGAGAGATAAGACAAGTAACGCTACAGGAAGTACTATTTGTGCCAGAACTGAAAGCTAATTTATTTTCCGTACGAAAAGCAACACAGCGTGAATGCAAAGTAACTTTTACTAAAGACAACTGTCAGTTAACTTACAATGATGAAATATTCTTAGAAGGAAAAATAAAAAATAACCTATATGAGCTAGACCTGCTCACACCACAAAACAAAAATGTTACATATATGGTAAATAACTGTAACAACCCCAATTGTGTTACATTATGGCACAGAAGAATGGGTCACAAAAACTTCGGCTCTATAAAGGAAATTAAATCGAAACAGTTAGCCGAAGGCATAAACATCAACGAATGTAAACATGAACTAAATTGCGAAACTTGTATAAAATCAAAACTCACCGACATGCCATACCCCAAATCTACTCAAAACAAGGGGACTCATATTCTACAACTTGTGCACAGCGACGTATGCGGACCAATGCAAACTCCCACTATAGGAGGAAAATCATACGTGCTAACATTTATTGATGATTTCTCCAGGTACACAATGACCTATCTCTTATCAAAAAAGAGTGAAGTTTTGTGTAAACTGAAGGAATACATCGCTTTTACGACAAACAAATTCGGAAAAAAAACCAGAAATACTGAGAAGCGATAATGGCGGCGAATACGTCAGTAAAGAATACGAGGAATATCTAAGTGACAACGGCATACATCACCAGTTGACCGTGCCACACTGTCCATCCCAAAATGGCGTAGCGGAAAGAAAAAACAGGTCACTAATCGAGATGACACGAGCTATGTTGTCAGAAGCAAATTTAGGCAAAAAATTCTGGGGAGAGGCTATAAACACTGCCAATTACCTACAAAATAGACTTCCCACAAAGGCCAATACAAAAACACCCTACGAAATGTGGACTGGTATGAAACCAAATCTTCGTCATTTAAGAGTCTTTGGCTGTAAAGCATATTCCTACATCCATAAAAGCAAACGAGGAAAATTAGATGAAAAAGCCCAAGAAGGGATTTTTGTCGGATACGACGACAGATCAAAAGCTTACAGAATATATACAGAAGGAAAAAACATAACACTTGCTAGAACGGTTAAATTCCTCGAAAAATCAATGCAAATTTCAGAATTAAGCTCAAAGGAATTATTCGAAGGAACAGATAGTGAAGTCGAAAAAACTAATGCTCAAACAGATGAAAAACCCGAAGAGAGCGAGATTGAGTTTGAGGCACCGTCAGATGATGAACAAATAAATTCTGACAACATAACCGCTAGTCAACCTCGCAGATCCGAGAGATCGAACAAGGGAGTACCTCCCGATCGACTCATCTACTTAGCGCAACAAACTAACACCGTCGAACCCAGAGACTATAATGAGGTACTAAAAATTAAGAGCCCACAAGAGAAACAAAATTGGCTAGACGCAATGGAAGAAGAAATGCAATCTTTGCAAGAAAATAACACATTCACATTAATGGACCCCCCGCATGGAAGAAAAATTGTAGGTTCAAAATGGACATATAAAATTTAACACGACTCTCAGGGAAAAATAGCTAAATACAAAGCTAGACTGGTAGCAAAAGGATTTTCACAAAAATACGGTGAAGATTATTACGAAACTTTCGCACCAGTGGTCTCACACAGCACAATTAGAGCATTCCTGGCAGGAGCAGCATATAGAAAATATAACGTACAACACATTGATATCAAAACCGCTTTCTTACACGGGGATTTAGACGAAACAGTTTACATACAACAGCCAGATGGCTACATCTCCCCGGGTAACGAAAACAAAGTATGGAAATTAAATAAAGCTATATATGGGTTGAAACAGGCCGCAAGAGCCTGGCATCTAAAAATAGGTGACTCTCTAAAACAACTAAAATTCGTGCAGAGTACTACTGATCCATGTCTATTCAAAAAGGGAAAAGGAAGAGAAACTATCTATATAATCGTATATGTGGATGATATTCTAATATCAGGATCAGAAGAACAAATTGACAAAACAACGAAAGAACTGGGCAGACAATATGAATTAAAAAATTTGGGTGAAGTTAATTATTACCTTGGAATTAGCATAAGAAAAAACCATGATGGAGATTATCTATTAAATCAAAAAAATAAGATTGAAGAAATTGTAAATACATTTAATTTGCAAGATTCAAAACCCTATAGTACACCAATGGAAACTGGATATTTGAGAAATGAAACAGAAGAAAACCTGCTTCCTAATAACACTAAATATCGCCAAGCTATTGGAGCTCTTCTATATATTGCCACGGTCACAAGACCAGACATCACAGCCGCAATAAACATTTTAAGTCGGAGAAATGAGAAACCACGTCAAATGGATTGAAACGCAGTAAAGCGTCTAATAAGTTATCTAAATCATACAAAGGATCTAAATTTGGTAATAAAATCAACGACAAAACCAATTCTTACAACATACGCTGATGCTGACTGGGCAAGCGATAAAACGGATCGGAAATCCACGAGTGGTAATCTTTTCTTAATTGATGATTCTCCTATACACTGGTTAAGCAAAAAACAATCATGTGTTGCACTTTCCTCAGCAGAGGCGGAATATATATCCGCTGCTAACGCAGTTCAAGAAGTACTGTGGTTAATCAACCTACTCAAAGATCTCGATATGCTTCAACAGCTCCCGATTACTATTTTCGAAGATAACCAGTCATGTATAAAAATGATTGAATCACCGAAGTACATGTCAAGAACCAAGCATATTGACATCAGATTCCACGCCATAAGAGATTTTCAGGAATCGGGTGTAATCCAGTTGAGTTATCTTCCAACTAAGCTAATGACAGCGGACATGATGACAAAACCACTGCCAAAGCCTGAATTTCTGAAGCACAGATCCAAACTGCTACAGCCGTGATATGCAGCTCCAGAGATCAAGGGGGACTGTTAGAAATAAATGATCTCTCATCGCTACGAAAGACTGACAAACGCAAAAACACTGACTCTCGCCTTTCCGCCAGAAGAGGAATGTGTTTACTTCGAGAAATCTGCGCGCGCATCAAAGAGACTATACCGGTACACTTACGAACTGAAGTTCTGTTCTGTGTTGTCGATGCTTCGTTTGATGTCGCAGCAAAATGCTTGTTTCTTTGTTTTCCTATGTAATTTTTAAATGCAGAATCTAATTAAATAATATGTTTTTTCTTCCAATCAAGCGAAATTATTCCTGATATCAAGATGGTAAACAAACACACTAAAACTGATATTTTTTAAGACTTTAGGAGGAACGAAGAAAAATTGCCCTACGCCCTTCAAACAGAAAGGTAAGCATTTTACCTATTATAATTATGCTGTGGATAAAGTAAAATGATATTATAACATTTATTCTCATTGGCGAGTCAGAGTGCCATTACCTATGCACAACCGAGCTCTTATATTTTTATCACCGGCCAGGGATATAGGAAAACAATGATAATTCTTATTCATTTATGCGCTGCACTAAAAAAGCACCTCTCACTTATGCGCGTCGCACAAAAAAATTTTCCCAGTTCAAATAGTAGGTTCCTCGAGTAGTCAGGTGTTGGTTATCGCAAGAATTTTACCCTTTTTGTTCTGCTTCTAAGAATGCATCCCCTCGCCCTTCCCCTATTGTTCAGATTCCAGGAACACATTCCTCTACCTTATACACAGGGGTGTACGTGTGTGTGTGTGGGGGAGGGGGGGTTTGTTATTAACGTCAGTAAAAGTCGCAGCCAATTAGAGAGGTTAGTAAGGTACGTACCATGTGGCATTGATCGCTAACGAAAGAACAATCTTTGGAGTTTTGGTTAGATGGTTACGTTTTAAAATGGCGAAAAGATCAAAATTGTCGCTTTCGTTTAAGATGGATGTTATTAAAAAATTCGAAGAAAATCCTTGCACCTCGAAAAAAGCTTTAGCGGAGCATTTTAATGTCCCAGAGTCGACATTGAGAGGGATTTTAAAAAATCGGGAGGTGTTAATAGTAGCTTATCGAGAATGTGGAATTCAGTCGAAGAAAAGAAGCAGAATTCACGGCGGAAAGTACGAAGAATTTGAGAAAGTTTTGGTGCTATGGTTTAAAGAAGCTCGTGCCTCGAACATTCCTGTTAACGTTGAGCTTCTAAGAGTTAAGGCAATACAGTTGTCAAAGAGTTTTGAAATGGAAAACTTTTCTGCACCACATGGATGGATTGAAAAATTCAAAAATAGGCATGGCTTGGCAACTCGTGTCCTTTCTGGGGAAAGTGCGAGTGTCAATGAAGGAACTGTAGAACAATGGAAAGACTTGGCTACTTTAGTAAACGAATACGAACTGAAAAACATCTACAATTGTGGCGAAACTGGTCTTTTTTTATAAAATGATGCCCGACAGAACCTTAACATTCAAGGGACAACCATGCCATGGTGGGAAAAAATTAAAGAAAGACTAACTGTCTTGCTGTGTTGCAATGCCGATGGTTCGGAAAAATTCCCGCCATTGGTCATTGGCAAATCAAACAAACCTCGCTGTTTTAATAACGCGAAGAAGCTTCCTTGCGCTACACTAGCAACAAAACAGCGTGGATGACATCGCACATTTTCTTGGATTTCCTTCATAAATTCGACAGGAAAATGGAAAAAGAAAAACGGAAAGTTCTCTTATTCATGGATCAGTGTCCTGCTCACCCACAAGATCTTCCAACTTTCAACAACACGAAAGTTGTGTTTTTTTCTGCGAATTGCGCGAGCAACATTCAAGCTTTGGATCTGAGTGTCATTCGTTGTGTTGAAGACCCAGACCGTCCGACAAGGATTTGAGCAACCATTTGGACGGCCGGAAATCATTCGTTGTGTGAAAGTGCACTACAGAACAACTTTAATCCGTCGACTTCTGGCTGCTTTAGAAACAAAACGTGTAACGAAAGACGTATTGAAGCAAGTTACCGTCTTTGATGCAATTCATATGTTGTGCTCATCATGGAGAAACATCACTGACAAGTGTATTAAAAACTGCTTTAAGAAAGCAGGATTTTCGTTTCCAGCAGAAAATGAATGTGAGAAGCCAGAAAATGAAAGTGAAAATTGTGAAAATGATATAAACGAAGAAGATTGGCATACTGTATCTGGTGGACTCGCTACGTGTACTTTCAACGAATTCGTTGATGTTGATGAAAATTTAATCACAGCTCAATTGCGGGAAATTGGAGACATTGCAGCTGAAATAAATGGTGGTGACAAAGATGAAGAGGTGGACGACGATGATGAAGAAGATGCGGCAAAAGTTCTTCCAACTCACACAGTAACGTTAGCAGCACTAGAAACTCTGCGTGACTATTTTCAGTTCAATTCCGGAAGTGAAGGAACTTTTTCACGTCTTGATGAACTTGGAAAGACTCTTTTTGAAAATTCACGGAAACAAAAATAATCCTCGATTGTAAATTATTTTGTGAGAAAGCAGTAATAGGAGTAAAACGAAATTTGAGTATGTAAGCATTTCCATTGTGTTCTTAAAAAGTAGTAATTCTTTAAAAAATAAATTCATTGCATTTTGAAGCTAATCATATTTACATTTTTCAGTAGTGCATACATAGTATTAAGTAACAATATAATGTGTAATACAATGTATTGATGTTTCACTTTTAAGCTCCCTTTTGTGGTTTTTCGCTTATGCGCGTTTTTTTCGCTGTCCCCTTGCGCCCGCGCATAAGTGAGAGATCACTATATATATATATATATAATCAAAACTTCAAGGGTTGATCGAACGCACCTAAATAAGCACTTTTCGTCATACAATGCATGGGCGTAAGGCACGTGGTTAAGCGTTTGGCCGGATTCAGACTGATCCGTTCGTGCGTTGCCCATCCGTTTGGGGCTGTACGTCAACCAATCACAGGCTCGAACGCACGACCGTGCGTTCATCCGTTGAATATGGTTCAACTTCATGTTCTGACGGATACGTTGGTCACGTGATGCGTTACCGCTGAAAAGACACCAATGAAAAGGCTTCGTTAGAAACAAGATGGCCGTCACTTCGATCAGAGAATTTCCAAATGCAAGAATGATTTCGGATATACAGCAGACAATATGAAAAATATTCTGATTGGTGAGTTATGGTTTGTTTATTTAAAAGAAACATGGGAAGTTTACTCTTACATCTATGCCAGTTTGACGATCATTAGATAAATTACTTGTGTGATCACTTGTTCATTTGAACGTGTATTCATAAAATTTTATTTTAATATTTACCGATCGCGTAATTTACTAATTTAGAACTGTACAATGACCCGGCTTGATCCAATTTAAAAATGTATATTTGTGATTTAAGTAATTTCTTCACTTCTAATGTTAAACAATGTAAACAAGTACTCTCTCAATGAATGGATGTTTGAGCAAAATTTATTGTAAATATTTTATAGAAACATAACATATAATTGCACTCATTCATCATGACCATACCAAATACTTCTATCCCTTCCGGACGTTATCGGCATTTCAAGTTTTGCGATGTCATAGTTTTTCATAGTTTTCATGAAGAATCTGTCAGGATGTGTATGTGATGCTATTTAAAAATTGTTGAAATTCCCTTTAGATATAACAGTTTTTCAATAAATTATAATTAAATTAATATCCGAAAACAATGGTTTAAATAATTATTATTTGTATAATGTGTTTAGTATGTTTTTGAGTCCTAAGTGTAATGTGTGTTGTCTTTAAGCATTCCATATTTTGTATCCTTATGTGAATAAAGTAAACAATCCAAACCATATTTTGTTGCAGACTTCACATATAGCATATTTGTTATGTGGCATGCAAATTTGGGAATCTTATACGCTTCCGTAATTTTTTTTATTGCACAATTTATTCTGGCATTTATATTAGCATCTATCAGCTTCAACATAGGATCTTCGTCCTAGCTATGAATGTTGTGATAATACCTACTATTGAGACAACACGAAAGTGAAATATCGGTTAACACGATATGCAGGGTGCAACTATATATTTGTTTGTTTTATGCAAAATAGTAGTTAAGATACAGTGGTGAATTAACATACTGGCGAATGCCAGGGACCTTAGGGCCTCATTTTGAAAGAAAAATAAAAGCAAAAAATCTTTAAGAAAGAAAAAATTCTTAAAGATTTTTAATAGTGAAGAAGGAAATAAGAACGAACTTGAAAGTGAATCCCAAAAAGTGGATTTAAAGTGTTTGTATTCGTATTTATGTGGAGAAAACATAATTCAAGCGTTTCCAAATTTTGAAATAGTACTTCATACTTATCTGTGTTTGATGATCTCCAACGCTAGTGAGGAAAGGTCATTCTCTAAATTAAAACTAATCAAAAACAACTTAAGACGCGTAATGACTGAAAAGAGGCGAAATCATCTGTCAATTCTTAGCATTGAAAACGACTTTGTTAAAACGTTAGATTATATATATATTACATTTACATATATTACATTTACATATTTTTATTAACACTTTACAACAAAGTTGAAAAGTGTTTATGACTTTGTTCATTCTGTCTGTCTGTCTGTCTGTCCGTTAGCACGATAACAGCCGTAAAAATGACTTAATCAAAAAGAAATTTTAGTATGTTGTTCAGACGGTCTGTAGGACCTATGGGAATATAAATAAATAATATCACCCAATTAGTTTTGGATTGAACCCGGGTTGAAAAAATGAAATACATTGAACCCAATGGGACCAAATTTTTCAAACATTTTTTAAGCGGATTTTAATTTCACAAATTGCTTCAAAAATTTTAGGTAATATTCAAATTGTTCCATAAAATATATAAAACAAAATTCAGCGAAATATATTCAGTAGTTTTTTAAATAAAAATTAAAATAATAATTACACCTCTTACATGAAGCGATCACGTGACCATGATATGAAACGATCACGTGACCAACTTCAAAATATAATACGGCATCCATCTTGTCTCAAAATCGTCATTTTTAAAGTTCTTTTTAATTCATATTGAGTGTTGTATTCGTCGTAAAACCTCTTTATTTTCGCTTAAATTCTGTGCATCTACATACTGAAACAACGCAATGACAATATATTTGAGTTTAAATGAGCATCCAACTTTGATTATTTCTCTAACGAAGCCTATTTTTCACTTATGTGAAATGTAAACAGCAAAATATGTAGGATGAGTTGTATAGGAATTGCTGTATTTTTTTAATGCAAAAGAATTTAGCTCATGGAGTCTGCATAGCTGATATGAAAGAAATATTCATTGACTTTACCGAGAGAAGGACGATTTTTTGCGATGAAGTTTTAAGCATAGAGTTAAATTACTTATAGCTCCATGGTCTTCATTTTTAAATAAAATAAATTATTATAGTATTGTGATGAATGACATGAATGGGAAATTATTTATGATTGAAATGCTGCTTTTTTAGAGAGAGCCAGGCGTGTTATTAACACTTTACAACAAAGTTGAAAAGTGTTTATGACTTTGTTCATTCTGTCTGTCTGTCTGTCTGTCCGTTAGCACGATAACTGCCGTAAAAATGACTTAATCAAAATGAAATTTTAGTATGTTGTTCAGACGGTCTATAGGACCTATGGGAATATAAATGAATAATATCACACAATTAGTTTTGGATTGAACCCGGGTTGAAAAAATGGAATACATTGAGCCCTATGGGACCTAATTTTTCAAGCATTTTTTAAGCGGATTTAAAATTCACAAATTGCTTCGAAAATTTTAGGCAATATTCAAATTGTTCCATAAAATATATAAAAAAAAATTCAGTGAAATATATTCAGTAGTTTTTTAAATAAAAATTAAAATAATAATAACACCTCTTATATGAAGCGATCACGTGTCCATGATATGAAACGATCACATGACCCACTTCAAAATGATATATGGCATCCATCTTGTGTCAAAATCGTGATTTTTAAAGTTCTTTTTAATTCATATTGAGTGTTGTATCCGTCTTAAAACTACTTTATTTTTGCCTAAATTCTGTGCATCTACATACTAAAACAACGCAATGACAATATATTTCAGTTTAAATGCTCATCCAAATATGATTATTTCTACTATTAAGCCTATTTTTCACCTATGTAAAATGTAAACAGCAAAATATATAGAATGAGTTGTATTAGAATCGCTGTAATTCTTTAACACAAAATAATTTAGTCCATGGAGTCTGCTTAGCTGATATGAATGAAATATTTATTGATTTTAGAAAGAGAAGGACGATATTTTTCGATGAAGTTTTACGCATGGAGATTACTTACTTGTAGCTCAATGGTCTTAATTTTTAAATAAAATAAATTATTATAGTATTGTGATGAATGACATGAATGGGGGAATTATTTATGAATGAAATGTTGCTTTTATAGAGAGAGCCAGGCGTGTTATTTTTTTATGACGTCATTTGAATGAATTTTAATTGTTTTCGATGAAGTTTTCAAATATAATAAATTATCGTAGTATTATGATAATTCTAAAATTATTACCGAGGAATGTATCATATTTTAGAGATATTTAAACCAGGCAATTTATACTTTAATGCCGTCATTTGAATGAAGTTAATTTTTTTCGATGAAGGTTTAAGGTTTCAAATATAATAAATTAATGTAGTATTGTGATAAGTTTTAAAATATTATCGAGGTCTGTATTGCATTTTAGACATGTTTAAATAAAATTGCATTGAAGTTGGAAATGATTGCATTAAAATTGCATTGAAGTTGGAAATAAAATAAATTATTATAGTATTTTGATGAATGAAATGAATGGGAGAAAGTTATGAATGAAATCCTGTTTTTATAGAGAGATCCAGGCGTGTTATTTTTTCTATGACGTCATTTGAATTAATTTCAGTTGTTTTCGTTGAAGTTTTCAAATATAATAAATTATCGTATTATTATGATAGTGTTAAAAATATTACCGTGAAATGTATTGCATTTTAGAGATATTTAAAGCAGGCAATTTATATTTCAATGCCGTCATTGGAATGAAGTTCATTTTTTTAATGAAGGTTTAAGTTTTTAAATATAATAAATCAATGTAGTATTGTGATAAGTTTTAAAATATTACAGAGGAATGTATTGCATTTTCGACTTTTTTAAATAAAATTGCATTGAAGTTGGAAAGTGTTTCATAATCAATGCTTTAAGCATGATTGATCTTTCTTGTTTTTTCTATGACGTCATTTGAATGAATTTCAGTTGTTTTCGATGAAGTTTTTAAATATAATAAATTATCGTGGTATTATGATAATTCTAAAATTGTTACCGAGTAATATATCACATTTTAGAGATGTTTAAACCAGGCAATTTATATTTCAAGGCCGTCATTTGAATGAAGTTCATTTTTTTGGATGAATGTTTAAGTTTTCAACTATAATAAATCAATGTATTATTGTGAGAAGTTTTAAAATATTACCGAGGAATGTATTACATTTTAGACATGTTTAAATAAAATTGCATTGAAGTTGGAAAGTGTTTCTTAATCAATGTTTTAAGCATGATTGATCTTTCTTGTTCTCATTTTAATTTAATTTCTGTTCAAACTTTTGGGTACAAATATTTCAAATTTGTTTATTAGATGAAAAAAAACGCGTAGCAAGATTTGTATAGAACAAGATTCAACGTGTTTATTTTTAAGTACTTTTCTTTTTTTTTTCTAAACTGGCGTTTAGAGGGGGGGGGGGGGGGGGCTCTTCGGAAAAGATTGCCTGGGCCACATTCTCCCATGATTCGTCACTGTTAATATGAAATGTATATTCTCTTTTATCCAGTGCTAATACACTTCTGTGTAACAGGCAGTTTGTACTTACCCGCATTTTACGTGTAAATCCCGGAAATCTTGAAAATAGTGAGTTGCAAATTTTGAAATTGTAAATCAATATTTGTATAACAACATTTTGCCCATTACATCCGTAAGCAACATCTTAATTCGCTGATATGTTATGTATATATTTATGTAAATATTTTTACATAATTGGCTATAAATTTTACTGTAATTATTACTTTTTTTTTCGAGAAAAAATGCCAAAAGAGTTAAGAACAGCTATTATATTTATATGATACTGGCATGTGAAAAAACTTTTGGCGAGTGAACTCTGAGCTGAAATTTCTTACCCTGAATTATTCACTCATTATTAGCAGAATGTTATAGCATATTATACAGCATTACAATTAGATTTGTTATATTTTCATTTTGCTAACTTGTTTGAATACAGAATATGTGCATATTTAATACTTATGTGAAAGTTGTTATATAACATAATATAATGGGGAATGTCTTATATATTAAAATAATTTATTTTACTTTACTTTTGAAAAATAAGTCCAGAACAAAAGTTTTAAGGCCTGACCAGGTCCAAAAATATTTAAAAATTAAGCCCAGCCCAAGCCTGGATTAAATTAGAAAATTTAGACTGGCCCAAATCTACATCAAATAGGAAAATTTGACATGACCAAGAACGGTCTTAATTTAGGTGAGAAGTAAAATTGGTATTGAGTTGTATATCTGATCAGCTTGACTAGGATGGGGTGTGCCCTATTTCAAGTCGGATTGCTGGATTAGCTTAAAAAATAGACTATTTTTGATCGTGAAATAAACGTTCATAATTTTGTTTTGAAGTAATAATCTACAGGTTTCGACGGTGGGGCACTCATATCATACATTTCTGAAGTACATTAGCTATGTACTGTGAGATCACATCTTTTCAGTGAGTGGGGTGCTTAATGTGTGTCGTTATACCACTGGGTAGTTTAATTCCAGTTTACAAAAATTTCTGTGCATATTTTTTTTATAGATGTATATTTTAATCATTGTAAAAAATTAGCAGTCAAACTATAAATACTAGTATTATATGATTATTATTTTTTTTTTTTACATTTACTCAAAATTTAAATTTTGTAGTTTTAATTTTTTTTCTTTCACAAATTATTATTTAAAGTGATGGACATGTTTTATATGTTTTTCTACCAATGTTTATAAGCAATCTTATTTAGAAATGTTTTTCGAGGTGTGTGTTTTGTACAAATATAAATCTGATATTTATTATCAAAGTTTTTTAATCTGCAGCGAGATACCAGAATTTTAAAATATTTATTCTAATTGTTGAATATACAAGCAGTTTTGAAGTTCTTCATTTTATCAAGAAATATAAAGTGAAAATAATTTAATTTAATTTGTTACAGGGATTTAAAGTTTGTACAGAGTTGAAGATATTGAAAAATCTGGAGTTGACAGACAGACATATCCTTCCATTTTAAGATTATGAAGAAGCTGAGGTATGTTTTTTACACAACTATTCATTTCATTGGTTGATATTTACTGTTCCAAATGGATATGTTATAAATTAAAAATTCCTTTTAATCAGTGGTTGAAAAGTGTGGAACGGGTTATTTTCAGTAAATGTTAATATGCTCTTAAAAGTTAAATGCCTGTATATGGGACTTTGTGTGGTAAACTGATCCATATTTATAATAGATGTTAAGTAAAGTTTTAGTGTGACAAATACATCTAACATGCAAATACTATGTGATTGTAGTCTTCAATTCGCAATTTGAATACCTGTGTTTTTGCTTATTAGTTTCTTAATTAAATACACATAGATGGGTTATGCATTACATTTTTGAAAACTTCCTGGTGATTGTTTGAAAATATCTGTACATGCACACAGTCCATTGCCTAAAGAAATATTTTCAAGAAATTAAATTTGCATTTTTGAAATTAAAGTTTTGAAAATTAAAACTTGAATATATTTCATTACAATAATTAACCTGGTCCATTAAAAAGATATAATAATTGCAGATTTTTATTCTGATTTTTTAGTTTTAATTTAAATAAAGCAACCTAAACAATATGAAATCCGCTATAAAAAGGAATGTTTTTAGTGACCAAATTCATAAAAGTTTGTGGTCATGTATTATACATTTGTATTTTAATTGTAGTAAAAACTTAACAGGCAAAATAAATAGTGTTATTTGACCTTTTTTTGTCTTTCATGTTTCCTCAAAATTTGGATTCTGAAGTTTTAATTTTTTTTTACAAATTCTCATTTGAAGTGATGGATACGTGTTTTTATATATTATTTTCTATCAATATTGATAAACAGAAATATTGATAGAAAATCTATTTAGAAATATTTTTCAAGGTGCGTGTGGTATTGAAGTTCAAGTCTGATATTTATTAGCATGAATTTTCATCTACAGCTAGATACCATAATTTAAAAATATTCATTCTAATAGTTGAGTACAAGCAGTTTTGATGTGCTTTTTTTTACCAAGGTTTATAAAGTGATCCTAATTCTGATTTAATTTGTTACAGGAATTTAAAGTGTGTAGAAAGAGCCCAATTCTATTTCTTGAAGGACTGAAAAATCTATAGCTGATGCATACATCCTCTGCTCTGATCCCTTAAGATTGTGAAGAAGTTAAGGTATGTTTTTGTCACATTAATTTGACATTTACTATTCCTAGTTGATATACTGTAAATTAGAAATTCCTTAATTGGTGATTAAAAAGTGTAAAGTGGATGAATTTAAGTAAACGTTAGATGTTGCTATGCTATTAAAAGTCAAATACTTGTATATAGGACTTTGTGAGGTAAACTGTTCCATATTTATAATATATGCTAAGTAAATTTTTATAATGACAAACACATCTAACATATAAATACTATCTTGCAGTAGTCATTTTAAATCATTATCTGCAATTTGAATCCTCGTGATTCGTTTATCAGTCTCTTAAACACACACATGTGGGTTAGTCATTTCATTTTCAAGGACTTTCCGATGATCATTTGGAAACACCTGACCTGGGCATGCAAGCAGCTCACTGAGTAAAGAAATATTTTCAAAAAATTACAGTTTTGAAAATTAAAATTTTCATTTTCATTACAATAATCAATCTGGTCAATATGTAGTGTAGTATAGCAACTTATATCTAAATAAAATAGTGCTCACATATTATTTGTTTATAAAAGTTATTGCTAAAGCAGTGATTGTCATAGATAGCAATTTTTAATTTTTCAATTCATTAAATTTTTAATTGGTAAACATTTAATGATTTTTTTAAAACTATTTTAACTAATAAAAGAATTTAATATTCCAAGATAAAATTACTTTTACATAGTTTAATTTAAGAGTCAGAGTCGGTATATTTTTACTAACGACTGCACAACCCTGAGTGTTGTTCACAATGATCAGTTTGTAAACATACGATGAAAATATTGCATAAAAAGAAGAATTGCTAATGACCATTATATATATAGAAACATGACATGTCGAAAACCCAGGCCAACCGACTCATCCGAAGACATAGAGCAGACATGTAAAATATGCCATACTAATGGGAATTAAATTTAGCAACTTGTTGCCACTAAAGTTAAAGCTAATATTATTCCAATATTTTAGAAGCATTTTCATTGTCCATTATTTTTTCACATTTTTTGAAAATGTTTCATACAAGCTAAGATAGCAACACCATTTTTAATCTGATTCTCCTGCATAAAAGTCATATTTGGTTGTAGAAAATTGCATTTTTGTATAACTAGCCGACAGCCAGTGGTTACTTTTTTTATCAGGTACGACTAACAATAGAACTGAGAGCCTCACTTTTGTGATCAAAATCTACTGCTTTACGGTATACATTAATCCAAATGCATAAATTTCAAATAGAATTTTAAAGTTAAAGAAAAAGTATTCATAACAAAAAAAAAATGGACATGGGTTGCCCATGTCTGGTTTATGTCAGGCCTTTGCTGATATTCTATTCATTTAATTTTGTAAAATAGTTAAAAATGAGAATTCTTTAAAACTATATGCATTTTATTTTTTACAGGTTTTTCTGAAAGCGAGTATGGACTAGAAATTTTAAAGAAAGTTTGACTGGATCTAGTTTAGTTTAAAAAAAATATTCATATTTGTTGAACATAATCTGTTATAAAATATTTTATTTCTTATACCTAAAAATTTTAGCTGTATACTTCTGAAAAATAAACAAATTAAATTTATGTATTTGATTTTATTGTTAATTAGTATGTTTTGAATTTATCCATATGTGTGGGATTCAGTGTTTGAACAAAAATATCTCAAAAACCGTTAGGCCTAGGAAGCTGAAATTTGGTAGGCAATCAATTCTTACCCTAAAAGTTGATGTGAATACCTTAGAAATTTTCTCAAGGGAGTGTGCTACTTTTTGAGTTGGGTTTCTCTGTCGGCCCAAAAACATGTCAAATGCCATAATGTATAGGAAGCTAAAATTTGGTAAGTATTTAATTCTTACTCAAAAAGGGTGCATGAGTAATCATGATGCAAAGTTTTTTGGAGGGTGTGCTGGTCCCAATATGTGTTCTGTCTGGTGAAAAATATTGAATAAGACAAGTCCAAAATTCAGCTTTACTGTTCTTACTAAAATGTTCTCTGCAGAAGCGAAGCTGAATATTAGACTCTGTTTTAACTATCTTATAACAACGGCTATTCATATTACCATTGTTGTAAGCAAACTGTCACCTAACTAAAAGGTCTTGTAGATATTTAAAATATGGAAACTAATACAGTTACACATGAGCGAAGAAATATCTCTATGATAAAAATTTATCAAACTCCGGTAAGACCCAATAAGTTCAACACTTTTCTGTATAGAGGAAAAATATTTCAGCAATGGGCAGTTGATCAACAAATTTGGAATTCTAATTTAGATATGTTTTCAAAACTGGATTCACAGTTAGCTATATTGGATTTTAGTTTGGATTCAAATGTGGATTTCAGTTAATTTGCTAAAAAAAATATTAAATATGTGGTTTATACTGAAATATTCTATTAGATTTATTATAAGAAACATCTGTTCTTCATTTCCATTCAATTAATGTTAATGCATTAATAAAAAATATTTATTTTTCTCCTTTAATTATAATTTATTTCTTTGTTTTCTTTTTTCATTATTCAGTATTTTTCTGGTTTAAGTGGAAGTAAAATCAATATCTGAAAAAATTTATAAACGCACATACGGTATCTTGCATCATTGATTTTCAATGGTTATAAGCTAGTTTTATTATATTGATATAAAAAATATAACATTACAAGTTTGAAAGTTGAAAAAGCATTGTTAAAATCATGTTAATAAAATTAAAATGTGTTTTTGTGAGCATGCCAATTACTGAACTCAGCTTTGAAATTTTAAACAAATGTAAAAATTATCACAACTCAAATTCTAACAAAATGACTACATTTTATTTTTTTAACTAAATGTTAATTCTGGAAGTCCAATCGGATTAAATTTTTTCATTGTTGAATATAATTTGCATATTATTTTGATGGTTTGATGTCGATGTGAAAAGCAAAACTGGCGAAGTAGCCACAAAGAGGAACTACTAAGGAAACCTATAAGATGGCCTGATGGAGCTGTATCATCAATAATGAGAATTCATTTATATTTATAAATACTATTTATTTAATTAAACTATATATATATATATATATTGATATTGAAACAAACAGCTTGTTACCAGCTTCTCCACCAGTTACTATATGCTCTCGGCTGGTCTGGGTTTTCAACAGCCTGTTTTGATTGCTCTCAAACCAACATAATTTTAAAATACACGACAATGTGGATTATTCCTCTATTTTGTATTCCTCTATTTTGTATTCTTATTTTGTATTCTCCATGAAGTAATGTGAAATATCCAGTAAAATCCTACTTGAAATTGAGTGAGGTTATCAAAAAGTTTTGCCATTGGCTGGTATTATAAAGTTGTCGGCCTGAAAGCATTCTAAACTGATTAAAGAAATAGAAAAAAATTATAAATGCAAGTGGAAATGTTAAAAGTTACAATATTGTAGGAAAATGGTTTTATTTTTAAAAGTAAGCTGATTTTACAGCTAAAATATATCGGAAAGCTTATTGGTACTTTATTGGCTATTTTTATCACGCAGATTTCCTTCTTTTTACTTTGACGAATATGTTAGATAAAAATATATATTATAAGAAAGAAGTTACTGCAATTTTTTAAAATGTCAATTTCTTCTTCTATAAACTTCAGCTTACCAAGTTTAATCTGTTAAAACAATTTAATATTTCAAAGATCAAATAATTATAAGAAGCGAAAATAATTTGTAGTAATGTGCATTGTTTTATTGAAGATATTAGCTAGGAAGAGCATTGGTTTATGTGAGAGAAATAAGCATTTGTCTTGTGGGATTATATTTATACTTCACACAAAATGCTGACATCTGATTAAAAAAATTTTAGCCCTATTCTCATTAACTATGAGTCAGTCGCTTATTAATCACATTTGTCTATTTCAATATTATTTGCTGACAGTTGCAGAATATAATTGTAAAGTCAGTTAAAGATAAATCATGTTAATATTTGATTGTTCCACATCAGAAAACAGGATTAGCTTAAGTTGGATCAGATATGAAATTAATTTACTGCTTAAAAAAGTAGATTAAATTTTTTGTGTTTGGATAATACTTTTCACCTTCTCAGTAGTAAAACTTAAAATACCATGAACGTCTAGGTATTTTGTAAATAGTAATACCATGGTAGCCAAACAATACTTTAACAAACACTGATGAATGTACAAAAGACACAAAATATTATGTAAAATAAATATGCATAGCAGAATGGGCACGAAATTGTCATTAAGAAGCCCCCAAAATTTGCAAAATGGTAAATCTAACATATACACTAAAACCTCTGAGTAATGCACAAGGTTCATGAAGTCTTTTAGTCAAAAATTATAAAATTTGGAAAGCAAAATAACATTTAAATTTAAGGTAAGTATTGTTCAACTTTACTTTTAAAAAATGTAACATATCTGGTAAAGATCTCATAAACTAGGTGATTTTTCACAGCCAACATACTATTAAAAATCTGAGTTTTTTTATAAGAAAATGAATGGGAATTCAAAAGATTTTATTTTTGCAATTATATATATATATATATATATATATATATATATATATATATATATATAAACCCAAGGCTGTTTATTTAAATTTATACTGACAGATATTAATTCTGAAGGTGTAATAGATGCTAATATATCAATTCTCAATTGTTGGTAAATTGGTGCATTTCGAAATTACTAAATAATTAAGAAGAAATATAATTAAGATTTTTGCAATATTGGCAGAGAGAGACTTTCACAAATAAATAATCTCATAAATATATTAAACGAGAATTGTGGTCAAAAATACACAGTAATTACACATAAGCTCAATTTAAGAATTTACCAAAATAGGATTTCATTTCAAAAATCCCTAAATAGAGAATTTGAAAAAACAGATTTACATATATACTGGGATATGACCATATCCTGGAAAATATGAGATTGCATCCTTCACCCGACCAGGGGGAGGGGCCTCACTCGAGCGGCAGGCCTATACCTCCAGCAATTTTTTTAAGTTGGAGAAGACATGAAATATTCACAAGGGAAACTGAGATATGAAGCCCGTCATAATTTAGAGCACGTTCCCGGCCCGAAGACCCTTAAGTCACAGCAGAAATGATTTTTATTCAAATGTGTTTATACAAAACACTAAAATAAAACTTTTTCAAACATTTATATTTACATATAGCTAAATTCAACACAATAACCTCATGTACTCTATTAAGATTTAATTAAATTTTTTCAAACTTAAATACGCCCGGCCCGACTTTTTAAATACTGAGCCCGACCCGACTCACAGGATAATTCGGGCCTGTGCTAATGGACCAGACCACAGCAGACCTCAATGTAAATATGTTATCATAGAGCAATATGAAAATTACTCGAACAGCTGCTGTCAAATAGTAAACAAATCCTAACCAATCAAGTTCAGCCGCACAAAGATTTCTTCTTTCCCACACCATTTGCACCCCCATCGCCTCATACAGCGTGGAAAATGAGGAGAATCCCTTGCGGTCGAGAACTTCATTCGTTGACGGATTAGTGTGAATGGATACTCTGCGTTGCTCCTCTGACGGATAGCCAACGCAACGGACGAACGCGTCAGTATGAATCCGGCCTTAGAGGATTCAGTCCAGCGAACACATTAAGCGCCTGTTGTCGCACTCATCGTTAGTTCTACCGTGGATTTCAGAAGGGATAGCTTGTTTCACGGATCAGGAGAAGGCCGACATGCATTTCATGTTTTTCGGAGCTGCGGACGGGAATGCTAGGAAAGCCCAAATCGGTATGTGGTTCTAACACCACGGAACGCCACCCCATTTCAGCGTGACTGTGCGAAATGCCTTGGATGCAACATTTCCAAGATGATGGATTGGCCAGAGTGGTCCCATCACCTGGCCGGCACGATCGCCCAATCTCTCAGGTCTAGACTTTTTTATGGGTGAATATACAAAACCTCATCAATGTCAACCCCGTCGATTCCGATGAGGACCTTCTTGCCAGGATTTCTGTTGCTGCTGTCGCTGTACGAGAAATCCTGGTGTTTTCGCCAATGTACGACGATCACTACTTCGCAGGTGTGAGGCCTGCATCATGTTGGCGGTTGCTGTTTTGAGCAGTTATTCATTACAATTTGTTTTGTAATTTCTTCGTTTTCTTATTTTGAGCAGTTTCTGTAAGTTGTTCGTTAAAAAGTGTTGTGTAATTTCCTCACTTTCTTCATACCTCCTCTGTCATTCTTGTGTTCCATCATTTCATGCAACAGTACGTGTTAACCCCTAGTGCTTAACCGCAACAGTTACGACCATGCATTGTATGGCGAAAAGTGCTTGTTTAGGTGTGTTCTATCACCCCTTAAAGTTCCCCCCATCGTTTTGAATCATCCTGTATATATATATATATATATATATATATATACATATATATATACATATATATATATATATATATATATATATATATATATATATATATATATATATATATATATATATATATATATATATATATATATATATATATATATATATATATATATATATATGCATCAGTCCATTGGTAACCCCTTCTATCTTACTTTAAATTAAACACATTATTTCATTGTAACTTGAACATCCTTCAATCCTAGCAAAATGATATATTAACTGTGTTACGGCTCACAATTATTAGCATTTAAATCACATTTTTATCTTTTAGCAATTTTATGATAAATGAGACATTTTTTAAGACGTTGATTGGTTGATTTTTCCTGCATTTTCTCGACGTAATGAAAATATAATTGGTTCAATGCCATTTTTTCTTTTTACTGAAAAATAGATAAAAAGAAATTAATTGCCTTTGAAAGAGGCTTCGAACTGTTTATATTTCGTCCAGAGTTCTGCAAACTGAAGTGATTGCAGATCTTCGACATTTGAACTGTAGTTATCTGTACCAAAGATATGAACAACATTATCACATACATCGGTGTCTTTGAAATAAACTTTAACACCAAAGAACATACTAGCTGTTTCACTTCTTCAGTTATATCACTAAGAAATTCATTCATCAATTGTAACATCTCACTTTCATAAAGGTATTTCACACGTTTCGCCAGGGGAGCCAACGGCCGTACCGTGCTGAAAACACCGGTTCTCGTTAGATCACCGAAGTCAAGCAGCATCGGGCGCGGTTAGTAACTTGGTGGGTGACCACCTCGGAACGCCGCGTGCTGTTGGCCATCTCGGGTGCGGTATCCCCGTGGTTTGCGCGCTAGATTTGCACGCTGCCACATATGCCGCCGTGTTCATGCGGAGTACGATCACGTTAAACATGTGGGTCCGTAAGTCCTTCCGAGAGGTTGGTGGTAGGGGAAGGAGGGTACGGTCCCTGTGGATGCCTCCCCCACTGGGTTCCGGTCTAAATTGGGTGGCACTTCCCGGCCGTCCATACAGTTACCTTACACCTTTCTGGTAGGTCGGACGGTCTGGGTCATCATCATCATCATCATCAACACGTTTCGCCAGGGGCGCGGTAGCCCATTGGTTAGCGCGCTGGAGTTGCACTCGGTAGGCCCGGGTTCGATTCCAGACACTGCCAAAACTGCCGCCGTGTTCATGCGGAGTACGATCACGTTAAACATGTGGGTCCGTAAGTCCTTCCGAGAGGGTAGTGGTAAGGGAAGGAGGGTATGGTCCCTGTGGATGCCATCCTAATCGAATTCCGGTCTAAATTGGGTGGCACTTCTTGGCCGACCAAACAGGTACTTTACACTTTCGGGTTGGATCACCGAAGTCAAGCAGCATCGGGCGCGGTTAGTACTTGGGTGGGTGACAACCTAGGAACACCGCGTGCTGTTGACACATTTCGGACGCGGTAGCCCGGTGGTTTGCGCGCTGGATTTGCACGCTGCCACAACTGCCGCTGCGTTCATGAGGAGTACGATCACGTTAAACATGTGGGTCCATAAGTCCTTCCGAGAGGTTGGTGGTAGGGGAAGGAGGGTACGGTCCCTGTGGATGCCTCCCCCACTGGGTTCCGGTCTAATTTGGGTGGCACTTCCCGACCGTCCAAACAGTTACCTTACACCTTTCTAGTAGGTCGGACGGTCTGGGTTTCAACAACAACAACACGTTTCGCCATGATTATTACAATTTCTCTGAGTAAATCCTTACTAGTTAATACGCAGTCCCCCTGAAAGCCATCGATAAGGATTCCCAGACCTAATCCCTTTCCAAACTTACCACACAAGAACGTCTTCGTTAAAATAAACACAGAGTAACTGCCATGAAAGAAATTATCCTTTTAAATCTCTTAGTCGATATGTCTTTTAAATAAGAACCACCGCAACAGTTTGCATGTGTGTTTGTATAAACAATCAACCAGGCGCAGATTGCCACTGTCAAAACCAGCCCGGGTCAATGATTCGTGCAGCCCTTTATGCACACCATTTGCCATTGACAAATATAAGAAATTCTTCTTATTTTCAGGCAAACCAATAGCATACGAGTATCTGCAAAAACACGTTATTTAAAATTTATCAAACAGCAAAAACTATATGTAGATGCTAAATATTAAATATATATAAGTATTACATGATAAAATAACAAAACATTATCTTTAGAAAAATATATAACAATACATTAAAATTACATCTATTTAATGTAACCTATCTAATTATTACATCCATTTTCAAAAACTATGTAAATGCTAAATACTAAACATATATAAGTATTACATGTTAAAATAACAAAACATTATCTTCAGAAAAAAGTATAACAATACATTAAAATTATTGTGCTATTTAAAATATTAAATCGTATATTTTTGCTGTTAAAATAGAAAAATTAATTATCTTTATGCCAGTTCTTTTTAAATTAAACTTGTCAAATGATAATTTTAATCGTATTTTTTATGATTTGCTTGTTATAAGAGCTAAACACTTAAACTTATACCTAAACAAATCTATATAAATAAAATTGAAAATCTGCCTATCTGTGTGTTTGCCCCATCATCACGGGAGAACGGCTGAACCGAATTTGATGAAATTCTGTGGGTAGCCTGGAAATAGCCCCACTTAAAATTTAGTCTATGTTTGGAGTTTCTACGACTAGTGGTTCTCGAGATATTAGTAAAAACGAAACTTTTGTTTGTATAATCATCACGAGAGAACGGCTGAACCAAATATAATGAAATTTTGCGGATAGCCTTGAAATAGTCCTCCATAAATTTAGTCTAAGTTTCGAATTTCTAAGATCAGGCGTTGTCTAGATCATAGGTTCTCAACCTTTTTTTGCCAACCGCCCACTTTGAGATTATTTTTTTTCCTAATGCCCCCCCCCCCAATGTTTTTTACTTGCGAATCTGAAACAGCTATTGCCACGATTATATTTAAACGTGTAATATTAAATACTATAGTCGTAAGATAGGATATGGCCCTATCCTATTTCTGAGTTTAAAGAAGACTGTTTCAATGAGAACAATTAAAAAACGCATACTTAATTATATTGAAAAGTATTTTTATTAACATTCAAAAGACATTGAATTTATAACTTATCTAATGAGAAGGTTGAATTTGATGCATTTTAAGGAGTTTGTTAATATCAGGCTCGATTTTACTTAAAAACAACCGTAAGTCGCAGCGTTCAGTAACATGGAGCCGATTTCTCTTTTTAGTTACCAACGTTGCTACAGCACTAAATCCATGTTCAGCTAAATAGGAAGATGGGAATGCTATCAGAAATCGTTGAACAATCGACCATAATCCTGGGTACAGTTGCAAAATCGGCTTCTGCAGCCAAAATTCTTGGTAGCCATTCTTGAATTTAATTTTTAATTCCTCATTTGTCGTCAGTTTTATTAGTTCTTTTTCTAACTGGGATGATCCTGCTGTGTTGACATTTGAAAAAGGATCCAAAACCCAGTCTGGTATGTCTATGTTTAAAATGTCCTGGAATCGTTCCTTGAAATCACTGTGGAGGTTTTCCAAGTGTTGACAGTAAGCAAGCAAGTCGTCGTGCTTGAATGATACTGCTGATAAATTTGGGACGTTATTGAATTCGCGTCTGCCGATATTTCTTTTGTACAATAGCAGTTTGGACACGAAAGCAGCAACGCTATTTTTTGTCTTAATCAAGTTTAAGTCATCGCCTTGAAGTTGGAGATTGACATCATTAAACAATTTATACAGGTCTGTCAAGTATGCAATATCGTTCTTTGATGAGATAAGGTTGTCGCGCAATTCCGTGTCTTTGTTTCCTAGGAACTCTATCACAGACTCAAACAGATTGCAAAATCGAGTCAAACAAGTATCTTTTGACAGCCACCGCACCTCTGTGTGAAGCAGCAATCGGTTGAAATCTTCATCATTGGCAATGCAAAGCTGACTAAATAATCTGCCATTCAACGAGTTACTTCTGATTTTATTAACTGCTCTGATAACATATTGCAGTTATGTATGGAGGCGTTCACTCAAATTTTTCGTATCCAAATGCTGGCGATGAATTACGCAATGCACAGCAAGCACGTCAGGAACTTTATTTTTTAAGTACGCTATGAAGCCTTTGTGACGCCCTGTCATAGCCGGTGCGCCATCCGTAGCAACTGACAAAATATTATTAAAAGGAATTTCCTTTTCATCACAAAACTTTTCCAGTGTATTAAATATGGTTTCTCCTTTTGTATCTGTTTCCAAATTCGTAGCAAACAATAGTTCTTGACATATTTTCTCATCTTTGATAAACCTCACGTATGACAATAACAATGCTTCATTGGTTGGTAAAGTGAACTCATCCAGCTGAATTGAAAATTGACAAGTCTGCAGATGATTGCACAATGATTCTGCAATGTTTTCAGCCATCTCATCAATTCGTCTTTGCACAGAACTATTGCTCAAAGGAATTTTTCGGATAATATCTGCAGATGGTTTATGGAGCACAGTGGTTATTACTTCATTTACTGCTGGTAAAATTAAATCTTCCCCAATAGTATGTGGTTTCCATGTTTTAGCAATCAACAATGAGATATTTTACGAAGCTCGAAGTCCGTCATCGTCTTGCTTAGAAGCTGATGAAAAAAGTTTTGATACATTTGGCTGAATTTCGTACTTCTTTTTCATGTCTTGAAAATAGGTCACATCTTTGTCTTTCTTATCCGGGTGTATTTTATTAAAATGATCTTGAAGCCTAGAAGGCTTCATCGCTTCATTTGAAAATGTTTTTTGACAAATAAGGCACATTGGCGATGATGGATTTGTGGGATTTTCGATAAATCCATACTTATTATAATCCACACTATACTGCCGCCTCTTCTTTTTTGCATCCGACATGGTTTTTACTTTACAGATACGTGAGTAGTATTAGTGTACTTTTAAAACCCTGTCATCAATTGAACGCGATAATGCTAATGAAAATAAAATGAACAATCACTGTTTTTATATAGGTTGGAGACATATAACACGCATCGACAGGAATAAGATAAACATGCAGTGACTCGTTTATAACACCCGGCGCCGAAGTAAAGCGCGGGGGCAAGGGTGATGCGGGAGCAGAGTGCGGGTTAGAACAAGCACAGATAATACTGTCAATTCATGCAGGATTGCAAAAATCACGTTATTTAACAAAAATTTGTTATAACTGAATTGCTACAAGCATATTTTTTGCTATTTTTTATTAACAGGCTTTTATTAACTTTACTTGTATTTATATATGAGATATTTCACGTGAAATTGGAAGATTTGAAAATTTTTAATTCAAATCTAAAATTAAAAATTTTTATATCATCCAATTTAATGTAGATCTGAATGTAATGGAATCTTTAAGTTCAATTTTCATCCACTTCCCGAACTACTGAAATATGTGAATTTTCGCACACGTGATAAAAATGATTAAAATACATACAATAACAAAAATTAACCAATATTAAAGTTTACTTTAGTTAGTACGTGATTAGCGTGTTTTTGTTTTGTCTTTTTTAAACTATATTTTTTTTAATTTGCCCACCGCCCCTCCGTACCATCTCAACGCCTCCTAATTTTCTCTGGGTCTTCTACTGCCCCCTGAAAGTCTCAAACGCCCACAAGGGGGCGTTACCTCCCCCCGTTGAGAACCTATGGTCTAGATATTAAAGAAAAACCAAACTTTTTCCAAGGAGTTCTACTCTCTAACTCCATGATTTATCAAAACGAAAAGGTTAAAAATCGTTTGAAAGTGAATTAAAACTTTATTCATGAGTTTGGTGGAAGATCTTTTGCTCTAATTAGTCATTTTCTGAAAACATGAATTGTTTAAAACATGAATTTAAATTGAAAATCTATCTCCATGATTTATTTTTCACAAGCTTTTACTCAACAATGAAAAGTATAAAGACATCAAAATGGTTATTTAATTTATCAGTTTATCAGGAAGAGTCTATCTTATATCATGTTGCTCAGAAACGCAATTAAATTAAATCTGTCTGTTAATTTTAATTATTATATTTTCGACTTGAATAATAAATAAATAAATAAATAAATGGATATAAAAATATATTTTAGAAAAGAAAGATTTGATTTTTCTTTCAATTATACTAATTACGGACTGCTTACATCACTTTCATTTATTTTGGCAAAGAGTTTTAAGCTTATATATTGTACTAGCAGCATACGCGTTCTTCGTACGGAGTATATAATATAAAGAAACTTATAATTCGCAATCATGTGCAAATTCTGCTAAAATATTAAATTTATTGCTCCTAAAAAGGAGTTTAAGAATATCTGTTCTCACTATGCAAAATTATCTTCACGGGTAGATCTTAAGAATAAAACATCCTGGCCCCCTCTGTAAGCAAATTTACAAAAAAAAAAAAAAAAAAAAGAGAATTGAATCAATAAATGCAACCCCGTACTACTTATATTGTCGCAGATTAGAAAATATGCATGTGTGTTAGTAGAAGATTACCCGTATTACAATATGAGTCTAAAAAATATTTGCCAAAATAAAACAGCTGACGTAATAAATTGAAAATATCAATAATCCCCGAAATCTTTATACCAGAAGGTCGTAATTGATTCCAATATATGCCAATATATATCAAAACATATGCCAATATACCTGTACTACTTATATTCTTGTAGATTAGAAGATATACCCGTGTATTTGTAGAAGATTACTCGTACAACGTACAATATATGAGTTTAAACAATTTTTGTCATAATAAAACAATTGCATAATAACTTGAAAATATCAATAATCCTTGAATCAATAATTCCCGAAAATATCAATAATAATAAACTTTAAACTTGAAGACCGTAATTGAAATTATCCAGTCAAAAATGCTATACGAAAAATCAAATCGTTCTTTTCTAAAATATATTTTTAAATCCATTTATTTCTTATTCAAATCGAAAAAATAATACTTAAAATTAACAGATAGATTTAATTTAATTGTGTTTCTGAGCATGATGTAAGATAGAATCTTCCTCATAAACTGCGAAATTAAACAACCATTTTGATTTCTTTTTACTTTTCATTGTTCAGTAAAAGCTTGTGAATAATAAACCATGGAGATAGGTTTACCATTTAAATCATGTTTCAAACAATTCATGTTTTCAGAAAGTGACTAATTAGTATAAAAAATAAAAAAAGTTTTAATTCATTTTCAAACGATTTTCAAGCTTTTCGTTTGGATAAACTACGGAGTTAGAGAGTAGATCTCCTAGGAAAAAGTTTCGTTTTTCATTAATATCTCGACAACTCCTGTTCTTAGATACTCGAAACTTGGGTTAAATTTATGGGGGCTATTTCAAGGCTATCCACAAAATCTCATAAAATTCGGTTTAGCTGTTCTCCCGTGATGATGAGACAAACGAAAATTTCGTTTTTAACACTTTACAACAAAGTTGAAAAGTGTTTATGACTTTGTTCATTCTGTCTGTCTGTCTGTCTGTCCGTTAGCACGATAACTGCCGTAAAAATGACTTAATCAAAATGAAATTTTAGTATGTTGTTCAGACGGTCTATAGGACCTATGGGAATATAAATGAATAATATCACACAATTAGTTTTGGATTGAACCCGGGTTGAAAAAATGGAATACATTGAGCCCTATGGGACCTAATTTTTCAAGCATTTTTTAAGCGGATTTAAAATTCACAAATTGCTTCGAAAATTTTAGGCAATATTCAAATTGTTCCATAAAATATATAAAAAAAAATTCAGTGAAATATATTCAGTAGTTTTTTAAATAAAAATTAAAATAATAATAACACCTCTTATATGAAACGATCACGTGACCATGATATGAAACGATCACATGACCCACTTCAAAATGATATATGGCATCCATCTTGTTTCAAAATCGTGATTTTTTTAAGTTCCTTTTAATTCATATTGAGTGTTGTATCCGTCCTAGAACTATATTTTTGCTTAAATTCTGTGCATCTACATACTGAAACAACGCAATGACAATATATTTGAGTTTAAATGCTCATCTAAATTTGATTATTTCTACAACTAAGCCTATTTTTCACCTATGTAAAATGTAAACAGCAAAATATATAGAATGAGTTGTATTAGAATTCCTGTATTTTTTTAACACAAAATAATTTAGTCCATGGAGTCTGCATGGCTGATATGAATGAAATATTAATTGATTTCATAAAGAGAAGGACGATTTTTTTCGATGAAGTTTCAAGCATAGAGTTTAATTTTTTGTAGCTCCATGGTCCTAAACAAAATGTTTAAATAAAATAAATTATTATAGTATTGTGATGAATGAAATGAATGGGAGAAAGTTATGAATGAAATCCTGTTTTTATAGAGAGATCCAGGTGTGTTATTTTTTCTATGACGTCATTTGAATTAATTTCAGTTGTTTTCGATGAAGTTTTCAAATATAATAAATTATCGCAGTGTTATGATAATTCTAAAACTATTACCGAGGAATGTATAACATTTTAGAGATGTTTAAACCAGGCAATTTATATTTCAATGCCGTCATTTGAATGAAGTTCATTTTTTTCGATGAAGGTTTAAGTTTTCAAATATAATAAATTAATGCAGTATTGTGATAAGTTTCAAAATATTACCGAGGAATGTATTGCATTTTAGACTTGTTTAAATAAAATTGCATTGAATTTGGAAAGTGTTTCATAGTCAATGCTTTAAGCATGATTGATCTTTCTTGTTTACTAATATCTCGAGAACCACTGGTCGTAGAAACTCCAAACATGGACTAAATTTTAAGAGAGACTATTTCCAGGCTACCCACAAAATTTCATCAAATTCGGTTCAGCCGTTCTCCCGTGATGACGGGACAAACAGACAGACAGATTTTCAATTTTATTTATATAGACTAGCAGCATACCCGTTCTTCGTACGGAGTATATAATATAAAGAAACTTGAAATTCATAATCATGCCCAAATTCTTATAGTATACTAAATGACATGTTTAATCAAAATATTCTGTTAAAATATTTAATATAATGCTCCTAAAAAGAAGTTTAAGAATATCTGTTCTCGCTATATAAAATTATCTTCATGGACATATCTGAAGAATAAAACATCTTGGACCCCTTATGTAAGCAAATATAAAAAAAATATGGAATTGAATCAATATATGCAAAATAAAAGCGTTAAAATTGTATGGGACACGTACTAATTATATACGCGAATATTAGACAATATAACCTGTATTAGTAGATTACATGTATAAATTGAAAATACCAATAAACCCGTAATCTTTAAATCTGAAGACAGTCATTTATTCCAATATATGTCAAAATTAAAGTGCTAAAATTATATGGGAAGATATACACGTACTACTTATAATGTCCGATTATTAGTAGAAGATTACCCGTTTTGCAATATGAGCCACAAATGTTTTTTGGTAAAATACAACAGACGACGTAATAAATTGAATATATAATTAATCCCCTTAATCTTCATACCAGAAGACTGTACTTGATTCCAATATATATGCCAATATATGTCAAAATATATGCCAATATACCTGTACTACTTATATTCTCGTAGGTTAGAAGATATACCCGTGCATTCCTAGAAGATTACTCGTACAACGTACAATATGCGTGTGTAAGCAATTTTTGCCGCAATAAAACAATGGCGTAATAACTTAAAAATATCAATAATCCCTGAATCAATAATTCCGAAAAATATCAATAATAATAATGTTTAATCCTGAAGAGTATAATTGATATTATCCAGTCCAAAATGAAATGGCAATGAAATTTATTTTATATACATATCTTCATTATTCAAATCGGAAAGGATTTAATAAAAATCGTCTGCCGCATAAACACATTGGATTTAAATCCGTTGCAAAGCGACATGATATCATTTACTTCAAATAAATTGGTAACAAAATATCGTCTAAATAGTTATATTTCTATTGAACATTTGGCGACAGTTTCGTCAAATTAGCGACATTTTAAAAAATCGCCAAATTTATCGCCAAGTGGGACTATAGAACTGACAGTTCCACTTTGCGAAAAATTGACGAAATATCATCACAATACTACCCCTAACAAAAAACAATTAATATCATTTATGTAGCGCAATTTTATCAATTTTAAGATATTTTTATAGATTTGAAAACATATTTATCAATTTGGTGACATTTTAAAAATTCGCTAAATGTATTACTAAGTAGGATGGTTGGTCTGACAGATAAATGCTAACCAAACATAATTTCAGTACTCTCTTCTAACAAAACAAAAAAAATTTCATTGATATGTAGAAGACCCAAGCCACACAACCAACCCGAAGGTTTATGGCAGCTGTTTGTGTGTCGTTTATATCAATTTGGCGACATTTCCGTCAATTTGGCAAAGTTTAAGAAAAGTTGTCAAATTAGCGATATCCCTCCAAATTCGTAGTTTTGAATTTGCAGATCTGAATGAAACATTATTATCCCGTTTCAATATACTAAATGAAAACACTACAATTGTATTAGAAGATATACCCGCTCTACTCTTTTTCTGTTTCAACAATCGGCTATATGAATTTATTGGCTAAACACAATATATGAGTTTAGTAGCTAAATACGATATAAGCTTGAAAACTCTTTGCCAAAATAAATGAAATTGATGTACGCAGTCAGCAATTAATATAATTAAAAGAAAAATCAAACCGTCCATTCATAAGATATACTTTTATATCCATTTATCCATTTATTTATTATTTAAATCGAAAAAAAAATAATAAAAACATTAACAAACACATTTAATTTAATTGCGATGCCGAGCAACATGATATATCCTCCTAAAATGTTAAAATTTATTAACCACTAACAGCACACCCGTTATTCGTACGGAGTGTATAATTTAAAGAAACTTAAAGTTCGCAATCATGTGCAAATTCTGCTAAAATATTAAATTTATTGCTCCTAAAGAGAAGTTTAAGAATATATGTTCTCACTATGCAAAATTATCTTCACGATCAGATCTGAAGAATAAAACATCCTGCCCCCTTTTGTAAGCAAATTTACAGAAGAAAAAATAGGAATTGAATGAATATATGCAACCCCGTACTAATTATATTGTCGCAGATCAGAAAATATGCCAATGTGTTAGTAGAAGATTACCCGTATTACAATATGCGTCTCAAAAATATTTGCCAAAATAAAAGAGATGACGTAATAAATTGAAAACATCAATAATATTCGTACTCTTTATACCAGAAGGTCGTAATTGATTCCAATATATGCCAATATATATCAAAACATATGTCAATATAACTTTACTACTTATATTCTCGTAGATTAAAAGATATACACGTGTATTTGTAGAAGATTCGTACAACATACAATATATGAGTTTAAACAATTTTTGTCATAATAAAATAATTGCATAATAACTTGAAAATATCAATAATCCTTGAATCAATAATCCCCGAAAATATAAATAATAATAATTTTTAAACCTGAAGACCGTAATTGATATTATCCAGTCAAAAATGCTATAAGAAAAATCAAATCGTTCTTTTCTAAAATATATTTTTATATCCATTTATTTATTATTCAAATCGAAAAAATCTATATAAATAAAAATGAAAATCTGTCTGTCTGTCTGTTTGTCACACCATCACGGGAGAACGGCTGAACCGAATTTGATGAAATTTTGTGGGTAGCCCAGAAATAGCCCCACTTAAAATTATATCCGTATTTTGAGTTTCTACGACCAGTGGTTCTCGAGATATTAGTAAAAAACGAAATTTTCGTTTGTCTCATCGTCACGGAAAAACGGCTGAACCGAATTTAATGAAATTTGGTGAATAGCCCTGAAATATCCCCCCATAAATTTTGTCCAAGTTTCGAGTTTCTAAGACCTGGGGTTGTCCAGATATTAATGAAAAACGGAACTTTTTCCCAGGAGTTCTACTCCCTAACTCCGTGGTTTATCCAAACGAAAAGCTTGAAAATCGTTTGAAAGTGAATTAAAATTTAATCTGAGTTTGATGGGAGATTTTTTGCGTTAATTAGTCACTTTCTGAAAACATGAATTGTTTGAAACATGATTAAAAGGGGAAATCTATCTCCATGGTTCATGGTTTATTTAAAACAAGCTTTTACGGAACAATGAGAAGTATAGAGAAATCAAAATCGTTATTTAATTTCGCAGTTTATGTTATAAGACATGACATATTTAACATGTTATAAGATTCTATCTTATATCATATTACTCAGAAACGCAATTAAATTAAATCTGTCTGTTAATTTTAATAATTATTTTTTCGATTTGAATAATAAATAAATGGATATAAAAATATATTTTAGAAAAGAACGATTTGATTTTTCTTATAGCATTTTTGACTGTATAATATCAATTACGGTCTTCAGGTTTAAAAATTATTATTATTTATATTTTCGGGGATTATTGATTCAAGGATTATTGATATTTTCAAGTTATTATGCAATTATTTTATTATGACAAAAATTGTTTAAACTCATATATTGTATGTTGTACGAATCTTCTACAAATACACGTGTATATCTTTTAATCTACGAGAATATAAGTAGTACAGGTATATTGACATATGTTTTGATATATATTGGCATATATTGGAATCAATTACGACCTTCTGGTATAAAGAGTACGGATATTATTGATGTTTTCAATTTATTACGTCATCTCTTTTATTTTGGCAAATATTTTTGAGACGCATATTGTAATACGGGTAATCTTCTACTAACACATTGGCATATTTTCTGATCTGCGACAATATAATTAGTACGGGGTTGCATATATTCATTCAATTCCTATTTTTTCTTCTGTAAATTTGCTTACAAAAGGGAGCAGGATGTTTTATTCTTCAGATCGGATCGTGAAGATAATTTTGCATAGTGAGAACATATATTCTTAAACTTCTCTTTAGGAGCAATAAATTTAATATTTTAACAGAATTTGCACATGATTGCGAACTATAAGTTTCTTTAAATTATACACTCCGTACGAATAACGGGTGTGCTGTTAGTGGTTAATAAATTTTAACATTTTAGGAGGATATATCATGTTGCTCGGCATCGCGATTAAATTAAATGTGTTTGTTAATGTTTTTATTATTTTTTTTCGATTTAAATAATAAATAAATGGATATAAAAGTATATCTTATGAATGGACGGTTTGATTTTTCTTTTAATTATATTAATTGCTGACTGCGTACATCAATTTCATTTATTTTGGCAAAGAGTTTTCAAGCTTATATCGTATTTAGCTACTAAACTCATATATTGTGTTTAGCCAATAAATTCATATAGCCGATTGTTGAAACAGAAAAAGAGTACAGCGGGTATATCTTCTAATACAGTTGTTGTGTTTTCATTTAGTATATTGAAACGGGATAAGAATGTTTCATTCAGATCTGCAAATTCAAAGCTACGAATTTGGAGGGATATCGCTAATTTGACAACTTTTCTAAAACTTTGCCATATTGACGGAAATGTCGCCAAATTGATATAAACGACACACAAACAGCTGCCATAAACCTTCGGGTTGGTCATCTGGCTTAGGTCTTCTACATATCAATGAAATTTTTTTTTGTTTTGTTAGAAGAGAGTACTGAAATGATGTTTGGTTAGCATTTATCTGTCAGACCAACCATCCTACTTAGTAATACATTTAGCGAATTTTTAAAATTTCACCAAATTGATAAAAATGTTTTCAAATCTATAAAAATATCTTGAAATTGATAAAATTGCGCTACATAAATGATATTAATTGTTTTTTGTTAGGGGATAGTATTGTGATGATATTTCGTCAATTTGTCGCAAAGTGGAACTGTCAGTTCTACAGTCCCACTTGGCGATAAATTTGGCGACTTTTTAAAATGTCGCTAATTTGACGAAACTGTCGCCAAATGTTCCATAGAAATATAATTATTTAGACGATATTTTTTCTACCAATTTATTTGAAGCAAATGATATCATGTCGCTTAGCAACGGATTTAAATCCAATGTGTTTATGCGGCAGACGATTTTTATTAAATCCTTTCCGATTTGAATAATGAAGATATGTATATAAAATAAATTTCATTGCCATTTCATTTTGGACTGGATAATATCAATTATACTCTTCAGGTTTAAACATTATTATTATTGATATTTTCCGGAATTATTGATTCAGTGATTATTGATATTTTTAAGTTATTACGCCATTGTTTTATTGCGGCAAAAATTGCTGACACACGCATATTGTACGTTGTACGAGTAATCTTCTAGGAATGCACGGGTATATCTTCTAACCTACGAGAATATAAGTAGTACAGGTATATTGGCATATATTTTGACATATATTGGCATATATATTGGAATCAAGTACAGTTTTCTGGTATGAAGATTAAGGGGATTAATTATATATTCAATTTATTACGTCGTCTGTTGTATTTTACCAAAAAACATTTGTGACTCATATTGCAAAACGGGTAATCTTCTACTAATAATCGGACATTATAAGTAGTACGTGTATATCTTCCCATATAATTTTAGCACTTTAATTTTGACATATATTGGAATAAATGACTGTCTTCAGATTTAAAGATTACGGGTTTATTGGTATTTTCAATTTATACATATAATCTACTAATACAGGTTATATTGTCTAATATTCGCGTATATAATTAGTACGTGTCCCATACAATTTTAACGCTTTTATTTTGCATATATTGATTCAATTCCATATTTTTTTTTATATTTGCTTGCATAAGGGGTCCAAGATGTTTTATTCTTCAGATATGTCCATGAAGATAATTTTATATAGCGAGAACAGATATTCTTAAACTTCTTTTTAGGAGCATTATATTAAATATTTTAACAGAATATTTTGATTAAACATGTCATTTAGTATTGTTGTGATACAACCATTCAAAAGACTTAATTAAAGAATAATAAAATCCCCTGAACAATTATATCTCAACACCTGATTGGGTCGGACACTCACATACAATAAAAAGGGGAAATTAATTAATTAAAAGTTATTTAATGGAAGGGGATCGTATAGTAGGGAATAGAATTTTGAATACAAAGCATTGCGTTGTGTAATTAAATATTAAACCATACTTGTATGTGAGCGCCTTAAAATTACCTTACCTGTAATTTGAATTCATTTTTTTTAAATCTTCTTTATCGAATGATGCAATAGCATTTATAACTTCACCTTGCAACCATTAGTTACAACTAATTATTCAGTCATTCAAATAAAACAATATATATGCATTTAAAGTCAAAGTTACTTTAACCAAATCGATTTTCTTTTTTTTATATATATATTCATCAAGCAGATGTGGAAAGTTACATGTTCCATGATTATGATGGACACATCAATAGCCCCCTTTTCTGCTTCACTCAATTCAAAGTCATATTGCATAAGAAAGAAAACTGCACACATAGATGAATATTATAAGATTAAATTAGCATCAATATGCACTTTGCTATATAATAAGTTTCACTGCATCTAAATAAAGAATGGCTAATATTTCAATCTTCATGATGATTTTATTAACTCATTTCCATGCTAAGAACAATTCCTTTAGAATAATCCACAAATGCAGGTGAAAGAAGGTTATAATAATTATGTCGAATTAATGTCCGACATAACAATTCTTGTATAAGACCAGAACTGCACAGTATATTGACAAAAATCAAATCCATAGATGCAAATGCTACTGTCAAATTGATAAATGAATAAAATTCTCCAACTTGGCTCAATTCATTTATTAAATATTACTCAATTAGATATTTGGTGTAGTAATCAATTACAAGAAATCCCCTTGAGAATAGCAAGTTACTGTATTCACACTTTCTATACATTCCACAGTAAATCAGACTTGATTCATGACATATGCCCAAAAACAAATATATAATTTATATTTTTTAGACGTAAATAATTTCATCTTCAGTGCTTAAAACTTAATGAATAGTAAAAAAGAAAATGGCAAAGCAAAGGGCCAAGGCCCCTTTGCCTACGAAAATACGATAACCTTCACATGCAAGAATTTCAGAGAGAAGAAAAAGACTCAGCACTTATTGCACCGAGGAAGAATTTCCCGCCTAACTTGGCACGCTGTGATTGGCTGAAGCCACACACACCGTTGCCATGCCAAGAAAAGAAAAACTCCTGTTCAACCAGGGAGATTAAAAGGATCCATGTCTCACCTGAAACCGGATTTACCAATTGTCGAAAACGGGTGTCATTCTACCGCAGTATGAAAGTGGATGTCATACACCATACATGAGAATATGAATACTGCAGCACACTATAATTAAAATTAATAAAAGAAACAATTGGTCTATTAATGAAAATATAAAATAAAAGCAATTTTGAATAGAATAATTTGGAATAATAAATTAAGTAAAATAAAATATTTAATGATTTATAAAAAAAATGTTAATTTAGAATAATAAAATAAAGTGTTGTGACATGTCACAACATTACAACTCCTCACTAAAAAAAAAGAGAAAAAAAAAGAATTTAACCTTACAGTAAAAAAAATTCTGAAAATTTCATAAAAGATGTCAAAATCTGACAAATGCCTGATACAACATACATAAAAAATATTTCTCAATAACAAACACAATCTTGCATATCATTGAATGATTAGAATAACAATAAAAGCTTAAAATGAGTGTGAATTGCATGTAAGCAATCTGTGATGAATGAATAACAAAGTGTCTGTAAATGAATACACAAGTTTCAAAATTATCCCGAGACAAGTATGATATTAAATATGTAATCAAATGAGTACAATCAACAATGTATATAGATAAGTAAAGAACTTTTTTGTTTTCGATATGAGTGCATATAAAAAATTTTAGTACAGTTGCAAGATATAAAATTTTAATTGAATTTTATCACATAAAAAGAATTAAATACCACCATTAAAGTAAAAAAATTGCCATCACTATAAATAATATTATTAACTACCACAAAAAAAATCCTAAAATTTTTTTTCTAAATTTCAATCAAAAACAAATAAAATTTCAAATAAGGATGAAGAATGAACTCTATAAAAATTTTAACTTCAATGAACTACAATAAATTTGACCTAAATGAACTATAATCCAAAATTTGGACAAATCGACAACAAGAATCACAAATGAACTTAATAAATCCATTAGAATATAAAAAAAAAATATTTTAAATTCTAAGTCTCTGAGAATAATTAACAATATTTGAACCATAAAAAAATCAGACCATAAGTCAACCAAAACAATGAATGCAAAATGCAAAAATAAAATCCTCAATAATATAAAAATGAAATTCAAAACTCAATACAAAATTTAAATAAATCAAAATCTTCCAATGAAGTTCAAGTAAGAATAAATGAATTACAAGAAAAATAAACAATTACTATCAATTAACCAAAATTTCCAAATACTCGATTCATAAAAAAAAAATTTTCAAAACTGAACTGTTTTACCAAAACAAAATAATAAAATTTCAATTGAAATCAAAGAAATGAAAAATATCAATGAAAAGAATGGTAATAATGAATAAAATAATTATAAATAAAAATGAACTATTAAACAATTATGTTAATATGAAATCCCATCAATAAAATGAAATTTTATCAATAAAATGAAATTCCATGAATCAATGAATTATATTAATAAATGAAATATCTCAATAAAATGAAATTTTAGGAAAATGTTACCAAATGTCAGACTTCCCAAACAGAAATCAATAAAAACCAAGACACTTCTAAGACTGTTCTGCTTGATCAGGGCAGAAAAGACCAAAGAAACTGCTCCCCTCTAGAGTAGAAAGCAGATTATCCCAATTCTCAATGAAATCCATCAAGTAAGATAAGACCAATAACATATTCTGTGGCAAAAGATTCCAAACTTGAATTCCATATAAGATGTTGCTGAAACTATAATAAATTTAAAAACAGAATTAGTACAATCAAATTTTAACCTCAGAAACCTGAAAATAAACCATTAGAAAAATAAATAAACCATTAACAAATTTGAATCATAAAAATGAGAATATTCAACAATGTAAAATGAATTTCAAACAAAAATGAATTTTTAAAATTTTGAAATCAAAAGTCTACATAAAAACAACATACTCAAATAAACTGTAGGTAGAGAATAAAGATTATGTGATTAATTACAAAAGATTATGTCTTATGAGGAATAAAGACAATAATTCAAAATTTGCAATTAAAGACTGATAAGAGAGAATGAAATAAATAGCTGAGATGTATTCTAATATTTCCAAAAAAAAAACTTAACGGAGACGCTATTAAGATTTTCAATCAGAAATATAAATACTGAAATATTGAGAACGGGTCGGAGCTATAAATGAGCCCTAGCAAAAATTTGATGATATGGATGAATCATCAATTGCAATAAAAAAAGATAGAGTTGGAAGATACCCACATATGTTCAAGAAAAACCAGACATTACAATTGAATAAAATTACCAATTTGAAATTTTTTAAAATTTTCCTTCAAAATGTAATGAATAACCAAAATAAATATAAGAAGTTCAGAGCTTAATGCTAAATTTTCTGAAAAATGCTTATAAAAGAAAAATTTTAATAAGAAGTTTTTGAATAACCTGTAAAAAGTTCATAAATTAAATTATATTTAATTATCAAAATTCTAAAGTTCTTCATCATGAAAAAAAAAAATACTTATTTTCTATTTTACACAAATCCTAGCTCAATTCTTCATAATATAAGAAAAAACAATTGCTTAAAGCAATACTAAAAGTTTAATTTATCAAAATAATTTGTTTCGGTGATAAGTTTTAAAATTAATGCAAGGAAAATATAAAAATAAACATAATCAAAACCTTTTCTCATATAATAATCTAATTCGAGTTCTGCCATATTTCAACACAAAACATAATAATACATTTTTCATAAAATCCCAATCAGTGTAAAACAATATATTTGAAGTTTTATGAACCTCAATACCAAAACAACACAATAACAACAATATTAGAAGTCTATGCTCCATGGGATTATTAGGCCATTATCAATTCATACATATATATATTCTAAAAATCATTTTTTTTTAAATGTCACTCTCTTGACATATAGGCCTTTAATTATTTAATAAACATGAATCATATATAAATAAGCACTCGATTTAATAGAAATATTCCTTGCCAGAAAATTTACTTTTAATTTACATAAATTTTAAATTAAACAAAAAAAATCTGCGACAAACTGCAACTGTACCTATCCAAAATGTTACTCAGAATTTTTAAATTATGCAAATAAAATCAATAAAAGTTTACAAAATAAATATTTTGAAACATTGAATTTAATCTTATTTTATAAAAAAACACCAAACAATTTCAACAGCTTTTGACCTAAATTTTTGTAAACAATATTTAGATTAATTATTTTAAATTAATATTTTAAATTAACTGAGATTAATTTTTTTTTAGAATAACTTTTAATACTGTTTGTTTTAAGCATTAACATTGATTGCTACACTTTTAATTTAGCCAATTAAAATTAATTTTAGATTACCTTTTTTTTAAATTTAAATAAAGAACACATAATAATAATACAAAATACAATACAAATGTCATATCTAGAGTAATTAATAAATATCAGTTATGGTTTTTAAACTGATCATACATACAATAATAACTGTGATCATGAATACTCTCAAATAAGCATTTGTTTATTGCTTCACTCTCTGATTGAGAGTGAAATGCAATAAGAGCAAAAAAAAGCACTAGCATTAATTTTTGTCATAGAAATTCCATGAATAAGAAATTCCAAAAAAAAAATTGCCGCTCATTATATTTGAAGTTAAAATCACAAACAATGCAATTTTGTAGCAAAAATGAATGAATTCACTACTATTGCCAATACAAAAAAAATCACATGTCTTGTAGTAAACTAATGTTACTACTATTTAAATTAAAACACATAAATAAAAACAATTAAACACTTTTACTTATTTTATACCTATATTTTACTTTATTATATTTAATAGTTAATTAGTATTTAAAATTTTCTATTGTTATTGCTGAAAAAAAATTTTTTTAGCAAATTTATTATTTTAGTTTATTTTGCTCAATAGATTCAACAAATAGACCAAAATGTGGAGAGATCTCAAATCTCCACAAAAAAAAAAAAAAAAAAAAAAAGAGAGCAATTTTCTTCAAAATTGAGCAAAGTAAATTTAGAACCAATTTATACAATTGAAGTCCAGCTTCAAAAGATAAATTAAAAATATATATATACAGTTTGAATTTCGAATATCTAAAGATATAAAGTTTATCAAAATAAAATTTCTTAGTCAATAGCTCATACCCAAGATAAAAACAGTATAATTTTACACTTAAAGTAATCACGATGACATTAAAAAATTTTTTGATTTGTTAAAGGTATAAAAATATATCAATTTAAACATTTTATAATACACAAATGAACAATACTTAACACATCACATAAATAAAATTAATCACAAAAAATTTATTGGTGCTTAAAATAATGAATAAAAAATCGATTATTAATATCACAAACCAAATATCATGTATCATTAAGAAGTTTAGTTAAATCTCAATTAGATTAAAACAAAATTTTCATTAAATTGAATAGAATTTATATCAAATATTTTTTTTTTTACTTTTAAGTTTCATTAAAGTACATGACTGCCTATGCATATAAATTAAAAAAAATCAAGGCACCAAAATTAATAATATAACCAGATGTTGTGATACAACCATTCAAAAGACTTAATTAAAGAATAATAAAATCCCCTGAACAATTATATCTCAACACCTGATTGGGTCGGACACTCACATACAATTAAAAGGGGAAATTAATTAATTAAAAGTTAGTTAATGGAAGGGGATCGTATAGTAGGGAATAGAATTTTGAATATAAAGCATTGCGTTGTGTAATTAAATATTAAACCATACTTGTATGTGAGCGCCTTAAAATTACCTTACCTGTAATTTGAATTCATTTTTTTTAAATCTTCTTTATCGAATGATGCAATAGCATTTATAACTTCACCTTGCAACCATTAGTTACAACTAATTATTCAGTCATTCAAATAAAACAATATATATGCATTTAAAGTCAAAGTTACTTTAACCAAATCGATTTTCTTTTTTTTTTTTTTTATATATATATTCATCAAGCAGATGTGGAAAGTTACATGTTCCATGATTATGATGGACACATCAATAGCCCCCTTTTCTGCTTCACTCAATTCAAAGTCATATTGCATAAGAAAGAAAACTGCACACATAGATGAATATTATAAGATTAAATTAGCATCAATATGCACTTTGCTATATAATAAGTTTCACTGCATCTAAATAAAGAATGGCTAATATTTCAATCTTCATGATGATTTTATTAACTCATTTCCATGCTAAGAACAATTCCTTTAGAATAATCCACAAATGCAGGTGAAAGAAGGTTATAATAATTATGTCCGACATAACAATTCTTGTATAAGACCAGAACTGCACAGTATATTGACAAAAATCAAATCCATAGATGCAAATGCTACTGTCAAATTGATAAATGAATAAAATTCTCCAACTTGGCTCAATTCATTTATTAAATATTACTCAATCAGATATTTGGTGTAGTAATCAATTACAAGAAATCCACTTGAGAATAGCAAGTTACTGTATTCACACTTTCTATACATTCCACAGTAAATCAGACTTGATTCATGACATATGCCCAAAAACAAATATATAATTTATATTTTTTAGACGTAAATAATTTCATCTTCAGTGCTTAAAACTTAATGAATAGTAAAAAAGAAAATGGCAAAGCAAAGGGCCAAGGCCCCTTTCCTACGAAAATACGATAACCTTCACATGCAAGAATTTCAGAGAGAAGAAAAAGACTCAGCACTTATTGCACCGAGGAAGAATTTCCCGCCTAACTTGGCACGCTGTGATTGGCTGAAGCCACACACACCGTTGCCATGCCAAGAAAAGAAAAACTCCTGTTCAACCAGGGAGATTAAAAGGATCCATGTCTCACCTGAAACCGGATTTACCAATTGTCGAAAACGGGTGTCATTCTACCGCAGTATGAAAGTGGATGTCATACACCATACATGAGAATATGAATACTGCAGCACACTATAATTAAAATTAATAAAGGAAACAATTGGTCTATTAATGAAAATATAAAATAAAAGCAATTTTGAATAGAATAATTTGGAATAATAAATTAAGTAAAATAAAATATTTAATGATTTATAAAAAAAATGTTAATTTAGAATAATAAAATAAAGTGTTGTGACATGTCACAACAAGTATACTATAAGAATTTGCGCATGATTATGAATTTCAAGTTTCTTTATATTATATACTCCGTACGAAGAACGGGTATGCTGCTAGTAATTATTAAAATTAACAGACAGATTTAATTTAATTGCGTTTCTGAGTAACATGATATAAGATAGAATCTTATAACATGTTAAATATGTCATGTCTTATAACACAAACTGCGAAATTAAATAACGATTTTGATTTCTCTATACTTCTCATTGTTCCGTAAAAGCTTGTTTTAAATAAAACATGAACCATGGAGATAGATTTCCCCTTTAAATCATGTTTCAAACAATTCATGTATTCAGAAAGTGACTAATTAACGCAAAAAATCTCCCATCAAACTCAGAGATTAAATTTTAATTCACTTTCAAACGATTTCCAAGCTTTTCGTTTGGATAAACCACGGAGTTAGGGAGTAGAACTCCTAGGAAAAAGTTCCGTTTTTTATTAATATCTCGACAACCCCAGGTCTTAGAAACTCGAAACTTGGACAAAATTTATGGGGGGATATTTCAAGGCTATTCACCAAATTTCATTAAATTCGGTTCAGCCGTTTTTCCGTGATGATGGGACAAACGAAAATTTCGTTTTTTACTAATATCTCGAGAACCACTGGTCCTAGAAACTCAAAACACGGATATAATTTTAAGAGGGGCTATTTCTGGGCTACCTACAAAATTTCATCAAATTCGGTTCAGCCGTTCTCCCGTGATGGTGTGACAAACAGACAGACAGACAGACAGACAGACAGACAGACAGACAGACAGATTTTCATTTTTATTTATGTAGACTAGCAGCATACCCGTTCTTCGTACGGAGTATATAATATAAAGAAACTTGAAATTCATAATCATGCGCAAATTCTTATAGTATACTAAATGACATGTTTAATCAAAATATTCTGTTAAAATATTTAATATAATGCTCCTAAAAAGAAGTTTAAGAATCTCTGTTCTCGCTATATAAAATTATCTTCATGGACATATCTGAAGAATAAAACATCTTGGACCCCTTATGTAAGCAAATATAAAAAAAAAAAATGGAATTGAATCAATATATGCAAAATAAAAGCGTTAAAATTGTATGGGACCCGTACTAATTATATACGCGAATATTAGAAAATATAACCTGTATTAGTAGATTACATGTATAAATTGAAAATACCAATAAACCCGTAATCTTTAAATCTGAAGACAGTCATTTATTCCAATATATGTCAAAATTAAAGTGCTAAAATTATATGGGAGGATATACACGTACTACTTATAATGTCCGATTATTAGTAGAAGATTACCCGTTTTGCAATATGAGTCTCAAATGTTTTTTGGTAAACTACAACAGACGACGTAATAAATTGAATATATAATTAATCCCCTTAAGCTTCATACCAGAAGACTGTACTTGATTCCAATATATATGCCAATATATGTCAAAATATATGCCAATATACCTGTACTACTTATATTCTCGTAGGTTAGAAGATATACCCGTGCATTCCTAGAAGATTACTCGTACAACGTACAATATGCGTGTGTCAGCAATTTTTGCCGCAATAAAACAATGGCGTAATAACTTAAAAATATCAATAATCACTGAATCAATAATTCCGGAAAATATCAATAATAATAATTTTTAAACCTGAAGAGTATAATTGATATTATCCAGTCCAAAAAGAAATGGCAATGAAATTTATTTTATAAACATATCTTCATTATTCAAATCGGAAAGGATTTAATAAAAATCGTCTGCCGCATAAACACATTGGATTTAAATCCGTTGCTAAGCGACATGATATCATTTGCTTCAAATAAATTGGTAGAAAAAATGTCGTCTAAATAGTTATATTTCTATGGAACATTTGGCGACAGTTTCGTCAAATTAGCGACATTTTAAAAAATCGCCAAATTTATCGCCAAGTGGGACTGTAGAACTGACAGTTCCACTTTGCGACAAATTGACGAAATATCATCACAATACTATCCCCTAACAAAAAACAATTAATATCATTTATGTAGCGCCATTTTATCAATTTCAAGATATTTTTATAGATTTGAAAACATTTTTATCAATGTGGTGACATTTTAAAAATTCGCTAAATGTATTACTAAGTAGGATGGTTGGTCTGACAGATAAATGCTAACCAAACATCATTTCAGTGCTCTCTTCTAACAAAACAAAAAAAAATTTCATTGATATGTAGAAGACCCAAGCAACACGACCAACCCGAAGGTTTATGGAAGCTGTTTCTGTCGAAAGCCCAGAACGACCGACTCATCCGAGGACATGAGCAGCAAGATGGTCGTCCGGGAAGCTGTTTGTGTGTCGTTTATATCAATTTGGCGACATTTCCGTCAATTTGGCAAAGTTTAAGAAAAGTTGTCAAATTAGCGATATCCCTCCAAAATCGTAGATTTGAATTTGCAGATCTGAATGAAACATTCTTATCCCGTTTCAATATACTAAATGAAAACACTACAATTGTATTAGAAGATATACCCACTCTACTCTTTTTCTGTTTCAACAATCGGCTATATGAATTTATTGGCTAAACACAATATATGAGTTTAGTAGCTAAATACGATATAAGCTTGAAAACTCTTTGCCAAAATAAATGAAATTGATGTACGCAGTCAGCAATTAATATAATTAAAAGAAAAATCAAACCGTCCATTCATAAGATATACTTTTATATCCATTTATCCATTTATTTATTATTTAAATCGAAAAAAAATAATAAAAACATTAACAAACACATTTAATTTAATCCGTTATTCGTACGGAGTGTATAATTTAAAGAAACTTATAGTTCGCAATCATGTGCAAATTCGGTTAAAATATTAAATTTATTGCTCCTAAAGAGAAGTTTAAGAATATATGTTCTCACTATGCAAAATTATCTGCACGATCAGATCTGAAGAATAAAACATCCTGCCCCCTTTTGTAAGCAAATTTACAGAAGAAAAAATAGGAATTGAATGAATATATGCAACCCCGTACTAATCATATTGTCGCAGATCAGAAAATATGCCAATGTGTTAGTAGAAGATTACCCGTATTACGATATGCGTCTCAAAAATATTTGCCAAAATAAAAGAGATAGATGATGTAATAAATTGAAAACATCAATAATATTCGTACTCTTTATACCAGAAGGTCGTAATTGATTCCAATATATGCCAATATATATCAAAACATATGTCAATATACCTGTACTACTTATATTCTCATAGATTAAAAGATATACACGTGTATTTGTAGAAGATTCGTACAACATACAATATATGAGTTTAAACAATTTTTGTCATAATAAAATAATTGCATAATAACTTGAAAATATCAGTAATCCCTGAATCAATAATCCCCGAAAATATAAATAATAATAATTTTTAAACCTGAAGACCGTAATTGATATTATCCAGTCAAAAATGCTATAAGAAAAATCAAATCGTTCTTTTCTAAAATATATTTTTATATCCATTTATTTATTATTCAAATCGAAAAAATAATTATTAAAATTAACAGACAGATTTAATGTAATTGCGTTTCTGAGTAACATGATATAAGATAGAATCTTATAACATGTTAAATATGTCATGTCTTATAACATAAACTGCGAAATTAAATAACGATTTTGATTTCTCTATACTTCTCATTGTTCCGTAAAAGCTTGTTTTAAATAAACCATGAACCATGGAGATAGATTTCCCCTTTAAATCATAATTCAAACAATACATGTTTTCAGAAAGTGACTAATTAACGCAAACAATCTCCCATCAAACTCAGAGATTAAATTTTAATTCACTTTCAAACGATTTTCAAGCTTTTCGTTTGGATAAACCACGGAGTTAGGGAGTAGAACTCCTAGGAAAAAGTTCCGTTTTTCATTAATATCTCGACAACCCCAGGTCTTAGAAACTCGAAACTTGGACAAAATTTATGGGGGGATATTTCAAGGCTATCCACCAAATTTCAATAAATTCGGTTCAGCCATTTTTCCGTGATGATGAGACAAACGAAAATTTCGTTTTTTACTAATATCTCGAGAACCACTGGTCGTAAAAACTCAAAACACGGATATAATTTTAAGTGGGGCTATTTCTGGGCTACCCACAAAATTTCATCAAATTCGGTTCAGCCGTTCTCCCGTGATGATGGGACAAACAGACAGACAGACAGACAGACAGACAGACAGATTTTCATTTTTATTTATATAGATATACAAACGGGATCAGGATATTTTATTCTTCAGATCTGCAAATTCAGAGCTGCGAATTTGGGGGAATATCACTAAATTGGCAACTTTTCTTAACCTTGTCAAATTGACAGAAATGTCGCCAAATTGATAAAAATGACGCAAAGCAATGAAACTAAATTTGTTTTTTTAGAGGAGAGTACAGAAATGATGTTTTGGTAGCATTTGTCGGCCAATTCATCCATTCTACTTAGTAACACATTTAGATAATTTTTAAAATATCACCAAATAGATAAAAATATTTGTGAATCCGTAAAAATATCATGAAATTGATAAAATTGCGCTTAATAGATGAAATCAATTGCGTTTTGTTAGTTAATAGTATTGTGATTATGTTTCGTCAATTTGTCGCAAAATGCACAACCAGTTCGATAGTCCCATTTGGCGATAAATTTGGCTATTTTTTTAATTATCGCTAAATTGACGCAAATGTCGTCAAACCTTCCATGGAGATAGAATTATTCAGACGATATGATTTCCATTAATTCATTTGAGCATATGATATAAGGTCCTTTAGCAACGGATGTAAATCCAATGTGTTTATGCGCATACGATTTTTATTAAATCTTTTCCGATTTGAATAATAAAGATATGTATATAAAATAAATTTCATTGACATTGCATTTTTGACTGGATAGTATTAATTACGGTCTTCAGGTTTAAACATTATTATTATTGATATTTTCGAGGAGTTGATTCAGGGTCTATTGATATTTTCAAGTTATTATGTCATTGTTTTATTGCAGCAAAAGTTATTGAAACTCATATTTTGTACTTTGTACGAGACATCTTCTATAAATGCACGGATATATCTTCTAATCTACGAGAATATAAGTAGTACATGTATATTGGCATATATTTTGATATATATTGGCATATATTGGAATCAATTACGACCTTCTGGTATAAAGATTAAGGGGATTGTTGATATTTTCAATTTATTACGCCATCTGTTTGATTTTGGCAAAGGTTTTTAACATTTTACAACAAAGTTGAAAAGTGTTTATGACTTTGTTCATTCTGTCTGTCTGTCTGTCTGTCTGTCTGTCTGTCTGTCTGTCTGTCTGTCCGTTAGCACGATAACTGCCGTAAAAATGAGTTTATCAAAATGAAATTTTAGTATGTTGTTCAGACGGTCTGTAGGACCTATGGGAATATAAATAAATAATATCACCCAATTAGTTTTTTATTGAACCCGGGTTGAAAAAATGAAATACATTGAACCCTATGGGACCTAATTTTTCAAACATTTTTTAAGTAAATTTAAAATTCACGAATTGCTTCGAAATTTTTAGGAAATATTCACATTATCCCATAGAATATATAAAAAAAAATTCAGTAAAATATGTTAAGTAGTTTTTTAATTAAAAAAATTATTTAATATAGGGAAAAAAACAAATTCCATTAAATTCTGACTTTGGGATATCTTCCAGAAAGAAAAGAGAGAGATATTATATAATAAATATCTCTCCATTTGTTTAAACGTTTTGCATATGGGAGTGGCTTCATATTTTAAAACAAATTTGGTAGATAACAATTTTTCATTTTTTTTAAATTTTATATAACTCTTCATGATAAATTTAATTGATGGCATTTTAAATGCACTTTCCTACGTCCTAGAGAGTTAAAATTTGGTACACAGCTTAAATTTGTTGAACATTTTATTCGACAAAAATTTGATGGATCTTTAAATATAGATCATACATTTTTTTCGAAATGGCCTGAAAATAATCCCAGTTCACTTCTATAAATCATTGGTGTAATATTGTTAAAAATTCTGATGTGGACAGCACATGTCTTTCTCTGCAGACTCATATTCGTTCTCTTTATTTATTCAATGATAATTTGAGTTTATCTGCACAACATAAGTATTTTAAATGACATTGAATTTACACGTTAAACTTAAATTTGGTTCTCATTTGATAGCTAGACTTATTGTCAAAGGTGGCGTAGCGAAAACGCGAAAAAACTAGAATATCTCAAGAACGGCTAGTCCTAGAGTAATGGGGTTAGTCTTATTCTTTTTGTTGTCAAAAATCACATATAATATAGGAATTTAATTGATATAATTGAGCACACGTAGTCTTTTATTTTTATATATAACGATTTTTGCTGGCCATTTCGCAAAAATAGCCCGTTCCTTTTTCCCGAATCGTAGTAGAATAACCTACAAATGATTTATATACAAAATTTTGTTAAATTTGGTATATAAATCACTTGTAGGTTATTGAAATATTATACTCCAAATTTTGTTAAATTTGGTTCATTAGTTTTTAGCTAGAGTGGATAAAGGCAATTTCTGCGGCCATTTCGCAAAGAAGGCAGATTCTTTTATTACGAATCGTACTATAATCTAATGAACATCAGGATTTCCCACAAAAAACATACCTACCAAATTGTATGAAATTCGGTCCATTAGTTTTTCAATTAGAGTGGATGTAATATCCACACAGACACACAGAAACATACACAGATACACCCTTACACACACAGACGTCTTCCTAAAAGTAGTTTTTTCGTGTTCTAGAAGTCCCAAAACGTGTAGATACTTTGAAAATTCGAGTTCCGATCTTCGGCACGATTCCAATACTTTGAGTACATACACATACACATATATATTATCTGTGTATTATCTGTGTATCTAAATTCCGTGCCTATGCAATTACAATAGTTGTGATTTTAAATGATCCCTAAACTTTTATTATTTCTTCAAGGAAGCCTAATTTTAACATATGCAGAATGCAAATATCTCAAGCGATTGTAAGATGAATTACATAAGAATTGCTGAATTTTTTTCACACAAAATTATTTAGCTCTGGAGTCTGGAATACAAGTTATATGAATGAAATATTCATTGATTTTGCATAAAGAATCAGATGATTTATATTTCGATACAGTTTTAAATATTTAAGTATAATAAATTACTGTAGTACTGTGATAATGTAAAATATATTACCACTGAATGAATCACATTTTAGAAATTTTTAAATGAAATTACATTTCAGTTGGAAAGTGTTTCGTAATCAATGCTTATGCATGATTGATCTTTCTTGTTGAGATTCATATTGTAATACGGGTAATCTTCTACTAACACACTGACATATTTTCTAATCTGCGACAATATAAGTAGTACGGGGATATATACATATATATTCCCATATAATTGTAGTACTGTCATTCTGGCATATATTGGAGTCATTTACGGATTTATAGATATTTTCATATTAAACATGTAATATACTAATACAGATTATATCTTCTAAAATTCATGTTATATAAGTAGTACGGGTCCCATACAATTTTAATGCTTTCATTTTGCATATATTGATTCAATTCCCCTTTTTTTATAAATTTGCCTAAAAAGGAGCCAGGATGTTTTATTCTTCAGATCTGCCCGTGAAGATAATTTTGTACAGCGAGAACTGAGATTCTTAAACTTCTTTTTAGGAGCATTAAATTAAATATTTTAACAGAATAGTTTGATTAAATATGCCATTTAGTATACTAGAGGAATTTGCACATAATTGTAAATTTTAAGTTTCTTTATATTATATACTCCATTCGAAGAACGGGTATGCTGCTAGTCTATATAAATAAAATTGAAAATCTGTCTGTCTGTTTGCCCCTTCAGCACGGGAGAACGGCTGAACGGAATTTGATTAAATTTTGTGGGCAGCTTACAAATAGCCCCTCTTAAAATTTAGTCTATGTTTTGAGTTTTTACGACCAGTGGTTCTCGAGATATTAGTGAAAAACGAAACTTTCGTTTGTCTCATCATCACGGGAGAACGGCTGAACCGAATTTAATAAAATTTTTTGGGTTGGTTCAAATAGGCCTCCTTAAATTTAGTCCAAGTTTCGAGTTTCTAAGACCAGGGGTTGTCGGGATATTAATGAAAAACTAAACTGTTTCCTAGGAGTTCTACTCTTCACCTCCGTGGTTTATCCAAACTAAAAGGTTGAAAATCGTTTGAAAGTGAATTAAAACTTTATCTCTGAGTTTGGTGGGGGATTTTTTGCTCTAATTAGTCAGTTTCTGAAAACATGAACTGTTTGAAACATGAATTTAAATGGAAAATCTATCTCCATGGTTTATTTCTCACAAGCTTTTACTGAACAATGAAAAGTATAAAGAAATCAAAATAGTTATTTAATTTCGCAGTTTATGAGGAAGATTCTATCTTATATCATGTTTCTCAGAAACGCAATTAAATTGAATATCTCTGTTAATCTTAATTATTATTTTTTTCGATTTGAATAATAAATAAATGGATATAAAAATATATTTTAGAAAATAACGGTTGGATTTTTATTTTAATCATATTAATTGCGGACTGCGTACATCACTTTCATTTATTTTGGCAAAGAGTTTTTAAGCTCTTATATTGTAATTAGCTAGTAAACTCATATATTGTGTTTACCCAATAAATTCATTTATCCGTATATTGAAATTGAAAAGAATAGAACGGGTATATTTTCTAATACAATTTTAGTGTTTTTATTTAGTATGTACAAACGGGATCAGGATGTTTTATTCTTCAGATCTGCAAATTCAGAGCTATGAATTTGGCGGAATATCGCTAACTTGGCAACTTTTCTTAAACTTTGCCAAATTGACGGAAATGTCGTCAAATTGATACAAACGAAGCAAATCAATGAAATTAAATTTGTTTTTTTTAGAAGAGAGTACTGAAATGATGTTTCCTTAGCATTTGTCGGTCAGTTTTCCATCCTACTTAGTAACACATTTAGTGCAGTTTTAAAATGTTACCAAATTGATAACAATGTTTTTAAATTCATAAAAATATCATGAATTTTATAAAATTGCGTTTACTAAATGAAATTATTTGTGTTTTGTTAGGAGATAGTATTATTGTTGTTGAGATCCAGACCGTCCGATCTACCAGAAAGGTGTAAGGTAACTGTTTGGACGGCCGGGAAGTGCCACCCAATTTAGACCGGAACCCAGTGGGGGAGGCATCCACAGAGACCGTACCCTCCTTCCCCTGCCACCAACCTCTCGGAAGGACTTACGGACCCACATGAGGGGATAGTATTGTGATGATGTGTCATCAATTTGTCGCAAAATGGGACTATTAGTTCTACTGTCCCACTCGGCGATAAATTTGGCGATTTTTTAAATTATTGCTAAATTGACAAATATATCGCCAAACCTTCCATGGAGATAGCATTATTCAGACAATATGATTTCCATCAATTTATTTGAAGCAAATGATATGTAATTTAGTAACGGATGTAAATTCAATGTGTTATGAGGCATTCGATTTTTATTAAATCTTTTCCGATTTGAATAATAAAGATATGTGTATAAAATAAATTTCATTGGCATTGCATTTTTGACTGGATAATATCCATTACGGTCTTCAAGTTTAAATATCATTATTATTGATATTTTCGGGGATTATTGATTCAGGGATTATTGATATTTTCAAGTTATTATGCCATTGCTTTATTATGACAAAAATTGTTTAAACTCATATATTGTACTTTGTGCGAGTAATCTTCTACAAATGCACGGATATGTCTTCTAATCTACGAGAATATATAAGTAGTACAGGTATATTGGCATATATTTTGATATATATTGGCATATATTGGAATCATTTACGACCTTCTGGTATAAAGATTACGGGGATTATTCATATTTTCAAATTATTACGTCATCTGTTTTATTTTGGCAAAGGTTTTTGAGATTTATATTGTAATGCGGGTAATCTTCTACTAACACACTGGCATATTTTCTAATCTGCGACAATATAGGCAGTACGGGGCATTTTGTTTAAAATATTAGAACTTGATAAAGAATTTTTTCGAAATGAATTATTCCTAAGCCTAGAGCTCTTCCACTTGCAAGATTTAATGCTTGATTATTTTGGTATTTCTTTTTTTGATTCCTCTCCATTGACATTTGTAGATTATCTTTAGTTTTCTGAATTGCAATTAATATGTATTATAATTTCCTCTTTATTTTTGAATTTCATTTTATTTCATTGTAATCTGTAGGCAAAAATTTTTTTAAGATAGTGTATTATGAGTTACTTCTTCCATTCTACCATTGGATTTACGATTTTATATATATATATATATATATATATATATATATATAAAATCGTAAATCCAATGGTAGAATGGAAGAAGTAACTCATAATACACTATCTAAAAAAATTTTTAAGATAGTGTATTATGAGTATATATATATATATATCAACATATATATATATATATATATATGTTGATTGTATTTGTGTTTATGATCTGCATTACGTTTTATAATTCCCTCTTTATGGTTGAATTTCTTTTATTTCATTGTATTTTGTAGGCAAATTTTAAGATAGTGTATATGAGTTACTACTTACATTCTACCATTGGATTTACAATTTTTTATATATATATATATATATATATATATATATATACGTATATCTATATATATTTATATATATATATATAGATATATATATATAGATATACGTATATATATATATATATATATAAATATATAGTTTTATATATTTATATATATATATTCCCATATAATTTTAGTACTGTTATTCTGGCATATTGGATTCAATTACGGGTTTATTGATATTTTCAATTTATACATGTAATGTACTAATACAGATTATATCTTCTAATATTCACGTATATAAGTAGTACTGGTCCCATGCGATTTTAATGCTTTCATTTTGCATATATTGATTCAATTCCTTTTTTTTTTGTAAATTTGCTTACAAAAGGGGCCAAGATGTTTTATTCTTCAGATCTGCCCATGAAGATAATTTTGTGTAGCGAGAACATAGATTCTTAAACTTCATTTTTGGAGCATTACATTAAATATTTTAACAGAATATTTTGATTAAAAATGTCAATTAGTATACTATAGGAATTTGCACATGATTGTGAATTATAAGTTTCTTTATATTATATACTCTGTACGAAGAACGGGTATGCTGCTAATAAGATATATAATTATAAGGGTGTTACTTTCTTATAGAGAGTGTTGGTTTCATAGCTTTGGTCCTAAGAATTTCTATCAAACTATATAAGAATGCATATTAATAAGAACAATCTATATAAGAAATCAAACTATATAAGAATGCATATTAATAAGAACAATCTATATAAGAAATCAAACTATATAAAATTGCATATATTATCAAACTATATAAGAATAAATCTATATAAGAAAGCATAAGTTATTTATCATAAGCATCACTAAATCTGTTAACTTGAAAACTCTCATTAATAATCATATAAACTACATATTTCTCCGTTAATTCTATATTTTGATACTAGAGGTTGTTTCAACTATTTTGATTTCCATTGCTGGTCTTCTGAAAATAATAGTTATGGTGAGGGCTGGGTGCCATGTGTCTAGTTCGTTTGTTAGGACAGAACTGGGGACCAATGGCATGGTAAACTCGTGCTATACCACTTGGACCAAAATATATTTTCAAGTCCCAGCGAATAACCGGGGACGTGATTCGTAGTACAGAGAGACACAAATGTGCTATCCCATCGAAAACTCGAATTCGAATTTTCGATACCGACACAATACTTTCCCTATATACCATACTCTGAGCTCTCTATACATCTAACTACTCAGTGTAAAGGCTCCAAAATTGTTGAACCTACTATTCAAGACATGGGGAAAGGGATTACGCGAAAAAAGAATAGTTCCAGAAACACCGATAGATGGCGCTGTACAACAGAAAATATGCTGAAAAGACACAAAATAATCACAAAAAACAAACACATGCGATATGGAATTTTTCCTTTTTAATTTCTTTTGTTGATATGAAAAAAAAAGAAGATAAAAATGTGAAGAAACTTAAACTGTCATTGTAAGTGCAATTTCGCAGTGTAAGCACAAAAATTTGCACAAACCCTTGGTTTGCAGCTACTATGTTCTGGGCATAAAAGGGGATAAAACTGGGAAATTTTCATTCTTATCAGCGATGGCTGTCACACTGCCAGAACGCGCTTTGCTTGTGAAGCTGTTTTATGAAAACAAAGGACATGCTGCAGCAGCACTTCGTGAGTTTCGTCGACTTCAGAATTTGCGCAAAGGACCATTACTTCCACAAGCTCTCAGGAGAATGATCGTTCGATTCGAGAAAACTGGACACCTTGGAGTTCAACCGGGTCGAGGACGCAAATCGACTCGTTCAGATGTCGTTGACGATGTTGCCACCGCTATTGTTGAACAATCAATGGATAACGTTATACGCAGCATTCCCTGCATCGATAAGGTCCTTGTGATATGAATGTTTGGTACGTTCGAATAAAATGTGTTACAAATGTGTATTTTGTGTCTTTTTAGCATATTTTCTGTTATACAACGCCACCTATCGGTGTTTCTGGAACTAATTTTTTTTTTTCACGTAATCCCTTTCCCCATGTCTTGAATAGTATGTTCAACAATTTTGGAGCCTTTACACTGAGTAGTTCGATCAATAGAGAGCTCAGACTAGGGATGTTTTAATTCTGACCATCTGGAATTATACTATGTATATAGGGAAAGTTAAAGCTCAAAATTATCATGCAAACACTCTCATAAAAGGATTTCTGTTGTGAAACTTGCCTTATGAGCACAAATACTTATAATATTTGTTAAATTTTTTTATTTAGAGAATATTTGTATTTTTTTTATCTTCTTATGTCAGGTCATTTACGTATATGCATTTTGCTAAAACTCTAATATAAATAGCTTTTATATGAATTATTAGAATATACTTTTCTTTTTCTAGAGAAAAAACCCCAGTAAATTGTACTACTGAAGTTCGCAAATTGTGGCAGTTTTCTTGCTGCCATTGCAGTTAACGGTTTTTGCATGCTAATGAGCGCATAATAAGCGCGAAACCGGTCTATGGATACTGTTATTTGCAATAGGAGTGTCTTTCTTATAGTAAATTGTGTTAGTTATGAGCAGTGTTTCTTTCAGGCATACCTCCGGAGACGAGTATTCGCCCCCCCCCCCCCTTCACCGGCGACATTTTATGTTAACCTAGTTTCTATTAATGTGACACAGCAGTTAGATATATTTATATAGAGCAAATAGAAAACTTGCCCCCCCCCCTAAAATTTCATTCACCCCCCCCCCCCCCCCCCCGGCCAAAAAGTTCTGAAGGCAACACTGGTAATGAGTGAGTGAAAATATTAATAACAAGGAAATGTAACGCTAAATAAATAACGAAAAGACTAAATTCCTTTTATTGAGTCTTTTACCTTAAAAAAATACCATGAGCAATTAACAAAAGTTCAAGTTTATTATTTACATTACAGCTCTTTTTTCGACAGTAAAAAAAAGCCCTTAATCTTAATAAAATGATAATACCGCAGACCAAAAATGGTGTTGTTGCTGAGACCCAGATCGTCCGACCTACCAGCAAGGTGTGAGGTAACTGTTTGGACGGCGGGGAAGTGCCACACAATTTAGACCGGAACCCAGTGGGGGAGGCATCCACAGGGACCGTACCCTCCTTCCCCTACCATCAACCTCTCGGAAGGACTTACAGACCCACATGTTTAACGTGATCGTACTCCGCATGAACACGGCAGCAGTTGTGGCAGCGTGCAAATCCAGCGCGCAAACCACCGGGCTACCGCGTCCGAAATGTGCCAACAGCACGCGGTGTTCCTAGATGGTCACCCACCCAAGTACTAACCGCGCCCGATGCTGCTTGATTTCGGTGATCTAACGAGAACCGGTGTTTTCAGCACGGTACGGCCGTTGGCTCTGCAGACCAAAAATGGTGTGGAAAAGGTAAAGTGAGCAAAAATGTCGTTCTCTGTGATCTTATATTACAATTCACCCACCTACTTCTTCGACCCACACCGTCCGATTTACTGAAGGTGTAAGGTATTTGTTTGGAAGGCCGAAAAGTTCCACACAATTTAGACCAAACCCAGTGGAGGGGGCATCCACAGGGACAGTACTCTCCTTCCCCTACCACCAACCTCTCGGAAGGACTTAAGGCTTGAACATAGGGACAGTTTGGACAGTTCGGGAATCGAATTCGGGTCGTCCGAGTACAATGCCTGCTCGTTAAACACTGGATTATCCCACACCACCCATCTACTTGGAAGAGTAGGGGGTCCCTTTCGATAGATTCATCCTTTTCTGCCCGAGAAACTGCTTGAAAATATCTTTGCGAAGAATATTCTGGCCGTAAAACCTACAAAAAGGTTGTGGCCCAAAAGGATCCAAGTAGAAAAGCCTATTAAACCGTTCCGATTCCGTATTGCCACATTGCTGCAGGAGTCTCTAATAGGGATAAGGTGTCATCATCTACGGCTGACTGTGGTATATTCGTTCCAATGCATGTTGAAACAAGCGTGTGCTTGGTATAAGTCTCCTCAGAGAAAAGTGTCCCTCTTCTGGATTCATACAAGTTAAAGCCCTTACTTCTATTTCGCTGTTATTGCCCACGCCGTTATTGCCCACGGTCGTGACATGGAAGACGGGCGTCAGCGCAGTCTGTAAAATCGTATATTTGTAAAATAATGAAATTTTTGAGTTAAGTCACTTTAACTGCAATTAAACTCAAGGCATTTAACTTTTAATTTTGAGGTTGGGTTTCAAATCCTTTTAAAATATCATAAGGTAAAGGAATTTACTTTAAAGTTGTTTTATTTAACTGTTAAATAAACTTATGTGTATTGTAAAGCTAGTTGAACGTTTTTTTTTTAAATTTCCCTCAATAAGTATGTTTCTATTTTAAATTTTGGGATTTGATCTGGGGGTTTCAAATTGAATAAATCAAGTGTTGAAAATGTGTAAAATATATGTTGATTTAAAGTAATTTTAGAATTCCTGGGGCAGAGTGAACCATTAACTGTATGAAAGGACGTTTTAGTACCTTTACCAAAATTTAGCTGGCTTGTAAGTTTTGAATTTTGAATAATAAAATGAATTCTGAGTTAGGTCATTTTTAAAAAAAGTATATTCTTATAATAGTGTTCTAAATCTGACTAGTCGAAATTCAAATAAATGCTTTAAATTATTGACCTACAGTATTGCTGTGCAGTTAATTCGTAAGATTCTGAGTAGCTGGATTCAAACGAAATGTTTCTGAAATAAAAGTTGTATTTGTATTTTAACGGAATTGATTGCGATATATCTCGCATTTTAAGAAGAGTTTTGAAAGAAGCTAATCTAATAGAGGTTATTTAAATGAGATGCTGATGTTTAGAAATGTTGAGTTTGTTTAATTCCATTTGCCTTTCAGTATGATCTAGAAACTTTAGTATGTGTATTTAAGCATTGAAGTGACAACTTTTAAAGTTGCATGTTGTTTGAGTTGAATTCGTGTACCCATTTAGCTATATCTTTAAATGTTAGCACATTGAGATTTTCTAATGTAGTATACTACTTTTAAAGTTTAAAGTTCTAACGTTTTTGAAATCCATAATGGATTTCTTAGTTATGGGGATGCTAGTGGCTAAATTCGTATGTTTAATTTGAATTATGCTTCGAGATTCTTGAGCTGTGCTTAGGATATGGGATCAGGTACAAAGAAAGTAAAAATTTATGGTAAGATAAGCTCAATCGTGTTTGATGTTACTAGAGCTATCATAGAATTCTCGGAAAAAGAAAGGGAAAATGTGATTGAATTTATTTCAGCTGCAGAGGAGCGTTTGGCTTTAGTATGGGATGAGGATAAGACCAGTACAGCAATCAAAGCTTTGCAAAGAAATGCAAGTTAGTGGTTATCGTGAGTTCGATTTAAAACAAATTGCCTGGGAACAGGAAGTTCAGCTTGATGAAACATTATGGCCAAGTGAGGTCTATACCTGACTTAAGGGGACGGTGGACATTGAAATTTTTTTGCTTATTTATTGACTTAGAAACATGAAAATTTGTATAAATATTCTTCTTAACATTACTATATGAAATACCATTCAATTTCTTTTTTATAATTTTCTATTTTTTGTAAATTTAATTTTTTTAACGAAAATTTAAAAATGCTCCTTGCGTGCCATTTGTTCACATTTTTGATTAATTTTACATTATGATCACTCAAAAACACATTATGAACAAATCTGGGTATTCATTTTTAAATCCCTTAGAAAGTTAATTTTTTAAAAATATTTTTCTGCATTAAAACTTAATTTTCATCATTTAAATAGGTTCTTATTCACTTTTAATTACCTTAATAAAATCTAATTATAAAATGCATACCCAGTTTCATCAAAAAGTATGAGAGGTGTCTTCTTACCAAATTTAACGCATCTCAAACAAAAATTAAGACGCATGGAGTATTTTAATGTAAAACCTTTGAAAATTTCATTTCGAAAAAAATGCATTTAACCTTTTGCTTACGGGTGGGACAGCGTCCATCCCAAACGAAGAATCTCCCAAAAAGACAGGTATTTGACATACCCTATCCCAAACAGTTCGATCCCCCCCTTTGCAGACATTGGCGTCCATGGAAATCGCCGGCAGAAACATTGCACCTGCTGCAGCAGGTGCAATGTTGACTGTGTGGGATAAAGTATGTCAAATACCTGTCTTTTTGGAAGTTTCTTCGTTTGGGATGGACACTGTCCCACCCGTAAGTAAAAGGCTAAATGTGTAAAAGAATGTTATATATTAAAAAAAAAAAACCTTTTTTTAGTCGATTTTTGCTCATTTCAACGTCCACCGTCCCCTTAACGCGAGTTCTGTTTGCTCAAAAGTATGATCTAGATAGTGATTTGAAGAGTTCATGTGGAAATACCGAAATGTGTATCTATTGTAGGCTTCGGGGTAGAAATCTGAACGGGCCCGGGCCTGGACCAAAGTCCGAGGTAAAAATAATAAAGTCGAGTCAGAACGAGGTAAAAATAATTAAGTCGAGTCAGAACGAGGTAAAAATAATTAAGTCGAGTCAGAACAAGGTAAAAATAATTAAGTCAGACAAGCCCCGCGAAGAGCACCCATCTCCTGGGGCCCGACTACCAGGCCCGGTACTGGAATTTTGTAGTATAACATTTTTCTACCATTTTCTGTTTATTCAGTAGTTTTTCATTGACACATTGAGTCTCGGGGGACAAGACAATTACCATGATTCTGAAAGGATACCTGTAAGGTCTCCCAGCACACATGCCTTCTGCCTAAACCTAAAGATAATTTAGAGGAGATTATTAAAATATTTTTACTAAAATTCACTACCACGGGTATAATTAGCAATGGACTATTTGTTAATGGATGTGTATTCTTTGAAACTAAGAAAGAAAAATGTTGATTAAGGTATGGTTTTCTTTTATCCGTCTATTTATATTTCATGTTCTTTTTAAATTCTATTAACATTTTCAATTTTCAATGTAATCTCCCCCCCCCCCCCCTCCCTCTCCTTTTCCTTCTTTTAACAATAGAGATGTGTCTGATAATTTTGCCACCGTTTTCCGTGATCTTGGATAGGCCGATTTTTTTTTATAAATGACACTTATTCACATGTTAATTCCCTAGCAAAATTGTAATTTCGTAAACAAACAGTGTTGTATCATGCTGAAATAAAGTATTATATTTCGTATCCTCATTCAGAAAATAAATGATTGTTAGAGTTGCCACAATTTTTTAGAGCTAAGTCCAGATACTCGACCGGCTTGAAAGGTTTCGATTGGAATTGAAAAACAAAATCACAAATACCTCAATCAACGCATTTATTTAATTAAAACACATTGATTCGATTAAAAAAACATAAAAAAGAGAGGAACAAAAATAAATATATCTAAAATAAACAACACTGAAATAAACACTTTCCGCTTCATATGCATTAGCTGGTTGGACTGGGCTTAACCCGACCCGCTACTGCATATGAAACTGAATGCGTTTTTTCTTTTTAACGGATCAGCTGGGTGGGTCACCTGTTTTAAATATTTCGATGGTATATTGTAGCGTGCCCGTCTGAAAATCAGTTTGCAGATCTTTACTCCGGGGCAGAGGATGCAGACATTGCAACTTGTTTAGTAAACAATATGTGTGAACCTTTTTCGTTTTTATTATTTGCCATTCAGCATTTTGAAACTTTTTCGACGAATTTAGAGACATTGGAGATTCTAAGTTATTTTTCTCCTGATAGTGGATTCTATGCAATTTTAGCGGTCACTATCTTCAGCTTTGTAAGTGAGATGTAGGTATCAGAGAGTATCAGAAAATATATGTATCTTTCTAGACAACCAATCAGCACATGGATTGAGATATCCAGTTTATCCTGTGCTTTCAGCTAAGCGTACGGTTTCTCACACTGAAACGTCGATTGTGCTCTCGCGTGGCAATTGTACCCTTTATAACTGTAAAGTAAAGTAATTAAATCACACAAGTTTTAAAGGTGAATTTTATTTAAGGAGCGTAATGTTGCTCTAACAAATGCACTGGTTACTGCACGTTTTAATATCAGTAGCATATCAGCAATAATGAATAGCAGTAAGGAATCCCCATGGCCAAACGACCGGCATTTGTAAACAACATTTAAGGAGCGTAATGTTGCTCTAACAAATGCACTGGTTACTGCACGTTTTAATATCAGTAGCATATCAGCAATAATGAATAGCAGTAAGGAATCACCATGGCCAAACGACCGGCATTTGTAAACAACATTTAAGGAGCGTAATTTTGCTCTAACAAATGCACTAGCCATTACACGTTTTAATATCCGTAACGTATCAGCAATAACGAATAGTAGTAAATCCCCGTCTCAGAACCCTAGAAAAATAAATACATAAGCTCAGTATAAAGTAAAATATAATATACTGGCTACTCAACGAACGATGAGGCAGCATGACTAACTGTCGAGAATTATGCCGTGTGTGAACGACGTTAGCAGAAGTCCTTTGGGAATTTAAAGTAAACATATTATACGCACATAGGCGCCGACTCGAAAAATCATTGGAGATTCCGGTAATTTTTAATCGAATGATTTTTCAAAGGATTTAAGTCAAAATTTAAATTTCATTCAGTCAGATTATCTAGCACAATAAGGCGTCTGAAATGTTACGATGAAGCAACTTGTAATTAATTGCCGAAAAATGTATTTCTTTTCCTCTAGATTTCATTTATTTTGTTTTTGTAGGCGCAACATCATTACAGATACTATGGATTTCCAACTCTATTATCTTTATAAAAGTAACAAAAAATGTAAAATGTATTTTTAACCAATGTTAAAAATGTCAAAATAATTCTCTTCAAATCATTTCTGAGTTAAAATCTTCAGTTAAATTATTCAGTAAATACAATAAACAGCTTAAGCGGTAAATTTCTTTACACACTTTATATATAGTAAACACTGAATAAATGATGGAAAACTTAAAGAATTAATATCAAAATTTATGCATGTATGCGTATATTTTCTCAACAAAATACGCACAAACATATTAGGGGTTCAAGCAACTCACAACAAAATTAATGTGAGTTCAGAAAGTGTCTCGAATCCACGAAGCCGGCGCCGCTGCATACGCAGATCCATGTGCTTAAGAGTTCAAGAGGATTTTTGTATATCACACAGGTATCTATGAATATTAAGGTTTTTTTAGGTGAATGCCTTGATTTCTTTGTGTCTTTTGGAGGTTATTTTAAATAAATACTAAAACTTTTAAAAATATTATATGCATAGAGTTTAATAGGGGCGTGTGTTCTTTGAGAGATGTTATTGTATATTGGTGTTTAAGTTCCTTTGTATGCAAAGTTTTACCTATTAAGGTGATTTTTAGAAGTTTTAGGATGTATTTATGCTTGTTAAGGTATCTCTTTAGTGTTTTCTAAGTGTACCTTTTAGTGGATTTTAGATGTAGTATCTGACATGTTAATGTGTTTGTTTAGTGTTATTCTAGAAGATTTTTTTTTAATTTATAAAGGTGTTTTTAGTGGTTTCTGAGGGATTTTTTACCTGTTAAAGGATTATTTTAGTAGATTCTAGGTGTATATTTACATGCTAATGTGTTTGTTTAGTGGATTCTAAGGAATTCTATGCAAATTTTTACCTGTTAAGGTGATTTTTTAGTGGATTTTAGGTGTATATTTAATGTTCATTTGCTTGTTTAGTGGATTTTATGTATATATTTACATGTAAATATGTTTTTTCAGTGGATTCTAAGGATTTTTTGTTTTTGTCTATAAAGATGTTTTAGTGGTTTCTAACTGATTTTCTAAGTGGTTTCTAAGTGATCTTGTGTATATATCATTGCTTTCCTCACAAACTGAAAAAATATTCATATAATACTAGAAAAATACAAGGGGGTGTGCTCTCTAGTTAAATTGATACGAGGTCTATAGAGTTAGAATCTTTCTCTAAAATATATATGATTATAAGGGTGTTAATTTCTTGCATAGAGTGTCGGTTTCACAGCTTTGATCTTTAAAAGTTCAATCTAACAATAAAAGAAAACATAAAATAATATTCATTCTTGAGCATTACTTCTAATTACTATTAATTATCATAATTATCATATGTAATTTAACTTATTAATTATCATAAGTATAATTAAATCTGTTAACTTGAAAAGTCTTCCATTAATAATCACATAAATTGCACATTTCTTCGTAAATTCTGTATTCTGATACTAGAGGTGATTTAAAAAATAATTCAAATAGAGGGGGGTCTTCTAAAAATGATAGTTCCATATTTGAACACTAGAGTACGTTTCCTAATTATAACGTTTTTAAAATTCAAGTTCTTACTCTTAAAAACTAATTATAACATTTTAAAGTTCTCGTAATGCATGTATTCACAAGGTTTTAATACTTTATGGGAGGGGAGGGGAGGGGGTTACAGCGTTCATCTTCAAAATCCTAGCTCCTTATTCACATGCCTGAAGACACTATCCTAGGAAGAGTCGGACGGTCTGGGTCTTCAACACACCTGAAAACACTGTTTAAGTAAAAAAACATCTTCTATTACACAATGGCCACTCGAGTCGACATGGATTAAAGTACCTCTAAACCCAGCTCCTCTGGGCATTGTCATCTGTAAAAATTATTTAGACACCTCCACATAAAACTATTAAAGTTTATAAAATCTTCCTCTTTCACTAAATTCAAATGAAACACATAAAAATATAAATTCCACAAAATACTCCTAAAAAAATCCTAAAAAGAAGCCTATCAGATTTCTAACACATTCCTCAAATCACCTCCTCTGGTCTTCTGCGGAATAACAAACATGGTGACTCGATTTCTTCAGGACTATAGCTTGCCACCTCCCCCTCCTGGAGTACAATTGTCATTTTTATTCTATTGGTATCAAATTCGATCCTGACTATCTCAATACTCCATAGTAATAATCCATATAATTATTCATTTTTAAAACAAGCAACTATCTGTATATAAAAAAGTTTTTGTAACCATGTCATCTCTTCAAAATTTCAATAAATATATAAATTTCCATACATTTTTTAATGTCTATATTACACACTTTTCATTATTTTTATTTCTTTCGGTTGTTAGTTTTTATTCCATACATTATAAGGCATTTTAATTAATATGTAAATCTAATTAGGGTATACCAGCATAGCGCAATAGCTATTTAATTTATCCCGGTTAACAATTCCCGGTCAAAATGTGTTGAAAAATATCCGACAGTAAGTATGCCGTTTATTTTTATTTATTTCATAATTAACACTCCATACAATGCTTAAAATAATTTATTCTTGTCATACTAATTGCTAATATGATAATATTTTTGTAATTATGTTGTGATTTTACTTTACTTAAAACACCGTTAGGATAAGTAAATCAATTTTGAATCTAAATTGTGGATATACCAAACATAGCACAAAGGTTAATTAATTCATTTCATCAGTTACCGCTCCGAAATAAATAGATTGCAAAAATCAAATATGTACTTGAATTTTGTACATATATAGGTACATCAATTTTGTGCATATATAGGTGCATCAATTTTGTATATATACAGGTACATCAATTTTGTATATATACAGGTACATCAATTTTGCACATATACAGGTACATCAATTTTGTACATATAGGCACATGAATTTTGTACATATATAGGTACATGAATTTTGTACATATATAGGTACATCCATTTTGTACATATATAGGTACATCCATTTTGTACATATATAGGTACATCAATTTTGTTAGTATATAAGTACATCAATTTTGTTAGTATATAAGTACATCAATTTTGTGCATATATAGGTAATTCAATTCCAAACTTTTAAATCCCTCATGGGCGTATTTAGGGGTTTAAGGAGCTGCCAATCCCCCCCTGGAAAATTGTGACTTCAATTAGAAGCCATTCCTTGAATAATATTTTAATAACATTACAAATAAACTTTTATAGACAGATAGAAGTTAGAGCATAATTTCGATAAAATCAATAAATTTTTGCAGTGTTAAAATAAGAATCACAAAAAATCTATTATGAATGTCAAGTAATATGAGAGAAAAACTAAGACAAACGCTGTTTGGAATTCGAACATTCTGCCACAGCCGTGCGGTTCCTCCCTGTTATGTCTTTATATGCTTCCTTCTACGAGTATATTAATGTAAACATTTTAAACTTATGGGGGCACATAGAAGGTTTATTGTATTTGGTATGCTCATGGATGTGTAATTGGCTAGTTTGGCTGATGTGTCTCTAGAAGTGCAGAATGCCATCAAAGACGGAATATTTTTAAAAAGTGATGCAGAGTAATTTTTAAAATTGCTTCATGTTACTTTTTAGAAGGTGATGCACATATAATTTATTCATATTTACTTTGTAAAAATACATATATACAATCACAACAAAAAACTTGATCGTCAGCTTAGACGGTATTCATCTGTATATGTTAATTTCCGTGGATTTTCTAGCAAATAACACAAAATGGTCTCAGTAATATATTTTAATAGATTTTGCTTTTCTTTTCTTATTTCTCTAATATACTTGAACCCTTCAGTTTTTAAGGCGCTCATTTATCCTTCCCCACCAATATTTCGAATAATTTTTGAAATATTCTTTTTTTTCCCCTAATAGCACTTTTTATACATGGGAAAGGAGTTTTGCACCTTTGTGCACAATGCATTAAGAACGTACAAATTTGAATCAGTTTAGAATATTTTGGAGTATATAGTGGAATTTTTTTAGAAAGAAAATAAAACCTGGAGTTTTTTTATAAGGAGGTTACAATAAAATCAGCACAATTAATTGATTACTTACATAATAAACTATAAAACCAAGTTGAATATATTTTCTAAATAAAAAAGAATTTCTTATCTAAAACTAGAAAATGTACCCGACGCTGCCCAAGAGTTAAAGCAGGGATTAATTTAATAATTTAAAATACGAAACGGAAAAAAACGTTTTTTTTTAATGAGTTTCAATCCCCGTAAGCTGGTCGGTCTGGGCAATAAAGAAAAAAATCCTCTTAAGCACATTCCACGCACGCTCTCAGCAAACGAAATGTAAACACACAGGAGTACATTCTATGTCAGAGAGCTTTAGGCGTATGTGCAGGTTATCTATATTCGACCTCTGGGGAGAAAAAGAATCTGCCCTGTATTAAAAATTTCAACTGATACGCTCGCTTATATATATATATATATATATATATATATATATATATATATATATATATATATATATATATATATATATATATATATATATATATATATATATATATATATATATATATATATATATAAGAATTATGTAATAATAAAAAATTCAAGTAATATTAACATCATCATGGAAGCAAATTCACGGCCATAATGTCGATAAGAGAAGAGAACAGCACCAGCCCAAATTCGAGGATTAGTCAGAATTAAATTCTTCCTCAAGTCTGGGTATTTAACTCTAACTAACCCAAACATATGCCTGTTTCAGATAGAGCAATAGTGCATTACTATAAATACTCTAACTCAGACTACAGGCATCAAAAAATGAAGATAGGAAACATTAAAAAAATTTATATATTTATATATATATATATAATATATATATATATATATATATATATATATTAGAAAAAATATAATAATAATAATAATAACCAATTTCAAGTAATCATGAAATATTAAAATCACCAAAGCAGTCAAATCACGGCTACAATGCCGATAATAGAAATGAACAGCACCGGCCCAATTTCGAAGATTAACCAGAATTAAATTCCTCTATCAGGTCTGAGCATCTAATTCTAATTAACCCAAACAAATGCCTGTTTCAGATTTGGCAATAGTAGGTTACTATAAATGCCGAAACTCAGACTACAGGCACTAAAAGAGGAAGAATTGAAGAAAAGAAAAATTAGGAAATCAAGTATTACCATGAGGCAGGGACCGTAGTCCACGTGTAAGTGCGATAAGCTGCAACAGAATGAAAAAAGTCGAAAAGTACCGGGAAGAAGATGACGAAATATATCAGGAAGGTAGAACAAACAGTTACAGTGACCTTCCCAGACCCGTCCAGTGAGTTAGAATAGGAGACAGGACAATTACCCATATAAGGAGAACAGAATATGAACATGAAGCATAGATAAAAATTCTTACTAAGCAAGTGATTCATAGAAGAAATGAATAAACGAGAATTACACTAACAGCATTTCAAGGGGGATCAAATCGTAGTATCAAACTGGCTAAAGTTACATATTTTTAGCGGAAATGAAATTCAAAACATTAAATGTTAATGTATCTTATTTTCCGACTTTATTATGTTTAAAATTTTTTTAGTTTATTTTATTATTTTTCATTTTTATTAAATTATATAATTAATAAATAATTATAATATTTTTTCCCTATTAATAGCCGCCATAATTGGGAAAGTAGTCTCGGATGTTATCGAGTGGTAGTTGATACACTGAGCTGATTATTTTAATTACGAAATTGGGAGGATATGCATTATTAGTCGCTGCATTTAATAATTCTATAAAATGTGCTAATTTATAATTTTCATCACAAATTTTATTAATTCTAAGAACCTGGTTTGATATAGTATTTCTAAACACTGATATATATAAACAAGAGACAAAGTGTTGAATTTTTGATGTAATAAAATTAAAATCTTGTCTTTTATTATATAAGTTTATAGCCAGATTACAATTTTGTAAATCTAAATTGAAATCTAAAAAGTTTGCAACATTAGAGTTATTATTACTTGCAGTTACTTGTAAATTATTAGGATAAAAGTTAAATACTATAGGATTATTATTATGGGATACACATAATATGCCATCTAAATATCTAAACATGTGCATATCATGATGCAACCCTGGATTAATGTTCTTTTCACCGAAGAATAAATACAGATTAGCTAATAATGATGAGCCCCTCCCCCCCTTATGGGATACTGTCCTACCGCCACGAGAAAGTCTCTGAACAGGGTTGCCGCAAGTAGACGAGTCGAAGAAAGGAGGGAGAAAGGTTTAAAATCGACTGCAACATTTGGCAAATCAAGCGCACTTCGTTAAGCGAAGAATCCGTTTCGTTTATCATGATGTACTAAAAGAAAATAGATGTTTTTTATCCGCCAGTTAAACAAAATTTTCGTATTAAATGACATTAAATTATAAATTAACTTAAAAATTTCTCGTCATTTAAACTCAGAAAATAATTTGTTATAGGTGACAGCGGCTACGGGAAGCCGTCAATCTATTAGAACAAAGTAGTTTTAGATATTTTCTTTCGGGTTCGGACGATTTTGGGAGAGAAAAGCTTACAATTTAAAACTAGAATTTATATTATTTTGTTTAAAACTAAATTTCGAATTAGATGAGATTTATTACAGTTTTCAATCAGCAAGTTACACAATTATTAGCCAGCAAGAAGGAAAAAATAAATGATAAATAAGCAAAATTATGACTAAAATATTCATTCTTTTCATATTTTTTAATCAATTATAAAATATTCATTCACATTCATTGGAATAACTATTATCTACTATGTCCGAATCACTTGAAATGTTTTTACTTGAAGAAGAGTCTGAATCGCTATCCGACAGATTTATCACTAATTTCTTCACAATATCTTCTATCAGTCCATCTTTCTTCCAATAAATATTCTCTATGTTCACAGTGTTTTTTCCATTCATTTTTGTGTTACTTTTAAAATAGCTTCTTTAAGCAATAATTGTAAATTGTTCAAATAGATGATAAAGTACTTATCTCAGTGTCATTAAGTGATTTCCCCTCACGTTTTATCTTTTTAACTGAATGACGCTGAAACCTCTGTCGCTTCCGCAGTTCTCTTCATTGCATTTGAAATTGGTATTTTTAGAGAATTTGCGGTTTTTCCTCTTCAAAAAATGCCGTAACATTGTGGACTATTGCACATGCTTGCGAATGCAAAGTCTTTCCACTTTTAAATGCAGTCATTTTTCAACTAGACAAAATCCACAAAGTGTGCAACACAGTACAAGTTACTTCACAGCTTTAAAAATCACAGAATGCGAGCGTCTAGCAGTGACCCCAGTACAAAGCGAAATGCGACTTTCGTCGGTTCTATCTGCGCCAAATCGAAAAAAGCGCTTTCCGTCACACCTAAAATGCAGTGGAATAACCTGTTTCCATAGCGACCGCCACCAAAACGTCTGCTGTCTGGGGACTTTCTCGTGGCGGTAGGACAGTACCAAACTGTTACTTATAAAAAGAATCACCATGTTGAATGTACACTCACGGACAATGAAAGTTGCGCACCAAGAAGAAAACATGGTACAACCGCGAAATGGAGTAAATAGCTAGAGGGCGGGCTGGTATGCAAATGATCCCAGTCTGGTGTGATTGTGCATGACCGTACACCCGTAAATGTCACTGCAAGCATGAGACAGCGACCTTATAAACTGGCGTGTAGTCGACGCCCCATCAATGACAGAAGCTTCGGCCGACGCAGGCACGAGTAAGGAGGGAAAAGAATAATAGGTAGATGCCAGAAACGTCGATATACGCAATTGACGGACTTCAAGAGAGGCCTGATCATCGGGCTGAAACTTGCAGGGTGGTCAGCGCACCGGATAGCCTGTCACGTGGATCATTCGGACTATACCGTCCGACGGTGTTTGGTGCACTGGTCACGGAAAGCCACCCAGACACGGAGGATCGGCTCTGGACGGAGCATGCACACTAAGAGTAGAGAGGATCGAATGATCGTGCAGCAGGCACGTATAGAGTACACGATAACCCGATTCGCGATGCAGGCACACGTAGCGGTTCCTGTGTGCCCGCAAACCATATCTGGACGCTTGAAGGAAGCGAATCTGCGATCCCAACATCCCTTACGTGTACTGCCGTTAACACGGGAACACCGGCCGGCGTCTCCTGTTGCAATGGTGTCGGGGCCAGAGCAACGTGGAATGCCTCAGATTGGCGATGTGTGGTGTTTAGCGATGAGTACCGCTTCGTTTTGGTGAGCGATGATCAGCGTGTCCGGGTGTGGAGGTTCCCTGCACAACGCCACAATTCTAACCTCGTTATCGAGCGCCACACAAACCTCACTGCAGGCATCATGGGCTCGGGGGCCCATAGCCAACGACAACCGATCCGCTCTAGTAGTGATATCTGGAACATTGACGGGCCAGCTGTACGTGGATGAGATTCTACGGCCCCATGTGCTCCCATTCGTTGCTGGGATTAAAGATGCGCAATTACAGCAGGATAATGCCCGGCCGCACACGGCTCGGGTCGTCCAGGTCTGCCTGAGTCATGTCCAGACACTTTCATGGCCTGCCCGCTTCGCAGACCTGTCCCCTATCGAGCATGTGTGGCACCAGTTTTAACACCAGCTGCCTCGTTTCTGCAATCTTCGAGATTTGGAACGTAACGTCCAACAGGTGTGAACTCGTCTGCCGCAGGACAACATCAGGCGTCTGTTCGACACCATGCCGGACCGTATTACTGCTTGTACCGCAGTACGATGCGGTGCGACGCGCTATTGAGTATGACAGGACTGTGTACCACAGCTTCCTCTGTACGTGTTCTGCTGCTCAGTATTTTTGATCATGTATATCATTCATCTGTATCCTTTCATCAATAAAATTTCAGGTCCATCCTATGCTTCCTTCTTGGTGCGCAACTTTCATTGTCCATGAGTGTAATTCTTATAGAGAGTGAAATTAAGTAATATTTTAAAAAAGAAAAGTTGAATATTTTAGGGTGATATTATATTTTTCAAAAATTTCTAAAATAATTCTATACAGATCATCTATATCTATATTATTGAACAAATCTTTGTAATTAAAAGTATAAATACTATGGATATTAGTAAGAGATTTTAATTTCTTAACTAATTTAAAGCTGTTTTTCACAATATGACAATTATTTGAGATATCTACTGACAAAGAAACTTTATTTGAATTTTTTAATAATAATTTACCAGCATTAATAATATAAGAATTATGTCCACAAGTAATAGTTCGATAAGCTAAAGGGGATTTATGAAACCTGGGTACTAAAACAAAATATGGAATGTTATTACAACTATTTTTTAGATGGATTTGCTTATATTTGACTGATATTCTTTCCATTGGATAAGATTTTAAAGTTAGTATTATGTAAATTAAAGATTGAATTATTAAGTAAGTGTGACTGGAGGGTACTTATATAGTAATATTTACAAATGATTGAGTAGTTACTACTAGTCTTATCCACATAAGTAATAACAAAATCATTTTGCATTTCTTTAATATCCTTTTTAATTGAATTAAGTTTATATGATTTATTAATTTTCTGAATGTAAATATAATGATTTAAGCATTGCTCCATAAGACGCTCCAGGGTTTGAAGGCTTTTACAGGAATTTGATATTCATAACTGATTTTATAGATAAACTTATTTAAGTCAAGAATTAAATCTTTACCAATTGATTTATGTTTAAATTTAATAGGTAAACTATACTTAGTACCTAGTAACATCAGTGATCTCAGTGTATCACAATTAATAATATTTAGATTTCCCGTTATTACATGTCTATATATATATATACACACACACACACATACATATATATATATATATATATATATATATAATATCTTAATATATATATTATATAAATAAAAAACTGTAAATATCCAAATTATCAAATTAAAAACAGCAATCACACTTAATTTTTTTAACCTGTATATATTTCTGTCTGAGTAGATAACTTTAGTGTCTGGTTTTCCACTTATAAATTGATACATATGTATTCATTTTATAGCAATGTGCCGGCCTCCGGGCGTATTGTCGTGACATAAATATTGCTTTAATCGGGTTGAGGAGGTCACAACCCCCAGGCCAACTTTTGGTACTTTGCTTTCAAATCTTATTTTTCCTTTATATATATATATATATATATATATATATATATGTATATATATATAAGAAAGTCAATATTACTACAAAACGTTGAACCTGATCTGCGTAAAATATCAAGACAATAGGCGCAATGCTGCTCTATAATGCCCTGTATAATATAAGTGTCATAAAGAACAATATAAGAAAAATAGCCAACGGGGAAATACGTAATGGTCTAGGGGGATTGTGACCCCTATTTCCCCATTATAGTCGACTTTTACTCCTAAGGAAACACTCGCGGAGCCGATAGTTACTTGTGGCCATATTTTCATGTAACATCAAAGCAAAATACGAACTGCATAAGAATTTACAAGGACCAAGTGGACATAAAAAGCAAAAGATCAACTTAACAAGAAAGATCAATCATGCATAAAGCATTGATTATGAAACACTTTCCAACTTCAATGCAATTTTATTTAAACATCTCTAAAATGCCATACATTCCTCGGTAAAAATTTTAAAATTATCACAATACTACATTAATTTATTATATTTGAAAACTTAAAACGTCATTAAAAATATGAACTTCATTTAAATGACGGCACTGAAATATAAATTGCCTGGTTTAACCATCTCTAAAATGCGATACATTCCTCGGTAATATTTTTAAAATTATCATAACACTACATTAATTTATTATATTTAAAATCTTCATCAAAAACAACTGAAATTTATTCAAATGACGTTATCAAAATATAACACGCCTGGCTCTCTCTATAAAAGCAGCATTTCATTCATAAACATTTTTCCATTCATTTTATTCATCCCAATACTATAATAATTTATTTTATTTAAAAACTTAAGACCATGGAGGTACAAGTAATTAAACTCTATGTTTAAAACGTCATCGAAAAAATCGTCCTTCTCTTTGTAAAATCAATGAATATTTCATTCATATCAGCTATATTGCAGACTCCATGAGCTAAATAATTTTGCGTTAAAGAAATGCAGCAATTCTTATACAACTCATTCTACATATTTTGCTGTTTACATTTTCCATAAGAGAAAAGTAGGCTTCGTTGTAGAAATAATCAAATTTGGATGCTCATTTAAACTCAGTATGTAGATGCACAGAATTTAAGCAAAAATAAAGCGGTTTTAAGACGAATACAACATTAAATATGAATTAAAAAGAACTTTAAAAATCACGATTTTGACACAAGATGGATGTCATATTTTATTTTGAAGTGCGTCACGTGGTCTCTTCATATAATGGTCACGTGATAGCTTCATATGAAAGGTGTAATTATTATTTTAATTTTATTTAAAAAAAACTACTGAATATATTTTGCTGAATTTTTTTTTTGTATATTTTATGGGATAATTTGAATATTTACTTAAACATTCGAAGCAATTTGTGAATTTTAAATCCGCTTATAAAATGTTTGAAACATTAGGTCCCATAGGGTTCAATGTATTTCATTTTTTCAATTTAGGTTCAATCCAAAACTAATTGGGTGATATTATTAATTTATAGTCCCATACGTCCCACAGACCGTCTGAAAAACATACTAAAATTTCATTTTGATACAGTCATTTTTACGGCAGTTAACGTGCTAACGGACAGGCAGACAGACAGATAAACAGACAGAATGAACAAAATCATAAACACTTTTTAACTTTGTTGTAAAGTGTTAAAAATGAAAAAAGTCGAATAACCTAAAACCCTATACGTCAATGTCTTTTACGTGTCGTACAAGTTATATCCGGAAGAAAACGGAGAGAAACTCAAGTTGTAGTTAATAGCGTTGCCAATTTTTTAACACTTTACAACAAAGTTGAAAAGTGTTTATGTCTTTGCTGCCGTAAAATTTTAACTGCCGTAAAAATGATTTAATCAAAATGAAATTTTAGTATGTTGTTCAGACGGTCTGTAGGACCTATGGGAATATAAATGAATAATATCACCCAATTAGTTTTGGATTGAACCCGGGTTGAAGAAATGAAATACATTGAACCCTACGGGACCTAATTTTTCAAACACTTTTTAAGCGGATTTAAAATTCACAAATTGCTTCGAAATTTTTAGGTAATATTCAAATTATTCCATAAAATATATAAGAAAAATTCAGCGAAGTATATTCAGTAGTTTTTTAAATGAAAATTAAAATAATAATTACACCTTTTATATGAAGCGGTCACGTGACCAATATATGAAGAGATCACGTGACACACTTTAAAATAAAATATGGCACCCATTTTGTGTCAATATCGTGATTTTTAAAGTTCATTTTATTCATATTTAGTGGTGTATCCTTCCAAAAACCGCTGAATTTTTGCTTAAATTCTGTGCATCTACATACACAAACAACGCAATTACAATATATTTGAGTTTATATGAGCATCCAAATTTGATTATTTCTACAACGAAGCCTATTTTCCACTTATGTATGATGTACACAGCAAAATATATAGAGTGAGTGTATAAGAATTGCTGTATTTCTTTAACGCAAAATTATTTAGCTCATGGGGTCTGCATAGCTGATATGAATGAAATATTCATTGATTTTACAGAGAGAAGGGCGATTTTTTTCGATGAAGTTTTAAGCATAGAGTTTAATTACTTGTAGCTCCATGGTCTTGAGTTTTTAAATAAAATAAATTATTATAGTGTCGTGATGAATGAAATGAATGGGAAAATATTTATGAATGAAATGCTGCTTTTATAGAGAGAGCCAGGCGTGTTATTTTTTCTATGACGTCATTTGAAAGAATTTCAGTGGTTTTCGATGATGTTTTCAAATATAATAAATTATCGTAGTATTATGATAATTTTAAAAATATTACCGAGGAATGTATCGCATTTTAGAGATGTTTAAACCAGACAATTAATATTTCAATGTCGTCATTTGAATGAAGTTTTCGATAAAGTTTTAAGTTTTCAAATATAATAAATTAATGTAATATTGTCATAAGTTTTAAACTATTACCGAGGAATTATATAGCATTTTAGAGATGTTTAAATAAATTTGCATTGAAGTTGGAAAGTGTTTCATAATCAATGCTTTAAGCATGATTGATCTTTCTTGTTTTAAATTGAAGCTGTTGCCAAAATCACATCGAAATGCATCATTCACGTTGTTGTGGATTGTATTACAATAATATTTGATAAAGCCAATGGGATAGTTCTGCTTCATTGCTTCCATGATAAAGATTTTATCACTCTTGATACGGTCACATTTATAAGTATGCATTCTATCATTACGTATGGGATGATTCATAACGACATTGCGAAATATGGCGTAACTCAAATTCCATTTCCAGTTGATGATATAATTGATTTTAATGTCGAATTGCTTTTGTTTGTCGTACAATCTTGTATGTAATGGTTCGTTTGCAGTGCAGCAATACCCTTCTTTTGTTGATAGTAACTTCTTTTGTTGATAGTAGATTCCCATGGGAGGAGGATGCTCCTCAATGTTAGCAGATCTTTACCTTAAGAAATACGAAAAAGGAACACATGTATTGAATGAAATGCCATATTTCAGATTTGTCGATGACGTCTTCATAGGGCAATATAAAAACAGCATCAACTTCGACTTCGGATTTTATCCAACCAATTTAGAATTAATCGAGACTAACGAGCTTCAAAAAAACGAGTTTAATTACCTCGATATTTGTATTAACTTCCCTGCAGACGAACCATTACATACAGGATTGTACGACAAACGAAAGCAATTCGACATTAAAATAAATTATATCATCAACTGGAAATCGAATTTGAGTTACGCCATATTTCTCAATGTCGTTATGAATCATTTCATACGTAATGATAGAATGCATACTTATAAATGTGACCATATCAAGAGTGATAAAATCTTTATCATAGAAGCAATGAAGCAGAACTATCCCATTGGCTTTATCAAACATTATTATAATACAATTCACAACAACGTGAACGATGCATTTCGATGTGATTTTGGCAACAGCTTCAATTTATAAAAAATTGGCAACGCTATTAACTACAACTTGAGATTCTCTCCCTTTTCTTCTGGATATAACTTGTACGACACATTAAAGACATTGAGTATAGGGTTTTAGGTTATTCGACTTTTTCCATTTTTAAGTAGATCTTTTGTTTTTTATGTCCACTTGGCCCTTGTTAATTCTTATGCAGTACGATTTTTGCTTTGATGTTACATGGAAATATGGCCACAGGTATCTAGGCTCCGGGAGTGTTTCCTTAGGAGTAAAAGTCGACTATAACCGGGAACTGGGGGTGCCAATCCCCCTAGGCCATTACGTATTTTCCTGTTGGCTATTTCTCTTATATTGTTCTTTATTACACTTATATTATATATATATATATCTATATATAAAATTGAAAGATTTTAATCGAAAATTACGCATAAACTACTGTATGTACAAAAAAACCCATCACTAGCATATCTGTTACAAATGAGTAACTATAGACCAAGACTAAGGATAAAGATAGAAGGTAACATATCACTACAAGGTAAGGGGGATGAGAAGAATATTAGGATATATATCTTTATTATACATATAAATACATTTATATATAGATATATATAAATATATATATAAATATATATATATATATATATATATAAATATATATATATATATATATATATATATATATATATATATATATATATATATATATATATATATATATATATATATATATATATATATATATATATATATATATATATATATATATATAGGGTGTTCCAAGAACATTTACCTCGGCTTTTATTCCTTAAATATTGATCTTAGACATATATAAAAAATTAAAAAGTTATGTAAGGTACATAATTTTATGAAATCGATTAAAATTTTCAAAGGAATTAAATTTTAAGAAATACGAAATTAAAATTTTTATATGGCTCCCGTACAAAAACATTTCCAAGGAGTAAAATGTGCTCCACACACTAATAAGGTGATGTACAATATTTCAGAATTTTATCACAAAAAGTACCAGAGATATGAAAAAACAAAAATTCTGACTTAAACCACTTTTCGATGCATCGACATGGGTTCTCAGAGGGGGAAAATCATGTCGGCAGAACGCGTTTCAGGGGTAATACATAAATTACGAAAGAAAATAATGATTACATAAATAAATAATAATGTTGCTATTTATTGGTACAAAAGTATCTACACTGTGTAGAAATAATAACTTTACACAAAAATTACAAAGCCTGTTCAAAATATTTTTCATCCATGCCAAAGATCCATTAATGGTAAGAGGCAGATATTATTTGCCTATGATGCATTTCTGAGCTGCATCATTTGCACTCTTGCTGTAAACATTTACATTTTAATTTGTGATTAATCCCTCACCAACTCTGTTTAAATATATCTCTGAGACTTTTTATGATAAAATGCTGAAATTTTGTACATCACCTTATTAATGTATGAGGCACATTTTACTCATTGGAAATGTTTTTGTACGGGGGGCAGTATAAAAATTTAAATTTTGTATTTCTTCAAATTTAATCCCCTGAAAATTTTTATCGATTTCATAAAATTCTGTATCCTTTTTTACGCAACTTTATAATTTATTATATATGTCTAGGATCAATATTTAAGGAATAAAAGCCAAGGTCAATGTGTTTCGAACACCCTGTGTATACAGGGTGGCCATAAAATAACGTGAGGTGTAATCGAGTAATGAATGTGATGTGTAATCGAGTAATGAATTGGACGAAACGTAACAAAATTCAGTGGACATATACAGAAGAATATGCGGTTTCGATTTCTAAAAGAAAAAATTGGTTCTAAAAGTCACCCACAGGGGGGAATTATGGCGCTGTTTACCGAGTAAAATGCACTAATTTGCATAATCGCGTTCCGTGTAGCGATCATATGGATGAAAGGAAAGGCTAGGAGAATTCTCATCATTCGGAGGCGATCTACTTTGTACCTTTCGATGGTTCTTGCCTTACATCACCCCGCTTTGTTAGTAAAGTTGTATTATCAGCGGACCGAGAATGCCAATGCTGCTCTTTGTGAATTTCGGCGGTTGAAGAAGTTACGACGAGAACCGATGAGCTTAACAAACTTATAAAACATGATTCAGCGATTTAAAACTACCGGTGGAAAATGTCGTGCAAAGCATGCAGTTAGATTTTGGAACATCAGAATGGTGGTCATGTTGAACCTCATTTGTAATTAACAATAAAAGTTGCCATGCATTGTTAAAAAAATTGAAGTATATTGTCTCATTTGGCATTTACTCATTCATTATTTACACTACTATCCTTTTGCAGCGCCAAAATTTTCCCTGGAGGCGACTTTTGGAACTAATTTTATTTTTTAGAAATGGAAACGCATGTTCCATTTTGTGCGCCCTCCGAATTTTGTTACGTTTCGTCTAATACATTACTCGCTAGAGGGCTCTGAACACCTCACGTTATTTTATGGCCACCCTGTATATATAAATAAATGTATATATATATATATATAAAAATTGAAAGATTTTAATCAAAAATATATATACAGGGTGTCCCAAAAAGATTGAAGCGGGTTTAAATTTTTTACCTGTTGGAGATAAGAGGGCAATGTAAATTGAAGAAATGTTTAAAGTAAGGTAGGAAATAAGACTACGTTAATGAAATAGTCCTCCCATTAATTTTCAAATGTTACACTTTTAAATTTTTATTCCACCCCTTAAACAAATTTGATCAATCAGAAAATTTTTATTTTTAATGCAACGAGATCATTAAAAAAACGCATATCTGTATATTTAAAATCAACTGAATTATGATAAAGGAAAAAATCTGACTGATGCCACTTTTTCGTACCATGTGAAAGGCTGTTTTATCAGCGAAAATAAGGATCATAAACAAATTGACAATGGAAATTGTTTAGATCAAAAATACTTTAATATGTGTCAAAATTTTTTATCATAAATGCATCTGACTAAAGCATTACACAGAGAGAGATCATATAAAGCAGTGGTACTCACTACTCAGTTGGGTATCCTATGTATTATCATCTAGTTTTATCTTTTTTGTGATATGTCACAAAATTACATTTCTAATATGATATACGGTCCCCATTCACAATGTTCAATTTTTAATTAAATATAACTCGCTCAATTTTAAAGATACAGATATGCAGTTTTTTTAATGATCTTGTTGCATTTAAAATAAAAAATTTCTGATTGACCAAATTTGTATAAAGAGGTCGTATAAAAATTTAAAAAGTAAATCTTTTTGAAAATTAATGGCAGGACTATTTTATTAACGTAGTCTTATTTACTACCTTACTTTCAAGATTTTTGCAATTTACATTGCCCACTTATCTCCAACATGTAAAGAATTAAAGAACGTTTCAATCTTTTTGGGACATCCTGTATATATATATATACAGGATATACAAAAACAGGATACAAAAATATACAAAAGCTAAGCATAGTTGCTGCTTATGTGAAAATTTCAGGAAATCTACATCGGAATGGAAGGAAACGCGGTATGCGGATGTAATATTGTTATAGAAGAAGAAAACAATGCAAAACAAGGTTAATAACGATATTTATTATCCAAAGAAAAAGGCTGAAAGAAAAAGGTTTACAATATATGTGTCAACCTCAGTGAAACAGAATGATTAAAACAAGGTGATGTTGCAGTTTAATACAGTGTGGGGAAACCTCGGGTAGCCACGCATGCTGCACAACGATTTCCCATACTTTCGATGAGGATTTGGATGAGTAGTTTGCTCAAAGAGTTCCAAGCCTCACGGAGAGCAGGTTTCAATCCAGTAACGGAGCTTGGTGGTTAGCAAAGGGCTGCAATATGTCTCCCGAGCATATCCCACATATGCTCTATTGGATGCTGATCAGGAGAATTGACAGGCCACTTCATGTGCTGGATATCTTCAGTTTGAAGGAAGTCGTCGACCAGGGCCGCATGGTGAAGAGGCGCGTTACCAACCATGAATATGAAATCAGGTCCAAAGGCACCTCGAAACAATCGAACGGTAGGCTCAAGGACTTCGTGTCTGTATCTTTAACCGGTCACCGATCCCTTGTCAGAGATTTGGAGGTTTGTGCGGCTGTCCATAATGATGCCTGCCCAGACCATGACTCCCAAACAAAAAACGATGTCTTTCTGTGATGTTTCCCGGATGAAAACGCGTTCCACGTTCTCCCCAGATTATGGTACGACGAGAATCAGTTTGCAGGCTAAACCTGGCCTCGTCACTGAACATGACATTGCCCCATTGTTGTCCACTCCACTGCCAATGTTCCAAACTCCACTGTAAATGTACGCGTTTCTGTGCAGACGTCAGGAGGATGCAAACTTCTGGTCGTCTGGCATAGAGACTAACGTGTCTGAGCGTCACCTCCGAGAGTAGAAGCCGGAGCACTAACTTTTGCCGTCTCGGCTTGTAGGCCCACTGCGAATTGGTCTTCCAGATCGCGACTGGAGCTTCTGCTATTTGCTTCTCTTATGTTTCTCTATTCGATGTAAAGGAATAATAATTTGTCAGTAAAGCAATAATATTAATTAAATTTGTAAGTTTAAAATTTTCAATACTTACAAATCGTAGAACAAACAAAGTGAAAGGTAAGAAAATGCTGTATATATGTTTGTTCACAAATAATTCGATAATTTACATTAAAATGGGTGATTTAAAAGATTAATATTGCTTTAAATTTCTTAAAATAAAATTTATAAGGACTCAAATTTATTCTGAGAGTAAAGATGAATGGATTTCATTCAGTTAGCCAATAATGTTTTAATAAAAGCTTAAAAAAGAACCCTGGGTATTTATTGCTTAATCAGGCATTTTATTTAAATAATTTTTCAGTAAATTCACTTAGAGCTAAAGTATGCTGAAACTAAAATGATTACTGAATACTATATTTTTGTTTGAATATCATAATGTAATCACAAAAAATAAACTCAATTTAACCTTCAATATGCGTATTTATTTATTCGTTGTTGTTATTTTTGAAAATTGTTAAATGGTATAGAATAAAGATAAAATACTAGTTAAATACCATTCATTAACATATGCACTATAATCTGTAGAAGTTCAGGTTTTCTAATATTGCACATCTTATATTCCTTTTCTACTACCACACATTAACAAATAGTAAACAATTTTGCTTAATTATAAAGTTTCAAATACCTCAGGGGCATTGCAAATATAATAAAGCTGTATAATAGAACCATCTGGTATTAATATTTCATTTATAACTGCATTGAATTGAAAATATAAGAAAGATTAAATTAGCTTTGTATTATTAAAATAACATTAACTAATATCATGAAATATGCAATTGTAACCTGAAACTGTAAGTTGGTTACTTTACTTTTTTCCAAGTAATTTTAACAATTTTCAATAATATAATAACACTTTATTCGCTACATTAAAAAAATGTGCACAACCTAAATGCAAATGTCTTCTTAACCCATTCTTTAAAAATTTCAGCATGCCCTAACAAATATTAAAAAATATACATACCATATATTAAGATAATAAATCTTTTACATGCAATTACTTACTTAACAAATGGTTAAAAATATGCTATTTGATGTATGAAATATTACATTTTATATTATTATTTTACTTTCATAACTTTAATGTAGCATTCTTATTGCTAGGATCTCTTAATATTGACAATATCTTAAAAAGAGGATGAAAATTTTTTATCTATATAAATAAAATGGAAAATACATCTATCTGTGTGTTTATCTCTTTTTTATCATCAGGGTAGAACAGCTGCATCGAATTTCATGAACATTTTGTGGGTGGTCTCGGAATAGCCCCACTTAAAATTTAGTCCATGTATCGAATTTCTAGGACCAGGGATTGTCGAGATTTAAATAAAAATCGCAGAATTAAACCTTCCATAGAAATATCATTATACAGATGATATATTTTCCGCAAATTTATTAAAAAAATTATATCATGATGCTTAGTAACGCAACTAAATTAATTGTGTTTATTAGGCAGATGATTATTATTGAATATTTTCCGATTTAAATAAAGAAATTGATATAAAAGAATTTTATAAATGATTGCACTTTCATTTTCAGCTAGATCACATCAATTACAGCTTTCGGGTTTAAATATTGCTGGAATTTAATAACATTTTCAATTTAACACCTCATATGTTTTATTTTGTCAAAAACTCATGATTCATTTAGTCAATTAATTCATATATTGTGATTAGTCAATTACTTCATATATTTCGTTTTGTCAATGAATTCATATATTGTGCTTAGCCAAATGTTGAAACAGAATAAAAGTGATAATACCAATTTAGCGCTTTTATTTTTGTATATATTGATCCAATTTCATATATGTTTTATAATTTGCTTGTAAATGGGATCAGGATGTTTTATTCCTCAGATCTGTTTGTAAAGATAATTTTGTATAGTAAACACAGAAAGGAGAATTCAGTTTAGTAGAATTAAGTGAAAGAATAATTAAATTAAATATTTTAATAGAATGTTTTGAGTAACAATGTCATTTAGAATACTGTAGGAATTTGCACATATTTTAAATCATGAGTGATGTCGGGTATATCTGCTATTAGCAGTGTACATAAAATTGTAAGTTGTGTATCTATCTGTCTGTTTATTATCTCAGCACGGTAGAATTCACCTATTTTATTTTTATTAGAATTATTATAAAATTTCAAAAATAAAGACTCCAAATATCAAAATTTCACTGTAAATTCGGAATTTTAAGATTCTTGTATTATGTAATCAGTACGAAGAACGGGCATACTGCTAGTCTTTTATAACATATCACAAAACTAACAACATTATTAAAATTATTTTAAAATATATGCAGGAAACTGATTAATTTATGACAACAAATTATGTACACTAGGCAAATGCAATGAATGACACAAGCTAACCTGATAAAATACATATTTTAAACATTGAATGAATTTAATTACTTCAATTATTTAACAAAGCTTGATTTTACAAGTGCCTAGGTAGTTAGTTCTTTTAATCAATGTGACAACAAAAAAATTTTAAAACTTGTCTAGTAAAGTCTATAAAGCTTGTTGACGTTATAATTAGCAACAAAACAATTTAGAATCCAGTTAGCTTTAATTGAAAAGAAATTTCGACAATAAGGAATAATATTATTTAAATATTTTGAATGGTATATATTTAAAATATTAAGCGATTTTAAATGACATGAGAAGAAGCAAAATATGGTAAGCACTTACTTCTAAGGAACATCATCCGAATATATCTACTCAATATTATATACACTGTATCACGAGAAAAAAAAGAGGTACCCGTATAAAATCATGGAAATAAGAAATTAAACGAAACAAAATTAAATCATGCACACAAACACGATAAAGGAAGTGTCTAAAGAACAAAATCAGTTGATCGTTATATCCACCAGCCATTTACTCAATGATTCCTTCTTTGTGTGGACTGCTGGGGAGAATTTTCCAGAAAGGAAAATGTCAGGGAAATTCGAAGGCCAGATTTGGGCCTACAAAGCACAACGCGATCCACTCTCGAGGGGGGCTGCGCTTTGGCCTTCTGCTCTCGAAGGTGACGGTCTGAGTCTTCTCTAAACAGTTTGTCTCGAAACAGTGACTCCTGTGGCTGCTGTCAGGGCTGAACCCAGTTGTCTGGCAGAACGTTTCCTCTGATGTCGCGCAGTTATCACCAAATATCGGTCTTGCCGAGAAGTTGTCACCCTTGGCCGACCTGGTACTGGTCATCGGGTAACATCTCCAGTGGTTGGGCACCTTTGCCACAGTCTGGAGATCACACACTGAGGCACATTCTGAATTCGAGACGCTTCGGTTTGGGATCGACCGGATTCCAGCATTTCAATAATTCGTCCCTGCAAAAACATGTCCAGTTGGCATCTTTGTGACATCTTTTTGATTGTTAGCAAAGCTCCGTACCACAGCAATTGCGAAATTCTGTCTCAACTGGCCCCATGCCGCTCGAGACAGTTTTTTACTCGTTCCGACGTGCGCCGGTGCTTTGCGCATGTCACCGTCGACTGGACTGTTTTGCACATGCACAATGATTTACCTTCGTCTCACGATTCTTCACAACTGATTGTGAACCATCGTATCCATATTAGCTTCGAATTTTTCGCATTTTACGAATTATGCTTAACTTTTGGACATGAGTATATATATATATATATATATATATATATATATATATAGCATAGTAAACATATAAAATTAAAATTAATTCTACAGTTATCCAATTTTTCTCCAGAAGTTGACGCAAAGCAGCACACTCTCCTAAAGTAACATACACGATTCATATGAAAAAAAGGGGGAGAAAAGCAAGGCATAAAATGGTAGAGGGGGATGGCGACTCCTCTTTTCGTATAAAAGACTGCTTTTATGCCCGGGTAACACTCACGGTACCAATGCCATGCAGTAGCCATACTTCCGTAAATGTGTCAAGTCAAAAACACTCGAAAAAGTGCAAAATAAACAAATAGGAATCAACCAGGATCGCAAGGGAAAGGAAAAGAATGGAAATGCAGCAAATGCCCCTGTCGGTTAAGACAGAGCGCATTATATATAAAAGCAGTTTACGCATGCGTAATTCATTATTTTCACTTTCATCGTTCTATACCTCTGTCATATCCTTTAAGTAAGCATTTTCTCCCTTTTTTGTATTAAATAGGGAATTATAATAACATGTCAGGAAGCCAATTGGATAATTCCGTTTCATTGCCTCCTTCATAATATTCCTATTCTGCATGATGCAATCAGACTTGAAAGTATTAATGCGTTGATTTCTTTTGAGGTGACCAATGACGACATTTCTGAAAATGTTTTGGTCAAATTGGATCTCCAATCAATAATGTGATTGATTTTCATATTGAAATTGTTTCTCTTGTCATATAAGACGGTATATGTACCATATCTACTGTCATGTTTTAGTGTGATATCTAGAAAATCAACACTATCTTCCTCCAAGGAGGAAGATATTTCTTACCTTTATCTCGAAAGTGCTTTTTATTATATACCGTATCACCTTATACTTTTTACTTTAAAATAAAAAAGAAAACTAATTACATGGTCAAATATATAGAGTGTTAATTAATCAACATTAATTTAATTTAAAATAAGGTAATTTTTGTAAATATCTCGCTTATTTGTCATTTAAAGGAAAATTATTTTCAATATTCTTATTAATCACGAAAATCAACAAATTTTATCTAAATAAAAATTTATTGTAGCTTTTCAAATAACAAAAATGTAAATCGGAATCGTTACGCAGTATCGTCGTCCTATATATTTTTTAACATAACAATGATATTTATTTATGTTTTATGATATTTAAAATTTAGTATGCTATCTTGCAAATTAAAAAAATATATTTAAGGAAGGTACTTACTAGGCAGGAACAACAATACACTTAAATATGTGATTTAAAAAAAAAAAAAACTCCACAGAACACAACTTATGAGACATATATCGAGCCTCTATTATGCACAATTAACTTCCACGAGTTATACCAGATAGACCTCGCCTTTGCATCCATGTGATATCTACGCCACACAGATTATTTTAACAGTGCAATAAATTCCCTCATTTTTCTCCTCTTTCAATATGGATATACGTATAACTTACAATGAATTTTAACTGTGTCTAAATTGCTTATTTCTTAAATTAGAAATAAATTAATTAAATATTTGCTAAATTAAAGAATAATTTTATTATTTTAATTTGACATTTAAACGAAAAAGTGCATTTAAAGACATTATGAACACATTTCGAATATTTCGGAAATAAATCTTTCCACCAGTACGTGTAAATCTGTGAGGTGGGAATGCATGTATCACTATGAAAATTTATATGCAGATGTACACTGTAAATATTTGAATTAGGTAGAATATTTTGTAATTAACGTGATTTGAACACGGATGAAAGAAAGAGTGTCGAAAACATGGTGCAATCAAAAATAGTGTGGTAACTTTCTGAGAGGGTAAACCGGGTTTCGAAGAAGTAGAGTTTAAGGCATATAAGGTAATTAATGTGATTTGACCACTGATGGGAGAAAAAGAGACAGCGAGAGAGAAAGAATGTCAGAATTATAGTGCGGTAGCAGCCGGAGGCGGCGACGTTGGTTCGAAGAAGTGAGGTTTAAGATATACAGGACATCCCAAAAAAAAATTGAAACGCGGTTTAATTTTTTACCTGTTGGAGGTACATGGGCAATGTAAATTGCAAAAATGTTGCAAGTAAGGTAAGAAATAAGACTACGTTATTGAAATAGTCCTCCCATTAATTTTCAAAAAGTTACACTTTTTAAATTTTTATACGACCCCCTTAGACAAATTTGGTCAATCAGAAAATTTTTATTTTTAATGCAACAAGATCATTAAAAAAACCCACATATCTTTAAAATCAACTGAATAATTATAAAGGAAAAAAATCTGACTTATGCCACTTTTCCGTACCATGTGACAGGCTGTTTCATCAGTGAAAATAAGGGTCATAAACAAATTGGCAATGGAAATTGTTTAGATCAAAAATACGTTAATATGTGTCAAATTTTTTTATCACAAATGCATCTAAATAAAGCATTACACAGAGAGAGATCATATAAATCAGTGGTACTCACTATGCGGTTGGGTATCTTATGTATTATCATCCAGTTTTATCTTTTTTGTGATATGACATAAATTTACATTTCTAATTTGATAGTAGAAAAGAAATGACAGTTGAACACCCGCAGGAGCAAGAGAGCATTAATGACGTCACGGAGGATGACGTCATCGACTTATCTCATCGGATGATGTCATCCGATAAGCTTATCTTATCGGATGACGTGTTGGATGAGTGGGGTTGAAGAAGAGCTTGGAGGACATCTTGGAAATTTTGGCGACGCCGTCTATTGTCAGGTTGGAGAACTGTGGTGGCTAAAAGGAAAGAATTGGTTCTGGACAGAACTGGATTCGAACTCGGGACCTCTCGCACCGTAGGAAAGTGCTCAAACCAGTATACAGACTGAGACTTGAAGGTAGTGGATGAATGAATAATGTCTTTCCTGCGAAAGGAGTGGAAAAGTTGGGTACTTGGAATATGTTGCAATCTTCTACGAGGGGATTGTGCGAGTGAATTAAGATTTTAATTAATTTTTTTTAATGAATGAAATGTATTATGAAAAAAAATGGAATGTGCTCATAATTGAATTTTCATAACGATGAGGATTATTTTTTAATGACTGGAGCGATGGTAATTTTATTTTTATGGTTTATTTTTGGAAAGTGCTTGAAGACATTTACGAAATTTTGGGCGGTGGTGGCTCCCTCTATCCACGCTTTAATGAAATACATGCGTGTTATTGAATTTTAATAGAATTAATTTCTGAATGAGGTTTTTGTGTTAATAAATATTTTAATTAGGTAGTCGAACGATGATTTAATATTTTTAGTAGAGCTTCACGCTCATAAATGTTTTAATGAACGAAGCTAATTATTTTACGTTAAGATTTCTGTTCATCAATGAATTTTAAGGACGGGATATATGTTATGTATGTGTTATTGAATTTTAATTACTGTTTAATGAAATGATTTTTGTGGCAAGCCAATGAATAAAGTAATGGGGGATTTCTAACACTCCATAGTAAAATAGCATATGGCATTTTTAACAAGAGATGTTAATTTTACCACATTTTGGGAACAGGATTTGATCTTTTTAGAAGAGGTGTGCGTATCAGCCGTGATTTGACTGACATATTTTAAATACGCGCAAGATTTTAATGGCATGTTATAATACTCACTGAACACGTTTCGACATTTTTTTAAAAATTTTACTAGGAATGCTTTAACGATATTCATAAAAATGCTATGAAACTTTAACTTTTTTAAATTGCGCTGAAAGTCTATTTTCACGCACCAGGTGAGATTTTAATGACAGGTTATACTACTTACTGAATATGACTCGACACTTTTCTGAATGATTGTCTGTGCCACGCTATTTTTTTTATGGCATGTTTCTGAATCCATTTTGACTGTTTTTTAGCTATGAAAAATGGCTGTACTTTTGATATTCATTAAAATGCTATGAAACACGAAACTTGAACTGAAACTTTAGCTGTTTTAAACTGCGCTAAATGTCTATTTTCACATACCATGTGAGATTTTAATGCTAGGTTATAATACTCACAGAATATGACTCGACTATTTTCAGAATGATTGTGTGTACCACTTGATATTTTTATGCCAAGTTTCAGAACCTGCTGAATCCGTTTCGACTGTTTTTAGCTATGAAAAATGGCTGTATTGATTTCTTTTCAAATATATGGGAAATGGAGAATTCAAGACTTTGCTATATTTAAGAACGTAGTTATAATAAATAAGTGTACTGAATTATCAGTGAATGTAATACTTGGGAGATATTTTTAAAATAAGAAAATGCAAAAGTACTGAAAGCTTCACAAGCTAATGCTGTGCACAAATGCGACTTGCATATGTATGGAGCAAATGTGTGACATGGATGTTCTTACCAAAGTCTTCTAAAAATGGAATACATATTATTTTTAAGAGTATACTGGGTTATTTTAAAGAGTCATCTAAAATGTTATGTATTAGAAAATAGCAAGATCCATTTCTATGCAGAAATAGTACATGCATGTCATACATTAAAAATAAATGAGTGTATGCTATTTCTAGTTTAGAAAATAGCCTGTAATATATTCGAAAATCGTACGATCTATTTCTAAAAAGAAAGGGTATGTTCGATTTTCTATTTAAAAAAAAAATTATACATGCATGTTATACATTAGAAAAAAAATGGCGCTAAGATACCATTGAGTGAATTTTAATTGAATAGAGGACTAAGGGATTTTAGGGTACTTGGATAATTTCGGTATGAATGGATCGGTTTAATTATTTTAATTGCGTTGCTAATTAATTTTTTAACGCTAAGACACCAATGAGTGAATTTTGTGACAAATTTTCAGTGTTAAGGTTTAAATGATGTTAGCAACAATCATTAATTTTTCCCGCTAAGTTACTAATGATTGAATGAATTTTAATTGATTTATAAAAATGAGTTGAATTTTAAGGACGATGATCATGTTCTGTGTTAAAATAGTGAATATTTTTTTTAAATTAAATAATAGGTTTCAGTATAAAGAATCGAATGTTTACGGAATACAAAGTGTGATCATTATTTTTTTTTTGACGGCGGGATAATAATGAATTTTAATTGAGTTCTAAAAATGAGGTAAATTTAACTGTAAAGAGTTAAATAGTGTATCTCATCCATGATTTTAACGATACAGTGCATTGTATACGATTTAACCATTTTTAAAGTGATGGATGTAATTTTCACCGAGGTTTAGAATTTAGCAAGCTAAGGAACACGAATCGAGCATTTTCACAGACATGAGTGTATCCGTAAAATTTTACTATTTTACCGAATTGCTTAAATCTTAGCGAATGTTTGATGAACTAGGAGCTTTTTTAATCTTACACAAGGTCTAAGACTCCTTTATCGCTTAAAATTATGGCATTTAAATTAAATTTATCAAAAATTACTCGACACATAGTCCATGCTCGAAGAATTAGAAGTATGTGTTTTCGATATTTCAAGAGGTCTAAGACCCTAAAATTTCATGATTTTAGTGAATTGTTTGGTTCTTAACTTATGTTTGGGGAACTAAGAGTGAATTTTTTAATGTTACATAAGCCGTAAGACTCCTTTAGCGCTTAAAATGATGATATTTTAATGAAATTTGCAAAAATTTCACAATACTTAGGTGGATAATTAATGAATAAGAGATATGTTTTTAATGTTACAGCAACATCTAAAGCCCTTAAATAGGTATAGTTTTAAAACTGTCATAAATTTTAGGGGAATAGAATATCACTTAACGATTTTTTAAGGATATGCGATTGTCAACATTGAATTTAAATGAAACACTGAGCCTCTAGGGTAAGTGCAGTACATTGTAATAACATTAAAATATGAAAGATATGCATTTAACACTTTAAAAGAAACATGTAATGAGTTTTGATATCTTAATACGAGACATTATTGACATACAAATAGGAATATCATGATTTCGCGGCTGTAGGTGCACCATAAAACCATTCAATTCATAATGAATGCCCACATTTGAATGTACATATTTAACAACCCGTGGAAAATGACAGGGCGAAACTGAGATCTGAGACAAAATTTTACACTTCCTACGAAATAAATCCAAAACTTCGCAGACTTTTAATAAACTAGGGCTGAATTTTCACCTATTCTTAGAGATTGAAACACCACATTCTTTATGAATCTTCTTTCTTTTAGAGAATGGAACATAAAGCTTAGTCTTTATTTTTAATAAATAAGGGTATATAATTTCAGAATTTTAACACTGAATATAAATTTTATAAATTAATCTCTGTAAAGCGTAAATATCGTTCATTACGAAACTCACACTGTATACATTTGATATGATTCGAATAAATTTATTTTTAATTTTTTTTTTTGTATTTTATTTTAAAAAGCAATATTAGTAACCCTGTTATACTTGAATGTATAATTTACTGCTTAATTTTTATGCTGCTTAATATTATTACTGCTTAATTTTTATAATTATGATTAGGTGATCATAAGTAATTAAAAATAGGGAGTAATTAAAAAATAAGCAGTAATTAAAAAATAAGTAATTAAGAAAGATCTGCTTTGGACTATGACCCATCTTGTGAATTTTGGAACGATGACGTCATCATATGTTAGATCTTAGATAAGATAAGCTCTCATTTTAGTATTGCAGTTAGTGTGCGTAATGCATATCGAACATTTCTAGTTTGGATGTCGGCTGGTGAAGGCCTCATTCGGTAAGTTTATTTTCATGTTTTTGCTAACTATTCTTGTATATTTTGTGCGATGTGGTAAGCATATCCCCTAAAGATATAAAAATATACAAAATTTTCCTATGTATTTAATGATAGTGTGATTAAAAATTATAAATGTTAACTAAGTTTGGTACATATTTCCACTTCATGATTTCGAAGATGAATAAAATAATGTAGACAGTCTCCCACGTAGATAACAATTGCGCTTGGCACAAGCCAATGTTGTACGATTCACTGAAATTTACAAGTTCTAACCCCTTCATGTCTTATCTTATGTAATCTATTTGCACACGGCACTCTATTTAGGTCACGTGATTAGTCTTATGACGTGCCCGATAAGACCTTTCAAACTTGGACGTTGCGTGAATAGGTTCGGTTCGTTCATAGCTGCAACAAATTTATAGTATTTTAAGATCTTAGTGTTTTAAAAATAAATCTTATACTGTGAATGTGGTACATGGATGTTCTTATCTGCAAATAATGTCTAAAATTGAAAGTATGCCATCACTCGAACAGTTAATTTCTAGTGGAAATAGTGTGGAGTTGTCGGTTCCTGTCCTAGATGAAACAAAATCTGTGGATATCGTCTCAGATGTGATTAATTCACCTTCATCAAAGTTTGTGGTGGATTGGTTAGGCACCTATCTTATGTCTTCCATAGCTCCAGCAGAAACACGTACCACTGCCAATTCCCACGTCCTCACCGAGGTCGGAAACTCAGCTCAAGATCTGCCTTCTTGTGCTCTAATACACAGCGGAGTGTTATCCTCCACTACAGAATCTGTTTCGACAGAATCTACTTCTTCAGAGTCCATGCAAGATGCGCTCCGTCGTTGGAATTTAGGTTCTGGTGTCTATGTATATTTGAAACTTCGCTATGAGAAGCTAAAAGTGCATATATGGAGATATATCTCTAACGAACGAAATGAACTAGTGCCTACGTGTGAATGGGGTACATTGCCACCTGCTACTTGGAGTGAATTTTCACAAAATTCATGGTCGTTCAATAATCTATATGCGGATACCTCTTTCGTCAGTCGCAATGAGTTGTTCTGTTTCAAAGACAATAGAAAACTTCATTTACAGAAGATATTTCAATTATATGATTCAAAATTTTGTCTAACGTAGTATCATATTATCTTAGATAAAAATCAAATAGCATGTTTAATGAATTGTGTCAACAACATTAGAATGGAACTTCGAGAAAGTATATTTCTAGAGTTGCTTCCTGCTCAAATATTAAAAATAAAGGACACTATAACCTTTATACCATCAGTTATTTGTGACAAAAATTCTGCATTCGAACAATTAATCTCTTGTCTTCATGAGAGCATGATGTATCATGCAAGAAAACTTTTCAAATGTGTTGGCTGTGTTGCTCAAACTGAAGATCAAAGTTACCACGAATGTCTTTACAGCACTCCATTAGAAACGTACAACAGAGTGGCTGAACAGGTACTTCTAAATCTTGACATTAATAACATAGCAAAGAGAGTTTTGTCGCGTGGTGAAGAAGTCTTTTACTGGTATGATCGAATTTTTTTCAAATCATTTAAATCAGAGGACTATGAATGCGCAATAAGAAAATTATTTTAACTTGTTTGTTTAAATGTGCAACAAATAATGCTTAATGTGTATTTTATGAGGAATAGATTCATTAAACGGATTTTTATCTTTCTAACTGAACTCCTTATTTACGTTCATCAACTCATTTTTAATATGTTCTATTTCAAATTCTATGTGCTCGTAGGTTATGTATCTATACATTCAAGTATAACAGGTTTACTCTAATATAGCTTTTTAAAATAAAATAAAAAAAAATTAAAAATAAATTTATTCGAATCATATCAAATGTTTACAGTGTGAGTTTCGTAATGAACGATATTTACACTTTACAGAGATTAATTTATAAAATTTATATTCAGTGTTAAAATTCTGAAATTATATACCCTTATTCATTAAAAATGAATGCTAAGTTTTATGTTCCATTCTCTAAAAGTATGAAGATTCATAAAGAATGTGGTGTTTCAATCTCTAAGAATAGGTGAAAATTCAGCCCTAGTTTCCTAAAAGTCTACGAAGTTTGGGATTTATTTCGTAGGAAGTGTAAAATTTTGTCTCAGATCTCAGTTTCGCCCTGTCATTTTCCACGTGTTGTTAAATATGTACATTCAAATGTGGGCATTCATTATGAATTGAATGGTTTTATGGTGCACCTACAGCCGCGAAATCATGATATTCCTATTTGTATGTCAATAATATCTCGTATTAAGATATCAAAACTCATTACATGTTCCTTTGAAAGTGTTAAATGCATATCTTTCATATTTTTATGTTATTACAATGTACTGCACTTACCGTAGAGGCTCAGTGTTTCATTTAAATTCAATGTTGACAATCGCATATCCTTAAAAAATCGTTAAGTGATATTCTATTCCCCTAAAATTCATGACAGTTTTAAAACTATACCGATTTAAGGGCTTTAGATGTTGCTGTAACATTAGAAACATATCTCTTATTCAGTAATTATCCACTAAGTATTGTGCAATTTTTGCAAATTTCATTAAAATATCATCATTTTAAGCGCTAAAGGAGTCTTACGGCTTATATGTAACATTAAAAAATTCACTCTTAGTTCCCCAAACATAAGTTAAGAACCAAACAATTCACTAAAATCATGAAATTTTAGGGTCTTAGACCTCTTGAAATATCGAAAACACATACTTCTAATTCCTCGAGCATGGACTATGTGTCGAGTAATTTTTGATAAATTTAATTTAAATGCCATAATTTTAAGCGATAAAGGAGTCTTAGACCTTGTGTAAGATTAAAAAAGCTCCTAGTTCATCAAACATTCGCTAAGATTTAAGCAATTCGGTAAAATAGTAAAATTTTACGGATACACTCATGTCTGTGAAAATGCTCGATTCGTGTTCCTTAGCTTGCTAAATTCTAAACCTCGGTGTTAAAATTACATCCATCACTTTAAAAATGGTTAAGTCGTATACAATGCACTATATCGTTAAAATCATGGATGAGATACACTATTTCACTCTTTACAGTTAAATTTACCTCATTTTTAGAACTCAATTAAAATTCATTATTATCCCGCCGTCAAAAAAAAATAATGATCACACTGTGTATTCCGTAAACATTCGATTCTTCATTTTGAAACCTATTATTTAATTTAAAAGAAATATTCACTATTTTAACACAGAACATGATCATCGTCCTTAAAATTCAACTCATTTTTATAAATCAATTAAAATTCATTCAATCATTAGTAACTTAGCGGGAAAAATTAATGATTGTCGCTAACATCATTTAAACTTTAACACTAAAAATTTGTCACAAAATTCACTCATTGGTGTCTTAGCGTTAAAAAATTAATTAGCAACGCAATTAAAATAATTAAACCGATCATACCGAAATTATCCAAGTACCCTAAAATCCATTAGTCCTCTATTCAATTAAAATTCACTCAATGGTATCTTAGCGCCATTTTTTTTCTAATGTATAACATGCATGTATCATTTTTTTTAAAATAAAAAATCGAACATACCCTTTCTTTGTAGAAATGGATCGTACGATTTTCGAATATATTACAGGCTATTTTCTAAACTAGAAATGGCATACACTCATTTTTTTAATGTATGCCATGCATGTACTATTTCTACATAGAAATGGATCTTGCTATTTTTTAATACATAACATTTTAGATGACTCTTAAAATAACCCAGTATACTCTTAAAAATAATATGGATTCCATTTTTAGAAGATTTTGGTAAGAACATCCATGTCATCTATTTGCTCCATACATATGCAAGTCACATTTGTGCACAACATTAGCTTGTGAAGCTTTCAGTACTTTGCATTTTCTTATTTTACAAATGTCTCCCAAGTTTTACATTCACTGATAATTCAGTACACCTATTTATTTTAACTACGTCCTTAAATATAGCAAAGTCTTGAATTCTCCATTTCCCATACATTTGAAAAGAAATCAATACAGCCATTTTTCATAGCTAAAAACAGTCGAAACGGATTCATCAGGTTCTGAAACTTGGCATAAAAAAAAATCGCGTGGCACACACAATTATTCTGAAAATAGTCGAGTCACATTCTGTGACTTTTATAACCTAGCATTAAAATATCACATGGTATATGAAAATAGATATTTAGCGCAATTTAAAACAGTTAAAGTTTCAGTTCAAGTTTCGTGTTTTATAGCATTTTAATGAATATCAATCAATACAGCCATTTTTCATAGCTAAAAAACAGTCGAAATGGATTCAGAAACATGCCTTAAGACATCGCGTGGCACACACAATCATTCTGAAAAGTGTCGAGTCATGTTCAGTAAGTAGTTTAACCTGCCATTAAAATCTCACATGGTGCGTGAAAATAGGCATTCAGCGCAATTTAAAACAGTTAAAGTTTCAGTTAAAGCTTCATAGCATTTTTATGAATATCGTTAAAACATTTCCAGTAAAATTAAAAAAAAATTGTCGAAGCGTGTTCAGTGAGTATTATACCATGCCATTAAAATCTTGCGCATATTTAAAATATGTCAGTCAAATCACGGCTGATACGCACACACCTCTTCTAAAAGGATCAAATCCTGTTCCCAAAGTGTGGTAAAATTAACAACTCTTATTAAAAATACGATATGCTATTTCACTATGGAGTGTTAGAAATCCCCATATTACATTATCCAATGACTTGCCACAAAAATCATTTCATTAAACAGTCATTAAAATTCAATAACACATACATAATATACATCCCGTCCTTAAAATTCATTGATGAACAGATATCTTGACGTAAAAAAATAGCTTCTTTCATTAAAACATTTATGAGCGTGAAGCTTTACTAAAAATATTAAGTCATCATTCGACTACCTAATTAAAATATTCATTAACACAAAAATCTCATTCAGAAATTAAATCTATTAAAATTCAATAACACGTATGTATTTCATTAAAGCGCCAATAGAGGGAGCCACCACCGCCCAAAATTTCGTAAATGTCTTCAAGCACTTTTCAAAAATAAACCATAGAAATAAAATTACCCTCGGTCCAATCATTAAAAAATAATCATCATCGTTATGAAAATTCAATTATGAGCACATTCCATTTTTTTATAATACATTTTATTCATTAAAAAATTTAATTAAAATCTTAATTCACTCGCACAATCCCGACGTAGAAGATTGCAAAATACTCCAAGTACCCAAATTTCCCGCTCCTTTCGCTGGAAAGACATCATTCATTCATCCATTACCTTCAAGTCTCAGTCTGTATACTGGTTTGAGCACTTTCCTACGGTGCGAGAGGTCCCGAGTTCGAATCCAGTTCTGTCCAGAACCAATTCTTTCCTTTTAGCCACCACAGTTCTCCAACCTGACAATAGAGGGCGCCACCAAAATTTCCAAGATGTCCTCCAAGCTCTTTTTCAACCCCACTCATCCAACACGTCATCTGATAATCTTATCGAGTGACGTCATCCGATAAGATAAGCTTATCGGATGACGTCATCCGATAAGCCGATGACGTCATCCTCCGTGACGTCATTATTGCTCCTGCGGGTGTTCAACTGTCATTTCTCTTCTACTTTTGATATACGGTCCCCATTCGCAGTGTTCAATTTTCTATTAAATATCCCTCGCTCAATTTTAAAGATACAGATATGCAGTTTTTTAATGATCTTGTTACATTAAAAATAAAAAAATTCTGATTGACCAAATTTGTCTAAGGGGATCGTAGAAAAATTAAAAAGTGTAACTTTTCGAAATTTAATGAGAGGACTATTTTTTTAACGTAGTCTTATTTCCTACCTTACTTTCAACATTTTTGCAATTTACATTGCCCACTTATCTCCAACACGTAAAGAATTAAACAGCGTTTCAAGCTTTTTGGGACACCCTGTTTAAGGTAATTAATGTAATTTGAACATTGATGAGAAGGGAGAAAGAGAGAGAGGGGGGGAGAGAGAGAAAGTTAAAAATATAGGGCGTTAGTAGCCGAAAGGGGTAGACCTTATTTCGAAGAAGTAGGGTTCAAGATATTTAAATTAATTTATGGGATTTGACAACAGATGAGAAAGAGCGAGAGAACAAGACAGTCAGAGAGAGAGAGAGAATGAGAGGAAGAGCGTGTGGAAGAGAGTGTGGAAGAGAGTCAGGAAGAGAGTGAGGATGAGAGCGAGGAAAAGAGTGAGGATGAGAGTGAGGAAGTGATAAATTCGAAAATATAGTGCGGTAACAGCCGAAGGGGGTCGATCTCGTTTCGAAGAAGTAGGATTTAAGATATTTAAGGTAATTTATGTGATTTGACAACAGAAGAGAAAGAGCGAGAGTGAAAGAAAATTAAGGAGAGAGAGAGGGGGGGGGGAAGAGAGTGAGGAAGAAAGGAAGTCAAAAATATAGTGCGGTAACAGCCTGAGGATTTCGACCTTGTTTCGAAGATGTAGGGTATATATAAGGTAACCAGTGTTACAGTGTTATTTGACCACTGATGAGAAAGAGCGAAAGAGAAAGAAAGTCAAAAATATAGTGCAGTAGCAGCCGGAGGGACAGATTAATTTGCACTGGCAGGGGAATCTGGTAGTTTACGCCCATAATCTGCCAGGGAGGTAGCAACCGGAGGGGGGTCGACCTTGTTTCGAAGAAGTAAGGTTTAAGACATATATGGTATTTAATGTGATTTTATCTCTTATGAGAGAAAGAGAGAGAGCGAGAGAGAAAGAAAGTCAAAAAGCGGGGAGATGGTGTTTTTTTCTTATTCTGAATTTCTTTCAGTTTTCAATAACCTCAAAAATGTAAAAATTTCAGAATTATACGATTTAGATTACAAAATTTTAAAAGACCTTTATAAATTTAATCGAAATTTTTTTTTAAAATTATTTTACCTATGTTTTAAATTTTGTTATTTTCCGGTCTGTCTTAGAAATGCTAAAATTAATTTTCTCTTGAAACCTGATAGAGACTCTTCAAATATTTTCTCTTTTAGACCCATTTGTCTCCTCCACTGTATTGGCAAAATTATTGAAAGACTTTTTATTAATAGATTTAACCTTTTATTGGAAACTGGGAAACTGAGGATGTTTTCCATCCCTTGCAATTTGGATTCAGCCAGCTTTACCGTTAGGAAGAAGCTACTCATGAACTTTTACTCACTATAAAGTACTTTAGACCATTACATGATGTCGCCTTAACTTCTTTAGATATTTGCAGAGGTCTCGACAATCTTAATTGGAACATCCTTCCTCCTTCTTTTGAAAAATTCAATATTCCTATCCTCTATAGAATTTTTATATATACTTACCTCAGTCATAGATCTATTACTTTTCTGAAGGACCTTTATATCTCTTTAAATTTATTCCCAAAGGCGCTCCACAAGGCTCAATAACTTTCTCCCATTATTTGGAACTTATACTTTAATGAAATTCTCTCCCTAATAGTTACTTTTTTTTTTATCTTGAAGCCTTTGCGGACCACCCTGCTATTATTACATACGGCAATATTAGGAAAATTCTTGAAACTGATACCAATTCGCTAATTAATTCCATATATATATATATATATATATATATATATATATATATACTTCTCTTAATAATTTTAATTTAGACATTTCAATCGATAAAAGTTGCTCCATTATTTTCTGCAAGAAACTTTCTAGTATGGAAAGGAACCTCATTTCTAATTTCAAAATAGCTCCATTAATATTAAAAATCACTTAGGTCTCATCATTGTTAAGTAAAGTTTCTAGGTCTCATCAATAATAATAAACTTAATTGGGATTCACATATACGCTATCTTAAGAAAAATGTGTCAAGTTTTGATTTGCATTATGACAAATTTCTGAGACAAATTGGGTGTGAATAAAAATTTCTTAAAATGTTGGTATCTCTGCGTTGTTGAAAAATATAACTTTCAGTTCAGACATTTGGGGCAAAAAATTGATTTGCAAATAAAAACTTATTTCCCTTCAAAGGGTCTTTTTACTCAAAATCTGTTCAGGCAACCGCACCACCTCCAATATCTCTTTATTTTCTCTTACTGCCATACACCCTATACATTTTACTATCAATACTCGTTATGAAAAAATATATCCGCCCAGATTCCATTAATCAACAAGACAATGCTCGACCACGTACTTCGCGCGACTTTTTCAACAACATCTTCGAGGATTTAATACCGTCCCATGGTCATTCAGGTCCCTAGACCTATCACCAGTAGAACACATCTGGGGCAATCCCCCTAATCATTAAACCCAAAGGCCGTAATTGATACCAATATATGCCAAAATGAAAGTGTTAAAATTTTATGAGAAGATACACCCCTATTACATATATTCTCGTAGATTAGAAAATATACCCGTGCATTTAATAGATGTTTACCCGTACTACATAGCCGTTCTTCGTACGGAATATGTAATATAAAGAAGAATAAAATTCACAATCATGTGCAAATTCCTATACTATTCTAAATTACATTGTTATTTAAATCATTCTATTATAATATTTATATTAATGCTCCTAAAAAGAAGTTTTAGAATCTCTGTTCTAGTAGTACAAAAATTACCTTCACAGACAGATCTGAAGAATAAAATAGCCTGGTTCCGTTGGTAAACAAATTTGTAAAAAATATGAAATTGAATCAACACATGCCAAAATAAAAGCGCTAAAATTGTATCGGAAGATATACCCGTACTACTTATATTCCCGAATATTAGAAGATATACCCGTGTATTAGTAGAAAATTGCCCTTAGTACAATATATGAATTTCAAAAATCCTTTCCAAAATACAACAGATGACGTGATAAAGTGAAAATATCAGTTATCTTTTAAACTTGAGAGCCGAAATTGATTCCCCTATATGTCAAAATGAATGCTCAAGAATTGTATGGGAAGGTATAACCGTGCTACTTATATTTTAGAAGATATATACGTGCACTAATAGAATATTACCCGTACTGCAATATATTACCCGTACTACAATACTTAAGTTTCAACCTTTTTGCAAAAATAAAACAGATGACATAATAAATTGAAAATATCAATAATCCCAAAGTAATATTTAAACCTGAAAGCCATATTTGATATATTGCAGTCAAAAACGAAATTTCGATAAAATTTATTTCATATACATTTCTTTATTATTTAATGTCTTAATGTCTTTAATTTTATATGTCTGTTTTTACTTCTGACTTTTGCCACATCTTTTTGCCTGAGATCCAGATACGCCTACCGTATCTCATTGGTTGACCTCAGGGCGATGCGGCAACCCTTCCGCATTGGTTAAACCTTTAATCAATCCCATGGTTTCATCTTCAGTCTGCAGTAACTTTTCTGGCTCGACCACACCTGTAAATGAAGCCCCCTTATTTATAGCTTTCATGACCTCTCGGGCCTGGGCTGCTGTAAACTGGCCCCTACCAGTCTGAGCCTTTGTATGGTTTGTTAGAAATCATAAATTCTTGTATATAAACCTGCCTAAATGTTTCTTGTTCTCCACAAATAGCATAATTAATTTCAACTAACTTATAAATTAAAAAAATATTTTGTTGTCTGCAATAAATCCATCTGATCAAAATAAATTTATTTTCATTAGTTCGATTTCAATGGACTTAAGCAGTTTTGTAATCTACATGTTCTTAGCTCATTTTTCAAAAAAAAAATTTAAATTAGGATAATGTTGTTTCACAACACCTTTCATTTAAATTTCTTGTGGCCCCCAGCCATTTTAGGGTGTATAGGCCAAGGATCACTTTGGCGTAATGGGTAATGCAGCTCCATGAAAGTAGTCTTGTCAAGGTGCTCGGGGCCCCAGTGCCACTTTATTAACCACATTTAATTTTATTAAAGATATATAATAAAATTGTGATTGAAAAAGAACTCCTAGAATGTTGAGAACCTCTAATTATTTAGTTGAAATTAACCAAGCCCCCCAAATTTATCACGGGCTCCAGAAAATTTTTAAAGACCATCCTGAGCTCCCAAAGTGCAATGCAGCCTTTGTTCGAAATTCACAGCCCTCAGTGCTATTTTAAACGCCTCATTCTAGATCTTGGAACGTTCAAGGTCTCTACTGTATTTGATAGTGTCACCTCTACAAGGAATTAAGCCCAACCCAGAAAACTCACCACAGCAGAAGATAAGACCTCTCTGCACTGTCCGCATCGAGTTCCTTAATTCTCTGCTTTATTTTTATTGATTTATGAGACAGAAGAAAGGGAAGACAGTATCGAATGGCGTAAAAAAGATAATAAGCTTAAAGAATTTTAGGAATATAGAATAAAAATCTGTGCTCTTCAGTGACGTATTTTGAAATTCAATTTAGTGGGGTAGGTCAGTTCTAAATAAAATTCTTATAAGTAATATAAATTCATGTAAGTTCATTAAGTTCTAAGTTAAGTTGTTAAGTTTGACAAACTGAATGGGGATTGAGTAGATATTTCTTTTTATCAAACGTGTAATTAGAAAGCACTTTGAAATTTCCATAATTTAAGATGGGTTGAACCCTAACCCCCTTTAAATACACCCCTGGTGTCCTTGGATTAACATGCAGGGTTCACAGTGGCCGTGGCTCTATGGCCTCCAAATTTGCCATAATGGTTTAAGACTTCTAAAAGTTTTAAAAATAAATGAAAATGTCAGTGATGTGTAAGAAAATTTCAGCAAAATTATTAAGTATCACAGCGAAGTTATACTTGTATGATCCAGATTCCCATTATGCCATTTGTTTTACATATTTATTTATTTTTGACTACACACGTAAATATTAAAATGTTTAGTAGGGGCCCCGAATTCACTTAGGCCCTGGGTCCTATCTACTGTAAGTCATTCTCTGCCAATATGGATTTGTACAAAGCACCAAGTTCTGTTTATAAACGGGTTATAGTACTTAAAAGAACTGTAGCACAAAAGCTTTAAGAACAACATTGCTACTGAAGGCGAAAATCATGTTGCAAAATAATGAAAAATATTGTTTATCTTAATTTTAGTGAGAGCAGGGGTTTATTTTATTTTATGTAACATAAAAAACTAAAAAAAAAAAGATTTTGATTGGCGCCGCCTGATTTGCTGATGCCCTAAGCACATACTTAGTGTGTCTATTGGGTAATCCAGCATTGCGAATGTTTCCCATCCGGACTTCTAATTCATGAAATTTTCACAGAACTTTTTCCGTCAGCTACCCGGCATTTCCCTCGAATTGATGATCTTTTGATGTCTCCAAAAGATGGATATTTTCCTTTGAAACGTTGCATTTTCCTTATTTAATTTTGGAGTAAACAATGTCTATTATTTATATTTTAAATCCTTTAAAAGTTGAGAGTCAGCAGCTTTATTCTAGAGAGCAATATTCTAACTTTCTTAATTCTATTTGAGCCTTGGGAAAATCTTAATTTTAAAATTTAACATTCTTTTGTTAATGCTTTGTGAAGGAATTTAAAGATGTTTTAAACAAGCTTAAATTTTGTACTGATTTTTTAAATTTACAAAGACATTTACTTAATATTCTAATTATGTCTGTGATTAAATTTTAAATTGTCAAATTTTTCTAAAGAGCCTGCCTGTGAGCAGAGTTATGTATTTGTTCTTTAAACGATCTTAACAATTCAATAATAGTTAATAACTCACTTAACTAATTTTCTTCAAATTTATTATTATCTTTTACTCTAATACACAACGCAAATATTGCAAAACACGACACAAGAAAACTGACAATTTATACATTCATAAACACACCAAATGCAATAATCCTTCTATGTTTTCCATTCAGGTATAAGTTAAAATTGATATAAACGTGGGAGAAAACACACAATTGCGGATGAAGGTTCTAATTCCAAAAATCATTTTTCGTATTATTTTTCTCTCATATTGCATGACTTATCAGTAATAGATTTTGTGTGATCATATTATTTTAACGCTGGGGAAATTTATTGATTTTGCCAAAATTATGTTCAAACCTTAATATTTCTATTAAAGTTCACGTGTAATGTTATTTGAATGTTCTCGAAGGAATGGTTTCTAATTAAATTGACAATTTTCCAGGGGGTGCTTCGGCACTTCCTACCCCCCCCCCCCCCCAAAAAAAAAATACTCCCATCCATATACATGTAGGCTAGTATTTAAGTTTTTATAAAATAATGCACATAAGATTTTTGTATGGAAATAAATCGTTTTATTGCTTTTTAAAATATTCGCCTTTAGCATCAATGCATTTTTTCATTCGAATAAACTAATTTTCAAAACAATTATGCCATTCAGAAGTTGGTATAGCAAAATCATGTGATTTATAAGCTTCGACTCATCGTTGACCACTCATTTTATATTTTATAGTTGGGAACAAGAAAAAGTCATTGGGTGCTACATCAGGCGAATAAATACGACTCATCAAGTCAATTTTGTTCATGCTTCAAAAAATTAATAATTTGAAATGCAATGTGTGGACTTGCATTGTCATGAAGAATGATTCGATGTTTTGCATTATTTTTTTCTGATTTGAGCAACTATTTCTGACAAAAAAATTGTAGTATGCCAATCAGCATTTACTGTTCTACTATCCTCCAAAGCAACATTTGCAATATGGTCGCATTTACCAAAAAACGAAGCAATCATTTTCTTTGAAACACTTTGTCTCATTTCTTTGACTCACTTTATTAACTCAACTGAACTCGTTTCTTGATTTTTAGTTGCGCAAACTTCTTTGTACTTGTTTGAAGGAGAAATGAATCCCGAATTCTGATTAGAGATGTCTGTCCCTTCATCAGCCAATGTGGTTTTTTGGGTCGGTCCTGAATGGATATAGTATTGTCTCCCACTTAATGACGTTGTAACTTCGAATTGGTCCGTCGCGAGAGTTCCCTCCCCCTTCCAAAAACTGTGTGCTAGTTCCCATTTTCATTTATTGGCCCTAAACAACTGTTCAATGCACGTCATTTCCTATTCAGATTCATGGCCTCTTTTGTCTCACGCTTCCGGTGTCACTTCCTTTTATTTTCTTTTTGATGTCCTCGTCAATAGTGCAGGTACAAAGGACGAATTCTAATCTCTACTGGTATTATGTTTGAGAATCATTTTTATCCGATTTTTGGAGCTTTGAGTAGGGTGCAGTTTTGTCGTTGCAGTGACATAAAATATATGCCCGTTGAGTAAGTAAAACACAGCTAATTCATCGTAACAAATTGTGCATATTATTAGACCAAAATATGTTTATTTTACATGAAGAAAAATTAAACGTTTACTGTTTTTAGCCTTAAATTGGTATAGCATTCCAAACTGCATAAAAAAATCATTGTTTTGCGAAAATAAAATCATGTATAATTTATTTATGTACTCCTTTAAATTATACTAGCTGCGGTGCCCTGAGCTAGTCTTTCTTTATATAATTTAAATTCTGCATTTTTTTTCAATTTTTGAATATTTTCGGTCCATACATAGCTTTTTCCTCTTATTTAAAAATGGCTCGATATTGTACGGGGATGGATCCAAAAAAGGGTTACAAGGGTAACAAAAAATTATTTATTAACAATAGACAGAAAATACAAAATGGAATTAAGAGGTATACTTGGCGATCATTTTCCCACATGATCATCAAATGTATTTAGGCATTTATCTGAACGCAGGACCAACTTGTTTAACCCGGCTTGGTAGAAATCACGGCCCTGTCCATTAAGCCAGTTCTCCGCAGCTGTTTTCACATCACTGTCTGAAGAGAACCTTGTTCCAGATAAGCGTTCCTTCAATTCTGGAAAAAGAAAATAGTCACTGGGTGCCAAATCTGGGCTGTATGGGAGGTGGCTCCAGACTTCCCACTTGAACTTTTGCAGCAATTGAGTTTGGCGAGCAGTATGGGGTCTAACATTGTCATGCAGGAGGATGATACCATCACTCAACATGCCCATATTCTATGCTTTTCCTCTTATTTAAAAATGGCTCGATATTGTACGAGGATGGATCCAAAAAAAGGTTACAAGGGTAATAAAAAATTATTTATTAACAATAGACAGAAAATACAAAATGGAATTAAGAGGTATACTTGGCGATCATTTTCCCACATAATCATCAAATGTATTTAGGCATTTATCTGAACGCAGGAGCAAGTTGTTTAACCCGGCTTGGTAGAAATCACGTCCCTGTCCATTAAGCCAGATCTCCGCAGCTGTTTTCACACCACTGTCTGAAGAGAACCTTGTTCCAGATAAGTGTTCCTTCAATTCTGGAAAAAGGAAATAGTCACTGGGTGCCAAATCTGGGCTGTATGGGAGGTGGCTCCAGACTTCCCACTTGAACTTTTGCAGCAATTCTTGAGTTTGGCGAGCAGTATTGGGCCTAGCATTGTCATGCAGGAGGATGATACCATCACTCAACATGACCATATTCTATGCCCATAAGAAACGAATCACGGCTCGCACCTCCAAGCGAGGCCACTTTTATAAACGTCTTGCCATTTCAATCGTTCTGACGCGTTTGCGAACTTACACTACCTACCCGCACAACAGTTGTAAGACAACTACCGCCATCTGTCTCCACTCTGGGGGAAAATATTCCCTCCACCTATAATTACTTTTCAAATATTGCTGCTTGTAACCTTTTTTTTATCCACCTATAATTACTTTTCAAATACTGCTGCTTGTAACCTTTTTTTTTTATCTACACTCGTGAATAGATAATTCGAGTTCAAAATCGTGGTATACAAGCGTTTAAATGTGTAGATTGTTATTCATTTTAATAGTAATATTTTGCATGCAGTTACTAAATAAATAGTACATTAACTGGTGTATTTAATAATGTATCAAAAATATAATTGCATAAAATGCAATTCATTTTGTTTGTTTTATTCAGGAGTAAGGACTTAATACACGCGAATGTCAAAATAATTATGAAGTTTGAAAAATTAAATTTGAAGCAAGTTATAAGTATTTACAGCAAAATTGCAAAACGCGTCTAAAATGTTGTGAGTTCCTATGTGAAGATTGGTACATTGCGAACTGAATCTACGAAATCATAAAAGCGAGTGGTTTTTTTTTCTCTATTTGAGATGTTACTGTTTAAAAGCTATTTTCAATCATATTGAATCAGAAATATAATTTAAAGTGATACTAATTCGGCAATTAAATGAACAGGTTTACCAGGAAATCCCCGAAAACATCTTAATTCAGTGTCATGAATATAATATTAATTGTCTAACGTGGTTCTCCAGGAAAATTGAGCTTATCATGGAAAGAAACAGATTTATGCATGGGTGATGTATACTAATCTATGAATCGCGTGACGAGTTGCTTTCATTGTGTGTTCTATTATTACCTAATCCTTGTAAACTTTTTCTGTTTGCTCGAGTAACATTGTTCTAAACACGGGGATAGTGCTCCCGTGTTTACATAATAAAAATTCCGAATTTAATCACATGTTTTGTTGACTTTCTACTTTATACAAGTAATGCTATTATTCAGAAAAATAACTTAAATATTATTTACAAAATTGCTTTTTAGGTCTTTTAACCGTATAACTGATTAGGTGAATTAGGTATTGATTGTATTTGTTTATATGATTTGACTTTGCTCTAAAAGAGCTGACATTTATTTGGTAACCGGTAGCAGTATTATGCAATTAAGTCCGTGTATAAAGCCAAATAGCGATGCATGTGTCGCACAACACATGGAGTTATTTTAGTGATTGTTTAAATTGGGGTTTCGAACATTTTTATGGTTGCAAAATACTTTTATTTTTAGTCATTTTTTGAATGTTTATATATATATATATATATATATATATATATATATATATATATATATATATATGGCCGATGGTTGTCTGTTTCAACTTTTTTGATGGCATTTTTAATATGCTTCCTTATATCCTAAAGATCTGAAATTTGGTACACAGCTTAGTCCATTGGAACATTTTAATTTATTGATATTTCGCGGATCCTCGTAAAATTGAGCTGGTAAATTCTTTCTTCTTTTTTTGTGTGAAATAAAGGCATTTGTTTGGGTTAATTAGAATTAAATACTCAGACCTGAAGATGAATTTAATTCTGGTGATCTTAATATTTCACGATTGCTTGAATTGATTATTTTTATTATTACATTTTTCTAATATATATATATATATATATATATATATATATATATATATATATATATATATATATATATATATATATATATATATATATTATACATATATATATGATATGGGATGCAATCAGCCGGCATATGGTACTGTTTCATTATCCTTTTTGCCTAAAGACACTACAGTAGTAGGTTGTGCTACATACACAGCGAACGTGATGTCAACGGGGGACTTGTCTTGTGGTGTCATCAGATGGAAATGACAGGAAGTGACATCATCTGCGGGCGTTGCAGAAAGTGACGTTAGAAGGTCACGTGGCTTAAGATCATTAAGATCACTTGACTTTCCGTAAAAGATGACGAGTATATATAATTTTGAATTTGTAAAAGACGACGAGGGTATATATTTTAGAATTCGTAAGCGATAACGAGGTTTTTAATGGCGTTCAATAACATTTTAATTCTGACGTTTCTAAGAGGCATGCTTTAGGAACGCGTGACTTTTCATAAAAGATAACGACGGTATTTTTTTAATTTGTACAATATAACGTGATTTTTCTTAAAAGATAACGAGGTTTTCTTTTAATGAATTGAATGCGTTATATTATTGTGCATGTTATTTTAATTATGATTCATGAATTTTTAATGATTTTTGGTAACTTGTAAAAGATAATGGCGTGAAAGATCTACTTGTGGATCTGCATGTTGGAACTAGTAGACTATAGGAAATGAACTCATCAGCGTTGCTGAGGTAACAAGTATTTTCATTTGCGAAAGAGAACAAGGTGTTAAATAAGTTATTTTAATTACTTGTTAATTATGTCCAGCAAGTAGTCATTGCTTTAATTAATAACGACTTTTTGAATTGTAAGCAGGCCACGTGGTTTTCAGACCTTGTACGGCCGTGCTTGTACTCTATTGCGAAAACACGGATTTTTGTGAAAGATAACATTTTATCAAATTGTGGTTGTGTGATTTCATGGAAGTAAATTACAACAATTTTCCAAATGGTTTGGGAAATATAGGGATTTCCTATCACTTGTCCAATTATACACTGGGCTCATACTGGATTTGGAATGAAAGTGCATATTTAGATTTTATTGTATTGACCTGTTGCCGTCTTAATCTGCTGTAGGTAGAATTTAATTTATTTCTTACTTCGTTTGAAATCACCGCAAATGCGTATGAACTTTATCTTTGATATCGTGTGGAACAAACTTGAATTAACATGAATGAAAGGAGAGTGCAATACAGGATTGCTATCTTTTAATGCTTACATGAATACCGGCTTTTTTTCATGTGTACGTGTCATTGCCAACATGTATCAGGTAGGACATATTGCACGTAGGGCGTGAAATTAACTAATCAGAGGTTTCGGATATGAGATTATGCTAAAGAGCCAATTTAGAACTTTAGATGCATATTTAGAAATCAAAGTTTTCCCATGATCATTCATTTCATTTATAGCAGTTTAACTTGAAAATGGGGGTGTAACATATGGTACAGGTATTATTTTCATATACTACATTACTAATGCACCCATTTTTCTTAATAAATTTGGTATTTTTACATAAACTCTGTTTTATGTGCTTCAATTGTTTTAGGTTAAATCCCAAATACATGCACTTACTTGACTTCTAGAGTATACTATGAAATATATACATACTGTACAGTAGAGTATTTAGTTTACAAGCTATGCCATTCAATTTAATTATTCGTCCTGGTCAATTTAACCTCATACTGCCAGAAAGCAAAGTGGGAACCTGATCTACCATACGGCCTGCAGGTTTTATTTCCCCACCGCTGAGAGTCGTCTACAGACAACCCGGCTGAGGTCCAGAGGAGACATGGTGATATACAGCTAGTCAATACGACCAAGAAAAGTCTCAACGCCAATAACAGACAGAACAGCATAAGGACCCTTAATCACACACACCACGCCCAGAGAGCAGCCGAGAGAAGTGAAGAGTGCTCAGGATTACTCAGGGGAACCTCCCTTAATTGAGGAAACCTGGGCCACAATTCTCGCGATTGATTCATTGATTCCTTCTTCTCTAAAACCCATCCAAAAGTTTTTATTCTGCCTTATCAATAGGATCGCAGAAACTTGGTTCGTCGGCTCATGATTGGTCAATTTAACCGAAACGAATAAAAACGTTTGTTAGTGCTTTAAAAGATGTTTAGACTTTATCTTCGCTGATTTTAGTTTCCCGAATAAGCAAGGTGTTAATATCGTTTACATTTACAAAGTCCCTAAGTTCATTTATTCTAGGAATATTCTGTAGAAAATTATTTCAGAGTAACTATTTTTATACCATTTGTTGATCAAATATTGAGTCAACTTCATAAACGTTTTAGGTGATGCTGCAACATTTTGAAGCATTCATTTATTCTAGGAGTTCATTTATTCTAGGAATATTCTGTAGAAAATTATTTCAGAGTAACTATTTTTATACCATTTGATGATCAAATATTGAGTCAACTTCATAAACGTTTTAGGTGATGCTGCAACATTTTGAAGCATTTTTCACTTTTCTTCCAAATGGAAGTAATGCTCAAGCAGCAGATATAATAGATTTTGTGTGAATTTCATGACTGTTTTTGTCTTCTACAAATCCAGCGGTTTTGAATTCCGAATTCAAGTTGTGCCATAAAGAAATTGAAAACTCATCTGCAGTGCAAAAATGCTATCATTATTAAAAATATTTGCAATGCTTCCGATTATAACATGCGTCAATGGAAGGCCATTTTCAACTTTACGCCTATTTAAAACCTATGAATGATCTACTATGAGACAATCTGGATTGAATAACCTAGATTTGCTATATATACGTTATATATACATAGACATATTAATGTATCTACGATCGAAGTAATTCAAGAACTTTGTAAAAAGAAAAAATATAACAGATTTTATACTTTAAATAAATTTTTATAATCACCTATTAATTTCAATGAATTTTCACTCCAAATATTTTTATGCGACCAATTCGGCACCTTCTATAATAAAATCTTGGGTGCTCCAATGTGTACATCTCTTAAATAAGAAAGAAAGTCCACGCTTCTGAATATTATGAGGAACAAGCTTCGCGAATTCTGGAGGTTGGTGAAAGTCATCGAGCAGGAGTCGGAGCCCCTAATTTTAAAAAACAAAATATTGAAGTAATTGTTCAAATTTCTTTAATGAAACCCTTGATCTTTCCCGAGTATAAATATCTAAATTACCTTAGAACTTTTATGTTTTTCATTGCCTGTTGACTGCTCCTTTTCATCTTGCCTTCCCTCAGATGAACACTCAGCCACATGGTAGAATAAGGTAGTCTTCAATCCTGGGTCAATCAACAGGATTAAGAAGTGCCCTTAGTTTACTCAGAGGGTTGTTGACGAGGTTGACGAGGTTACCTAGGAATTTTTGTTTGCCATTTTATTATTTTAATGTTATTTCAATTATTGGGAAAATTTGTATATTACTATAGATTTGTTGATGTTCTAATTATGTAAATAGTTTATATTATAGTCTGTATTTTTATATAGATTGTGGATGAGAATTGTTGTTAGGCTGGTTTTATATTAAGTGTTATTTTAATAATATTATTGTCTGAAGGTTTTTATATAATGTATTTAATGGCATTTATTTCTATCATTACCAAAGGTTTTTCTAAAGGCTATTATTTCATCAACTATGTAGTTTTAATTATTTTTCCAAGTGTTATTATGTAATTTGTTTTCTTCTATTAAAAGGGAACCAAATGTTGGTTCGCAAATTGTATGTTTTTATATAAACTGGTCATGTTCTTTTAATTTATTGAATTAATCTCCCATTTTATTTGTGGTAAACTGACTGAATTTTAAATAGTGATTTTAACTTTTTTTTATTTATATTGATTATTATTTGCAAATGATTTATATTTCAATTATAAACCAGATTATACAATTTTCTTTAATGTGATTCATCTTGAATCCATTGTTAATTGCGTTATCCTTTACCTACGATATCTTGTTAATTTTTCTTTATTTTCATTTTTAATTTATGTATTTCTGCTTTCCCATGGTAGATCGCTTTCTCCCCACCGAATGAAGCGGCGATTGTAAGATTGTTCCCATGATTTTTCTTCGACGCATGTCGCCTTTCTGGGTGGCGCGTGTTGTGTGCTTGGTTTTGGTACGGGCTGATTCCTGGCCCGCTGGGTGGGGGTCTTGTTTGTTTTCGATGGCGTTCCTCTTGGGGACTGCTGCGCCTGACCTGACTCGTCTAGGCGTAGGTCTGGTTCCACAGCGGTGAGCCTGGTACCTCGGCTGTGCGGCCGCTGTGCGTTGCAGTCGGCGGCATCCTCTCTTCGATGATTTAGGTTTGTACGTTGATTCTCCTGTATGTTCAGGAGTCACCTTTTTTCCTTGCCGTGCATAAAGGTGATATAAGCCTTATGTCGAGCGGTACGTCCTGGGTACTGAATACCATGCACTTTCGGGTAGGTCGGACAGTCTGAAAGAAAGAACGAAGCTCTTCAAACCGTAGGGGCGGTGGCGGACAGCCCGGTAGTTAAAGCACTCGGAGGACCCGAATTCGATTCCCGGCTCTGCCAAAACTGTCTCCATGTTCATGCGGAGTACGGGAACCTTAAATATGTGGATCTAGAAGTTATGCCGAGAGTTTGGTGTTAGGGAAGGAGCGAACGAACCTTGTAGACGCCGTCCCCACTGGGTTTCGGTCAAAATTGGGTCCAAACAGATACCTTACACTTTCTGGTAGGTCGGACGGTCTGGATTGAAAGAAAGAAAGAACCCATAGGGGCTGGATAGCCTAGTGGTTAAGGCACGGGGTTTGCTTTCGGAGGACCCGCGTTCGATTCCAGTCTCTGATCCAAACTATCCCAGTGTTTACGCGAAGTACGTACACGTTAAATATGTGGATCCGAAAGTCCTTCCGGAAGGTTTGTGTGCATGGAAAAGAGGGTGCTGTTTCTGTGGATGTTGCCCTTACTGGGTTCCGATCTAAATTGGGTGGTACTATCCAGGCCAACCGGACAGATACTTTATACCTTCGATTAGTCGAACGGTTAGAGTTGAAATAAAGAGTATACTATGAAATATATACATACTGTACAGTAGAGTATTTAGTTTACAAGCTATACCATTCAATTTAATTATTCGTCCTGGTCAATTTAACCTCATACTGTCACAATTCTCGCGATGGATACATTGATTCCTTCTTCTCTAAAACCCATCCAAAAGCTTTTATCCTGCCTTACCAACAGGATCGCAGAAACTTGGTTCGTCGGCTCATGATTGGTCAATTTACTTACTCAGTACTTTAATCGTGGCATTGTCTTTGAAATGCTGCATCTTAAGTCATGCTCTGGTTGTAGTCGGCTATTTATCTTAGTTTTCATGACCGTAAGCACATAAAAGCCAGCTTTACATAAATACGTAGTCAAAACCGATAGTGTTACTTTCATAGCTTACCTTCTTATTAGTATAGGGTTTTCTTTTTTCAATTTTATCCGGAATGAACACAGATATTTTATTCGAAAACTATGACTCAAAAGTTCCATGGTATTGGACATCAATGAGTTCTTCCTAGAGATCAGCGATGTTTGAAAGACCACCGATGTGTTTTTAACACTTTACAACAAAGTTGAAAAGTGTTTATGACTTTGTTCATTCTGTCTGTCTGTCTGTCTGTCTGTCTGTCTGTCTGTCTGTCTGTCTGTCTGTCTGTCTGTCTGTCCGTTAGCACGATAACTGCCGTAAAAATGAGTTTATCATAATGAAATTTTAGTATTTTGTTCAGACGGTCTGTAGGACCTATGGGAATATAAATAAATAATATCACCCAATTAGTTTTTTATTGAACCCGGGTTGAAAAAATGAAGTACATTGAACCCTATGGGACCTAATTTTTCAAACATTTTTTAAGTAGATTTAAAATTCACGAATTGCTTCGAAATTTTTAGGAAATATTCACATTATCCCATAGAATATATAAAAAAAAATTCAGTAAAATATGTTAAGTAGTTTTTTAATTAAAAAAATTATTTAATATAGGGAAAAAAACAAATTCAATTAAATTCTGACTTTGGGATATCTTCCAGAAAGAAAAGAAAGAGATATTATATAATAAATATCTCTCCATTTGTTTAAACGTATTGCATATGGGAGTGGCTTCATATTTTAAAATAAATTTGTTAGATAACAATTTTTCACTTTTTTAAAATTTTATATAACTCTTCATGATAAATTTAATTGATGGCATTTTAAATGCACTTTCCTACGTCCTAGAGAGTTAAAATTTGGTACACAGCTTAAATTTGTTGAACATTTTATTCGACAAAAATTTGATGGATCTTTAAATATAGATCATACATTTTTTTCGAAATGGCCTGAAAATAATCCCCGTTCACTTCTATAAATCATTGGTGTAATATTGTTAAAAATTCTGATGTGGACAGCACATGTCTTTCCCTGCAGACTCATATTCGTTCTCTTTATTTATTCAATGATAATTTGAGTTTATCTGCACAACATAAGTATTTTAAATGACATTGAATTTACACGTTAAACTTAAATTTGGTTCTCATTTGATAGCTGGACTTATTGTCAAAGGTGGCGTAGCGAAAACGTGAAAAAACTAGAATATCTCAAGAACGGCTAGTCCTAGAGTAATGGGGTTAGTCTTATTCTTTTTGTTGTCAAAAATCACATATAAAATAGGAATTTAATTGATATAATTGAGCACACGTAGTCTTTTATTTTTATATATAACGATTTTTGCTGGCCATTTCGCAAAAATAGCCCGTTCCTTTTTCCCGAATCGTATTAGAATAACCTACAAATGATTTATATACCAAACTTTGTTAAATTAGGTATATAAATCACATGTAGGTTATTGAAATATTATACACCACATTTTGTTAAATTTGTTCCATTAGGTTTTAGCTAGAGTGAATAAAGGCAATTTCTGCGGCCATTTTGCAAAGAAGGCAGATTCTTTTATTACGAATCGTACTATAATCTAATGAACATCAGGGTTTCCTACAAAAAGCGTACCTACCAAATTTTATGAAATTCGGTCCATTAGTTTTTCAATTAGAGTGGATGTAATATCCTCACAGACACACAGAAACATACACAGATATACCCTTACACACACAGACGTCTTCCTAAAAATAGTTTTTTCGTGTTCTAGAAGTCCCAAAACGTGTAGATCCTTCGAAAATTCGAGTTCCGATCTTCGGCACGATTCCAATACTTTGAATACATACATACGCACACACATATATTATCTGTGTATCTGTATTATCTGTGTATCTGAATTCTGTGCCTACGCAATTACAGTAGTTATGATTTTAAATGATCCCTAAACTTTTATTATTTCTTCAACGAAGCATTTTAACTTATGCAGAATGCAAATATCTCAAGCGATTGTAAGGTGAGTTACATAAGAATTGCTGAATTTTTTTCACACAAAATTATTTAGCTCTGGAGTCTGGAATACAAGTTAGATAAATGAAATATTCATTGATTTTGGATAGAGAATCAGATGATTTATATTTCGGTACAGTTTTAAATATGTAAGTATAATAAATTACTGTAGTACTGTGATAATGTAAAAGATATCACCACTGAATGTATCACATATTAGAAGTTTCTAAATAAAATTGCATTTCAGTTGGAAAGTGTTTCATAATCAATGCTTATGCATGATTGATCTTTCTTGTTTTTTATTGCAGTTGTAATGAGGCGGTCCATCGAAAAAGCCACGGTGACCCACTTCCGGTCGCGACCCATAGGTTAAGCACTCCCGATTTAACACATATTTATATAAATAATAAAATAAAATTGAATTATGTGTTGGACTGGATTGTACTTATTTGAATAGTTCCTATTTTTCTGAATACTTGAATGAAATTAAAAAATACACGTTGTGCGGAATTATTATAAAATGTTCTATTGTTAGTTTTCGACTTCTAACCCACCTTATCTGTACCCCTTCCTTGCATTTGGGAATTCGTGACTTGCTGGCTAGTGCACCCCCCCCCCCCCCCCTGTTCGTCTAGTGTCACTCAAGCTCAAGGCCCTGCGTCTTATTTTTCTCTATTTCTACTGGAAGCCTGCCTGGACTCCAGTTTCTTCTTTCCTGAAGACTTGGTGAAGGGTAAGATTTTTGGTCGTCGCGCCCCACCTCCAAGTACAACTTTGCTTTAAATTCTATCCATTTTATGAAACTCCATTTCTCTATTATTTTTTTCTCTTCGCTGGAAGTTTAAAGGGAGGATCATATCCTCTCCTGGGCACTTCTTTAACCCTCTAAGAATATAAAATGTTAATTCTTTGGTCACGGGTTCGCTGTTACGTTCCTTTTTAGGGAAATTCCTCTAAACAGATATCTCTAAATAGTGGAAATCCTGTAATCAATTCTCCGACATAGGGAATTGATTCTTATAATCATTCTTAAAAACTGCATGTTGCCATTTCTCCGAAAGAGCCCATCCATTGCATTGAACGGTATGTCCACACTACACGAGTATGTTAAGTAAACGTGCCTTTGATGTTTTGAAAACATTTTGATGTTCGATCAACAGTGTTTGAAGTTCTGTTCATGTGGACGCCTCACGGAACAAATTCGAGAGGATAATTGGATTTAGTCTGAAGAGCCCTAGCTTTCTGTTACTTTTGGAGAGCTCTGCTTCAGGATTGGAAGTGGGAAAAATTATGAAGTTCGCCTCGTGTAGAACTTTTAAGCTTTACGATTGGCTGAAAAGCGTATTGGAAATGCAAAAATTTTGTAATTTGTGACACAATAAATAATAGCATCAGTCTATAAATTACAATTAGTTCACCCAAATGTATTCTATGTTGCAATTTTAAAAAACACTAAAATGTTTGCCATATATATAAAATGTCGGAAATTGAATTTAAAATAGGTATTTGTAATATTAGAGAATGATCATGGATATCTATATTTTTTAATATTTTAAGTAATAAATTGGTATATCATTAAAATCTTAAACAGAAAGAAAGCAATTGTACGATAAATGCTCAAAAATATTTTTCAATTCAATTAAATTTTGATTAGAGTATGTTTGTAGGATATAAATAATTTCTGCCTCCTAATTTCTTCGAAATCGCTTCGAAATAGCCGATAGATTATATATGTGCATGATTCCTTAAAAGGAATTATTTTTCTATCCATGTGTGTCTCTGTAGTGGTCAATCTAAGCTTCGAATAGCAGCCAAATTCGAGGTACTTTAAGTCCCCGGATGAAACGACTCGACAAGACTTTTTAAGCATTCAAATTATTTTAAAGATTATGAACATTTTAAGCCAAAATTTTGTCGAATTTTGTCATTTTTAATCCATTTATTGAACAAACGATTCTACTCGAAAATGTCACCCAATTGATAAAAATTCGCCAAATTGATTAAACTGATAATAAGTCAAAGAAATGAGGACTGGTGAAAGTTCAATATCTTGGAAAGAACATAAGAATAGACTATAAGAATAACCAATTTCTCAATCCGTGTGTCCATCTGGCGAGAAATTTAGTGGGATGTAGCCAACTTGGCGACTTTTAAACGCTGCCAAAGTGACAAAAATGTCGGCAAACTGATAAAATTGGCACCAAATGGGAAGAAATGCTTCGTAAATTCTGATTTGCATCATATTGCAATTAATGAAAATGACGCCTAATTGATGAATTAATTAGTAAAATATTTTAACATATGAACTATATCGCTTATTGAGGATGCTATCAGTATTTGAATATTGAGAATGCTATCAATGTTTGAGTATTGAGGATGCTATCAATATTGATAATTGTTAATTTAGAGTTGTGTGAAGTATAAGTTAATTGGATACTTTACTTGTGTGTCATCTTGAAAATTGCCAAATGTACAAATGTAAAAATTGCTAATGTTACCTTCATTCTCGTAGATATAACTCATTCCATTCACGAGAGAAGACACTTTGTGTAATAGCTTTGTAATTTGAAGTCATTAGTCGTTTATCTACCATAAGACTAACCTATTTCTCCATAAACAATGCTTGGCGAAATTTTGGCGGCGAATTTGGCGGAATATCGCCGACTTGGCGAGTTCTTTAAATGCAGTCAAATTGACAATAATGCCAAATTGATTAAAATGTCACCAAATTGATAAAAATGACGCTAAATCAATGAAAATGAAGATTAATTGATGAAAAATGAATACCTTGGAAAGAATAAGAATCTATTATAAGAGAAAAATAGGTTTGCATTTGGACTCCATTAGTCGTTTATCTGTTATATGAATAACCTATTTCTCCGACCATAATGCTTGATTTTTCAAATGTCGCCAAATTGATAAAAATGACGCTAAATCAATGAAAATGAAAACTAATTGATTAAAATTCAATATTTTGAAAATAATATAAGATTCTACCGCATAAGACTCCGTCTGTAACCCTTCGCAGAATCCTGGCGGTATATCGCCATCTTGGCGCCTTTTTTAAATGTTGCCAAATTGAGGAAACTGTTGCTAAATTGATAAAAATGTTATCAAAATAATAGAAATGTCGCCAAATTGATAAAAATGACGCCAAATAAAATGCAATATTTTGCTAATTTTTAATTCCGTCATATGGAGGGCGTACCTTTTATTATATAAGAAATGCTCTTCGCCAACATAATAAATAATAAACATCGCCAATTTGACACTACATTGACGAAAATATCGTCAAAATTGCAAACAAGACGCCAAGTTAATGAAAATGAGGCCTAATTAATGAATTTATTATTAAAATATTTAAATGGATGGGATGTATTGCTGATTGAGGATGCTATCAATATTGATAATTGTTAATTTAGAGTTGCGTAAAATATAAGTTAATTGGGTACAAAATAGTTTTAAATGTTAAATAGTTTTAAATGTCATCCGGATGTAAAATTTACCGCGTCAAATGTACAATTTAACGTTATAAACACTGTGCTGTGGATCTTTTAATCACTATTTCACAGTTAAAGAAGTAAATTCATTGTATTATATAAGGAAAGTCATGTGCTGCCCATATCAGATTCTTTTTTACAGTAAAAGGAGTAAATACATTGCATTATATAAGGAAAGTCACATGTTGCCCACATCAAATTTTACTTTCCTTATATACATAGTATAATGTATAAGGAAAGTATTGTGATGATGTCGAAAATTCGACTTCATCACAATACTTTCCTCCATAGTTTTCGACGGGAGAGTACGTTTCAAACATCCCTAAACACGAATCAAACGTTTTTAAGATGATGTCTGTGTGTGTATGTCAGTGAGTATGTGGAGACGATAACTCACGAACGAATGGAGTGATTCGAACGAAATGTGATATAAAATTACAATCCGTGAATACTGGAAGCTTATTGCTCTTAAACGCAATCGAATGTTCATCCCACCCTAAATTTTAGAGTGAAATTTTGAAAAAATCATCATAAAATTTGAACCTTTAATAAAGTTATGTAAATAATCATTTCTTATGTAATTTTTTCTTAGAAAACGATTGTCACAAACTTTAGAACGCTAACATAAATCGTCCTTGAGATATCGCATATTTTTCAATTAAATTTATCCAAAAAAATCACATAAAATAAAAAGAAAGATCACATGCATAAAGCATTGATTATGAAACACTTTCCAACTTCAATGCAATTTTATTTAAACATCTCTAAACTGCGATAGATTCCTCGGTAATATTTTTAAAATTATCACAATACTACATTAATATTATTATATTTGAAAACTTAAAACTTCATCGAAAATAATGAACTTCATTAAAATGACGGCATTAAAATATAAATTGCCTGGTTTAAACATCTCTAAAATGCGATGAATTCCTCTGTAATATTTTTAAAATTACCACAATACTACAGTAATTTATTATATTTGAAAACTTCAATGAAAACAAATGAAATTTATTCATAAGACGTCATTGAAATATAACACGCCTGGCTTTCTATATAAAAGCAGCATTTCATCCATAAAGTGTTTTCAATTCTTTTCATTCATCCCAATACTATAATAATTTATTTTATTTAAAAACTTGAAACTATGGAGGTAAAAGTAATTTAACTCTATGCTTAAAACTTCATCGAAAAAATCGTTTGTTTCTCTATGTCAATGAATGCTTCATTTATATCAGCTATATTGCAGACTCCATGAACTAAATAATTTTGCGTTAAAGAAATGCAACAATTCTTGTACAACTCATTTTACATCTTTTGGTATTTACATCCTCCATAAGGGAAAATTAGGCTTCGTTGTAGAAATAATCAAAGTTGGATGATCATTTAAACTCAACTATATTGTAATTGCGTTGTTTCAGTATGCAGATGCAGAGAATTTAAGTAAAAATAAAGCGGTTTTAGGAAGGTCACAACACTAAATATGAATTAAAAAGAACTTTAAAAATCACGATTTTGGCACAAGATGAATGCCATATTTTATTTTGAAGTGGGCCACGTGATCACTTCATATAATGGTCAAGTGATCTCTTCATATAAAGGGTGTAGTTATTATTATAATTTTTATTTAAGAGACTACTAAACATATTTTTCTGAAATTTTTTTTATATATTTTATGGGATAATTTGAATATTGCTTAAAACTTTCAAAGCAATTTGTGAATTTTAAATCCGCTTAAAAAATGTTTGAAAAATTAGGTCCCATAGGATTCAATGTATTTCATTGTTTGAATCTGGGTGCAATCCAAAACCAATTGGGTGACATTATTAATTTATATTCCTATAGGTCCCACAGACCGTCTGAACAACATACTAAAATTTCTTTTGATAAAATCATTTTTACGGCAGCTATCGTGCTAACGGACAGGCAGACAGACAGAATGAACAAAGTCATAAACATTTTTCAAAAAAAATATTAACTATTATGAAATATATTCGCTTTTCATATTTAATATCATGCGATAAATGTGGTGACATCATTCTCGCGGATCTAGCGCGTTCCATTAATGAGAAAATATACTTTGAATAATAGTTTTGTATTTGGACGCCAATAGTCATTTATCTTTGTAAAGTTTATTTTGAACATAATATTCGTAAATACTCTATTTTACTACTATATATGCCAGATACTTTTTATTTGGATATGTTATAGATCAATAGTGTCTTAATTCAAACTTTGAGACTTCGGCCTTTCAGTCCGAAGGCAATAACACAAGATTGCAATGGATAGAATCAAACTAATCTTCATTATGAACTTCATCAAAGAACAGCATCTGGCTGTTTAAATCAATGGATGATCTAGGCAATAAATCTTATTGTACACGTCCAGACTAAATTACACCTTATACAGTGTACTACCCCTAACTAGCCTAGTGCTCACACTTAACTGGATATGATCCTAAAGCTATTATGCTTATCATTGGCCTCCTTCACGACAACATACTTAATCACGATCAGTTCACGAACTCACGCCAGACAAAAAGCACTCCATCCAAGCCAACTCTTGACTTACGACCAGACCAGGCTCTCTAGTGAAAAACACTTAGAACTCGCACTCGATCTCGAACTCTCGTGAAAACTTATCCTACTCTAAAAGTAGGAACGCACAAAATGCTGATTAGGCTGGTGAATCATCTTAATAACTGAACCAATTAGGATCGTTAGAATAAATAAGAAATTATAATGAAACTGAGTGAAATAATAATTGAAAGTTTATTTAGACTTCACACACGGTCCAGCCAACATTAAAGTTTGCCCGCGAGATCCCTCTAAACGGGATCGAGTGCAAAATTACCTCAACTTTCACCAGGATAGTTGTACAGAGCAAAGTGGCAGCTCTAAGATGGTTATTAACTTCTTCCATCGCCAATCTGGGCAATCGAACCTTTTGTGGTTACTTAAAGACCCCCATGCGATCATTTCTTGCAAACATTTTGTAATAATCCAAGGGACAACTGTCACAATACAGGACAAAATTAAACTTTTTTTTAAAACTTGTTTAACAATGGTTCAAGAACTGGACCTTAGACGGCCTCTTAGAGTGATAGTGAAACATCAAAAGAATTTGCACATAAATCACAATTCTTTCATACAAATAGCATCAATGACGATAGAATTAAATTTTAGACTATACTTTTATACATATTTTACGCATTTTTGATTATAAACTATTTTCACGAACCAATTTTCCATTTCTATTTTACATTGACCTCAACTACTTCAAATTTACTTACCTGCCTCTATTTTTATGATTATGTTACTTTAATAACACCAAATATTTTTCTGCCTCAATTAACTTCAGACATGAAATCATGCATTCACCTAATCTGATCCCTTTGATCAAGATATTTTCGTGATGCATACTTCCCATTACTAACATTTTTACGATTTAAACTCCCGACAAAACCCTTAGATTCACGATCTAAGGGTTTTGTCGGGATGTTCCCCTACCTGCTTAATCAAGCAAAAGTTTATCCGATTTCTAACCTAAAGCTACATTCATTCTACTTTCATTCTGCAGAAATACCAACATTACAATACAGTTTCAAATACTTTTAAAATACCTAACATCAATTCAGTTTCAATTACTTTAAAATTATTTATCATCAAATCAATCAAATCAATTATCATCAAATCAATGCAATTTAAACTATTTTAAAACCTGACATCAATTACTATATTATTTCATAAATTTCAATTGCAATTTAAACCTTAATTATTAAATACATTTTCAATTAAATAATTTTCAATAATTAAATAATTTTAAATAATTTTCAATTCTTAATTCTAAACACACCAAAATTTGAATGAACTTTCTAGCCTACTACGCAATACATTTCAATTTCAAATTCTTAACTTCTAAATTTTTCTTAAGCATGTTAATACATCTTTAAAAACTTATTCGAGCACATCAATATCATTTTCTAATATCTAAAACTTAAAATACAATATAATTTTAACTGTAAACTTATGTCACATTTCAATATAATACTTTAAAAAACTGCATTTTATTTTCACTTTTCAGCTATCAAATCAGATTGAATTTAAATTTTATTTTTAAAACTTATTATTTAACTTAATTAATTCAATTTTTTTGCTTGTCCTTCCATGTCGGCAAGTCTGGGTCTCGGAATATTCTATTTTCTTCTACCTGAGGGCCTGTTCTTCCATGGTCGCTCCAGTGGTCGTTGACGCTCCATCGCAGTTCTGTTTGGGCTTGGGACCTCCTGTCTGTCCATTCTCTTGATCGCTGCTGATTCTATTTTGTCCCTTTATTCAACTGAACTCTGTATGATTCACTTTGCGCTGGTGGTACGATATTTTTAGTCACTGACCATTTTTGCAACTTGAGTTCATTTTCAAACACGGATTTCTTTTCCGGTTCCTTTTGTTGGGCTTTTTCCTTACTTATATTCAACTATGATAGCTGCTCAAACTTCTTTTCAACTGTTTGGTGAACCTCTAAATCCCTTTTTAACCTCACTTCTAACTTTTAATTCTCAACCGGCTTAACTTCAGTTTTTGAAATTCTCTCTTCTGTTTCAAATATTTGCGCCCACTCCTCTACGTCCTGCGATTGTAGATTTCTTTCCGCTCGTTCTATTCTAATGTTTTCCAATTGAAATAGTCGATTACTGTTCCTTCTTTCAATGGACTTTCCGTCTGCCTTATCTAGTTGATCTGTTAACTTCTCAACAGTTCGTTTCTCTATGGTTCCTTAGACAAATTTGGTCTATCAAACAATTTTTACTTTTTATGCAACAAGATCATTAAAAAAAACCGCTTATCTCTATCTTTGAAATGAACTGAATTATGATAAAGGAAAAATCTGACTTATGCCACTGTTCCGTACCATGTGAAAGGTTTTTTCATCATAGGGATCATAAACAAATTGACGAGGAAAATTGTTTAGATCAAAACTACGTTAATATGTGTCAACATTTTTTATCACAAATGCATCTAAATAAAGCATTACACAGATAGAGATCATATAAGGAATGGTACTCACTTCCCGGTTAGGTATTCTATGTATTATCATCCCGTTTTATCTTTTTTGTGATATGTCACAAATTTACATTTCTAATTTGAAATATGGTCCCCATTCACAATGTTCAGTTTTCAATTAAATATAACTCGCTCAATTTTTAAAGATGCAGATATGCGGGTTTTTTTTAATGATCTTGTTGCATTAAAAGTAATAATTTTTTGATTGACCAAATTTGTTTAAGGGGGGGTTGTATAAAAATTTAAAAAGTGTAACTTTTTGAAAATTAATGGAAGGACTATTTCATTAACGTAGTCTTATTTCCTACTTTACTTTCAACATTTTTGCAATTTACATTGCCCACTTATCTCCAACACGTAAAGAATTAAACCGCGTTTCAATCTTTTTGGGACCCTGTATATCACGACCATAATTCTAATACAATTATATGAGATACTACACTTTGCGTGGTATGGTGATAATGCTTAATTGGATACAAGTTTTCAAGCTATTTTTGATTGGGCTCCTTCACCACTGGCCTCCTTCACGACAACATACTTAATCACGATCAACTCACGAATTCATGCCAGACAAAAAGCACTCCATCCAAGCCAACTCTTGACTCACGACCCGGTCAGACCCTCTCGTGAAAAACACCACGAGAGGTTTTTCGTGTGTGTAAAACTTCTTAACGAAGAGTTTTACACACACGAAAACTCTTTAGAACTCGCACTCGATCTCGAACTCTCATGAAAACTTATCCTATTCTAAAAATCGAAACGCACAAAATGCTGATTAGGCCGGTGATTCGTCTAAATAACTGAACCAGTTAGGATAGTTAGAATAAATAACAAATTATAATGAAACTGAGGGAAATAATAATTGAAAGGTTATTTAGACCTCACATCTTCTTTAAGAATAACTTATTTCTTCGTCCATAACACTTGGCGAGATTTTGGAGACGAATTTCTCGGAATGTCGCCAACTTGGAAAGAACATAAGAGTAGAGTATAAGAATAATCCCCCATCCGTCTCTTTAAGAATAATCTCCGTCCGTTTGTCCGTAACCATTGGCGAGAAATGTAGTGGGACGTCTCTAACTTGGCGACTATTTTAAATGTTGTCAAAGAGACAAAATGTCGCTAAATTGATAAAAAATGACGTCAAATGGCAAGCGATGTTTCGCAAATTCTGATTTCCATCATATGACGGGCATACTTTCTAGTATATAAAAAATGCTCTTTTCTCCATTTGTCCGTAACACTTGGTGATGCATTTTGCGAACTTGGCGGGTGATTTAGCAAAGTATCGCCAACTCGGCGATATTTCGTCCTAGATTGACAAAAATATCGCCCATATTGCGAAATTGACACTAAATTAATGAAAATGATGCCTAATTGATGAATAAATTATTAAAATATTTCAATCTTTGGACTATATCGCTTATTGAGGATGATATCAATATTGATAATTGTTTATTTAGAGTTGCGCGAAATATAAGTTAATTGGGTACTTCGAAATAGTTTTACATGTTGTCATCCGGAAAATCGCCAAATATACAATTCAACGATAAAACACAGTTCCGTGGATCTTATACATTATTTTAGGACTGTAAAAGTAGTAAATTCATTGCATTCTACTCGTATAAGGAAAGTCATGTGCTGCCCACATTAGATTTCTTTATAATTGCATATAGATATCCAATTTTCAATAGGTGTTATGGTAAAGCAGCAAATATAATAATTTTGCATTAATTAATTGATTTCTCTGGCAATCTTTATCATAACATTTACGTTATTCGCCTTTAATTAAGTAAAAAATTACGTTATTTTAAAATACCTTTTTACAATAATAACACTTTACATATAATATTTTATAACTTTATTTAATATAATATTTTATAACTTATTTTATAACTTTCAGCTGATTAATTAAATCTTAAACCAGAGTAAAAGTTCCATATTTTCACCAAAGATTCTCCGTAAGTGTATAGTTATTTTTAATCAACACTTCAGCCATTTTTCTGCGGTCACTTGAAAAACAGAAAAAAAACGATTTAATGACATAATTTTGAATTACTACAAATATGCGTTTCCCTACAAATAATACTATATAAAATTTATACAAAAAATATTCTTTTTGAAGATATCTTTGACATAATAGATTCAAATTTAAAGATCTTTTACATTTATTAACTCTGAGTGAATAGAAATTTTCTCATGCCAGTATTCACTATTTTGGAAAAATAATACTTTATACAACAGTATGATAATGCAATAAAAGTGCATACGGTATGATCTAAAGAAGCTAATGCAATAAATGAGCTAGTCTATTTTTCTTTACTTATCTCTATTCTTCTAAATGCTTCTAAAAGTCGTTCCTTTTTCATTTTAAAGTCCTAAAATCTTCTTTGGCAGAAGTGAATGAAATTCCTGCTTAAGCTTATTACTTGCACCTGCAGCGCAAGTAAAAATTCCGATTCGTCGTGGGTATTCTGGTTTGAAAGGAGATGATTAATTCTGACTGTGCATGCTCTTTGTAAGCACAACTCAGCCTCGCGGCTTGCGTCGTTCTGATTTGCTGGAGAACACTGAAAACTACAATTTATTATATATAGGATACGGAAAAAGACTCACCGATGAACATCTTCATTACATTCAAATTGGAGTGACAAATTGCTTTGCAAAAAAGTTTTAAAATGCGGAGGAAATTGAATGCGCTTCTTTTCATTAAATTATATTTTAATATTTTTTTCTACAATTTCATTTCATTTATGTTTCATTTATTTCGTTCATTTATTCTCATTTCATTTATTTCGTTTCATTTTTTTCTACAATTTCGTTTCATATTAGAATTACAAAATACTTTTATGGTTATTGTCAATAATTGGTTTACGTATTTTACGTTATTACTGTATATCCAATTCAATGTTTCGTTTACACATTTGTACATGTTTAATACTATCCAATACGTACAATGATAAATAATAGGAGAAACTTTAAATAGGAGACTATTTTGGGCTCATTAAATAATTTGAATCTCAAAAACAGCTCCCCTACTTTTTGATTTTCAGAAATCGCTGGTTTAAAGTAAATTGCAAAATTCTGAAATGAAGAAATAACAAAATTTTAATAAATAACAGATCAGAGTGAGTAAAGGCAGAGAGAGAGAGAGAGATAGAGAGAGAGATGTGTGGCTATTTGCAAAAAATATATTGGTGATACATATATATATATATATATATATATATATATATATATATATATATATATATATAATCCAAGAAAAAGAAGATTTAAAGGAATATGGGATAACCAAATGCTTTGCATTTAATGGTTGGGGAGGATTGCGACTCCCCCTCCCGTTTAAAGCTGCTTTTCTAGCCTAGGCAAACGCTCACGGTACCAATACAAAGCAAAGGTTGGTCCCCAATGCGTGCTAATACGAAGGCACTCGGATACGGAAGAACAAGACCAACCAACAGAAGGAAACTGGACCAAAAGTGAATCCTCTCTTATTTCGTGTTTGAACACTCTTCCGGAGCACCTAGCACAGAGTGCTGTATCTCCTGTATGGTAGTACAATGATAAATCAATGATTAAATTGCTCCAAAGGGGGCGGGGTTAGGCCGAGGCCAGGATGAAGTGAAAAGTGATTGGTTGTTGGTATTCTGGATCAGGTAGTAAAGAGAAGGGACAATAATAAATAATATTTGATTTGTAAGTATTTTATAAATATCTGATGTTCTTTAGTTAATATCGTAAGTAGAAAGCATAAGTCGATTTTCCCTTCGCCAAAAAAAGGGGGCCACACAATATTTTAATTTTCATTTTCAGATGTTGAATTCTTATGAGATGCTAGTTAATAAAGTATTATCTATCACTCTTTCAATTTTAGAGTTACATAGGTGTTAGTCCAGTAGCAGAGTTTTTTTTTTAAAAGTGAATCCTGCCCAACTCGCTATCTTATATATGTTCATCTTACGCATGCGTGCAATCCTAGCAGGCACGCATAAACTTTATTTACTTGCAGTTTGATGAAGTAAACTGTCAAAATCCACATGATCCCTGAAAATCGATTTATAACAATCCTTTAAGAAATATAAAGGATAATGTTTATATAAAGCCTCAGTTATGATTTTAATGTTGCTATTATTGCAATCCTTTTTAAAACGTATTGTAAATTTGGTTTCTCTTAAAGTGTCCGAGTATGATATTTCTGAAATTATTCTTGGTACGATTTGTTTTCCAATCGATGAGATGATTGATCTTCATTCTATATAATTCTCTTTTGTCATATAACGTTGTATAATGACCATGTAATCCATGTTTTTTTATTGAGATGTCTAGAAAATTTACCGCTTCATTTTCTTCTTGACAATTTTCTATTAATTCCAATTCCGGAGGGTAAAAATCTTATCGGTTACTTATCGAAGATATCTTGACCTTATTGAACTAGTATTAAAGGAAAATATTCTATATAACGGAAAAAATTATTACAGACAAATAAGGGGAATTCCAATGGGAGGAGCCTGCTCATCAATCTTGGCTGATATTTACCTCTCAACATATGAAAAAGGAACCCATATTTTGTCAGAGATACCATATTTCCGGTTTGTTGACGGTGTGCTATTGGGGTGTTATGAAGACACCACCAAATTCGATTTTACTTTTTACCCTCCGGAATTGGAATTAATAGAAAATTGTCAAGAAGAAAATGAAGCGGTAAATTTTCTAGACATCTCAATAAAAAAACATGGATTACATGGTCATTATACAACGTTATATGACAAAAGAGAATTATATAGAATGAAGATCAATCATCTCATCGATTGGAAAACAAATCTTACCAAGAATAATTTCAGAAATATCATACTCGGACACTTTAAGAGAAACCAAATTTACAATACGTTTAAAAAGGATTGCAATAATAGCAACATTAAAATCATAACTGAAGCTTTATATAAACAATATCCTTTATATTTCTTAAAGGATTGTTATAAATCGATTTTCAGGGATCATGTGGATTTTGACAGTTTACTTCATCAAACTGCAAGTAAATAAAGTTTATGCGTGCCTGCTAGGATTGCACGCATGCGTAAGATGAACATATATAAGATAGCGAGTTGGGCAGGATTCACTTTTGGTCCAGTTTCCTTCTGTTGGTTGGTCTTGTTCTTCCGTATCCGGGTACCTTCGTATTAGCACGCATTGGGGACCAACCTTTGCTTTGTATTGGTACCGTGAGCGTTTGCCTAGGCTAGAAAAGCAGCTTTAAACGGGAGGGGGAGTCGCAATCCTCCCCAACCATTAAATGCAAAGCATTTGGTTATCCCATATTCCTTTAAATCTTCTTTTTCTTGGATTATTATCTGCTTCGGAGTATAGAGCGGCTTGGCGCCTTTTCCTGAGTAGTGCCTTTGCTTTTTGTGGATATGCATAGGAATTCTATTTGAATTTGATTACTGGTTTTTATATGATATATATATATATATATATATAGTACATATATATATACATATATATATACATATATATATACATATATATTTGCCTCATGACAATGCAAGCTTACACACTGCATTTAAACTATCAATTATTTGAAGCATGAAAAAAATTGTTTTGATGAGTCATTGTCCTTATTCGTCTTGTTTAGCACCCAATAATTTTTTCTTGTTCTAAACAATCAATAATAAAATGCGTGGTCAACGACTGAACAGCCCAGAAGAAGCAATTAAAGCTTATAAATTACATGTTTCAGTTATATCAACTTCTGAACTGTTTTAAAAATTGGTTTATTTGAATGAAAAAAATATATTGATACTAAAAGTGAATATTTTGAAAAGCAATAAAGTGATTTATTTTGTGTACTATTTTCTAAAAACATACATACTAGCCTACATATGTTTAAAAGTAAAATTTTGAGTTAGGTTGGAATGTACGTTGTTTCCATTATTTTTTTTTAATATAGTTATACATTCTATGCTGGTAGTACTAAACGAGTTGTTGGCATTAGATTATCTGAACGTGCTCCTCATAAAAATAAAATAAATAAATGAATAAATAAAAAACTTTCATCTGCTTTATCCCAAACTGTTATCAATGATAATTTTCGATAAAACCTTTCTTTGACTAATTCAATAATCTCCGTAATATCTTGTTTTTAGAATCTTTATTTATTTATATTTATCGTGATTCCAACTGTAATTATGACCCTGAACAAAATCTCAATTTCTCGCGGCGTCTCATTCTTGATTCCTTGAACGTTAAATCATTGTCTGCATTTTCAAACAAAACATATATTTGCTTTTTACTTTCCCTATATGCATAGTATAATGCATAGGGAAAGTATTGGGACTGAGTCGAAAATCAGAATTCGAGTTTTTAAAAGAAGAGCACGTTTCAATCATCTCTTAACTTGAGTTGAACGGTTTTGAGGTGAGGTCTGTGATGTATGTGTATGTGCCTGTGTGTGTTTGTGTCTGTGTAGTTAGTGTATGTGTGTGTATCTGTGAGTCTGTGGAAGCGATATCTCACGAACGAATGGAGCGTTTCGAACGAAATTTGATACAAATATTACAATCTGTGAATACTGGAAGCTTGTTTTTACACACTTTCGAACGTTTAAAAGACACCCAAATTTTCGAATGAAAATTTGAAAAATCAGAACCCTTAATAATGTTATATCAATTATCATTTCTAATGTAATTTTTCATTAGAAAACAAATGCCATAAACTCTAGCACGAACCGTACTCAAGATATTGCACGTTTTTCTAATAAATTTATCAAAAATATTACACAAAATTAAAAATAGCATTAACTATCATGAAATATATTCTCTTTCATGCATTATAATGTGACAAATTTGTTAACATCATTCTTGATGGTCTAGGTCGTTACATTCACGAGGGAAGATAATTGTATACTATGTATTTTTACAACTAATGATTCGCCAATAGTTATTTATATGTAACAAGAAAGATCAATCATGCATAAGCATTGATTATGAAACACTTTCCAACTGAAATGTAATTTCATTTAGAAATTTCTAAAATATGATACATTCAGTGGTAATATCTTTTACATTATCACAGTACTACAGTAATTTATTATACTTAAATATTTAAAACTGTATCGAAATATAAATCATCTGATTCTTTATGCAAAATCAATGAATATTTCATTCACATAACTTGTATTCCAGACTCCAGAGCTAAATAATTTTGTGTGAAAAAAAAAAAATTCAGCAATTTTTATGTAATTCATCTGACAATCGCTTGAGATATTTGCGTTCTGCATATGTTAAAATTAGGCTTCGTTGAAGAAATAATAAAAGTTTAGGGATCATTTAAAATCACAACTATTGTAATTGCATAGGCACGGAATTTAGATACACAGCTAAAACACAGATACACAGATAATATATGTGTGTATGTGTATGTACTCAAAGTATTGGAATCGTGCCGAAGATCGGAACTCGAATTTTCAAAGGATCTACACGTTTTGGGACTTCTAGAACACGAAAAAACTATTGTTAGGAAGACGTCTGTGTGTGTAAGGGTGTATCTGTGTATGTTTCTGTGTGTCTGTGTGGATATTACATTCACTCTAATTAAAAAACTAATGGACCGAATTTCATACAATTTGGTAGGTATGTTTTTTGTGGGAAATCCTGATGTTCATTAGATTATAGTGCGATTCGTAATAAAAGAATCTGCCTTCTTTGCGAAATGGCCGCAGAAATTGCCTTTATCCACTCTAGCTAAAAACTAATGAACCAAATTTAACAAAATTTAGAGTATAATATTTCAATAACCTATAAGTGATTTATATACCAAATTTAACAAAATTTTGTATATAAATCATTTGTAGGTTATTCTAGTACGATTCGGGAAAAAAGAACGGGCTGTTTTTGCGAAATGGCACGCAAAAATCGTTATATATAAAAATAAAAGACTACGTGTGCTCAATTATATAAATTAAATTCCTATTTTATATGTGATTTTTGAGAACAAAAAGAATAAGACTAACCCCATTACTCTAGGACTAGCCGTTCTTGAGATATTCTAGTTTTTTCACGTTTTCGCTACGCCACCTTTGACAATAAGTCCAGCTATCAAATGAGAACCAAATTTAAATTTAACGTGTAAATTCAATGTCATTTAAAATACTTATGGTTGTTATTTTGTGCAGATAAACTCAAATTATTATTGAATAAATAAAGAGAACGAATATGAGTCTGCAGGGAAAGACATGTGCTGTCCACATCAGAATTTTTAACAATATTACAACAATGATTTATAGAAGTAAACGGGGATAATTTTCAGGCCATTTCGAAAAACATGTATGATCTATATTTAAAGATCCATCAAATTTTTGTCGATTAAGCTGTGTACCAAAATTTAACTCTCTAGGACGTAGGAAAGTGCATTAAAAATACCATCAAATAAGTATATTATGAAGAGTTATATAAAATTTAAAAAAAAAGTGAAAAATTGTAATCTACCAAATTCATTTTAAAATGTGAAGCCTCTCCCATATGCAAAACATTTAAACAAATGGAAAGATATTTATTATATAATATATTTCTCTTTTCTTTCTGGAAGATATCCCAAAGTCAGAATTTAATTGAATTTGTTTTTTTCCCTATATTAAATAATTTTTAATTAAAAAACTACTTAACATATTTTACTGAATTTTTTTTATATATTCTATGGGATAATATGAATATTTCCTAAAAATTTCGAAGCATTTCGTGAATTTTAAATTTACTTAAAAAATGTTTGAAAAATTAGGTCCCATAGGGTTCAATGTATTTCATTTTTTCAACCCGGGTTCAATAAAAAACTAATTGGGTGATATTATTTATTTATATTCCCATAGGTCCTACAGACCGTCTGAACAATATACTAAAATTTCATTTTGATAAAGTCATTTTTACGGCAGTTATCGTGCTAACGGACAGACAGACAGACAGAATGAACAAAGTCATAAACACTTTTCAACTTTGTTGTAAAGTGTTAAAAAAATATCTTTTCTTCGCTCTGTGTGTAACACTTGGCAATAAATGTGGCGGAGTTGGTGACGCATTTAGCAATATATCTCCAACCTGGTGATATGTCGCCCCAGGTTGACGGAAATATAGTCAAAATTGCAAAAAATGTCGCTTAATTAACGGAAATGACGCTAAATTAATGCATTAATTATTAAAATAATTTAATATGTGGACTCTATTGCTTATTGCGGATGCTGTCCAAATTGATAATTGCATATTTAAAGTTGCGTGACATATAAGCTAATTGGGTACTTCAGAATAGTTTTACATCCTATCATCCAGAAAAGCTCCCAATTTACAACTCAACGTTAAATACATTATGTCGTGGATATTATACATAATTTCCTCACTGTGAAGAAATTAAATTAATGGCATTAGGGAAAGTTATGTGCTGCCCACATCAAATATTTATTTTCTATTTTATATCTGCTGTATCATTTTAATATTATATGATTTTCTCTAACCTATTTCTCTTTGTATTATTCGTCCATTAATGATATGCAAATTTTGTTCGCGGTTTGGCTGCGTATGAGAAGCCCTATGTATCTTTATTTCGTCATATACCTCTTGTGACGGGTATTTCACACGAAAGCGCTCAGGCTTGTAAATATGTCTTAACCTTCTTAGTGAGAATAAAGACTTTTACTTTAAAAAGAAATTTATGTTTAAATTTTAGACGTACTTTCTTAATGTAATTATGCTGTTCCATAGAAATCGCATTATGCAGACTTATTTTCCGAAACTTAATTTGAAGGAGATGATATCAAGTTTCTTAGCAGCGTAATTAAATTAAATATGCGTATGTGGCAGGCGATTTTCATTCAATTTATTCTATTTCAGAAACAAAGAAATTGATATAAAAATATATTTAATACGTAAAGGGTATTTTAGATATCTTTACATCCGTTACGGCAATGGAATATGAGATTACGCTTACATTTTGGAAACGGTTTTTAAATTCACACATTTCCAAATGTGTTTAAATGATTATTGCGATGGGATAATAAACGGTATGGGAATAAATTTTGATGCCATTTGAGCGTTATCTTCTTTTGTTTTGACCAAACTTTATATTTTTGTATATTGGTGTACAAATGATACTAAGAAGTTTTATTTTTCAGATTTGTCTGCACGGAAAATTTTTTTTAGTGACAACAGATGTTCTTATATATTTTTTTCAGAGGAATTAAATTCAATACTTTAATGGATTTTATTAAAGAATATGAATGGGTCGCATATAATTTATATCACGAGGTGCGTAGGTTATATCACGGGGCTCGTTTATTTTGAAACGTTTAGAACGTTGGGGGCTCGTTTGTTTTGAAAAATGAAATTTATTCCAAAAAGTTATGCATTCTCTAAAACAAGATTAAATACTAACTGATGGGAGATTAAATTTGTCTTCGGAATCAAAATATTTGAATAAAAAGATGGACGTATATTTAAATAAAAACAAAATAGTAGAATTCGTACAAAAGTATAATTTGCATGATGTCCATCGAACCAACATCTTTATGGAAAGTAATTATTTCAAATTCGAAGGTGAAAATCGTAAATAGAGAAAAAATATCGAATCGTAGTTTATTACCTCTACTTCACATTTCAAGTATTACAGATTTATATCGCAATCTTCATCCATGTTACTTAGTAAAAGATGGGTAAATCTTAGAGCTCTATGGAACAGCAATAAAATAAGTTATTCGATATCTCAAGACTACAAAAGATCTCGATATACTTACTAAATTAGGCGAAGAACCTGCAGTGAAGATAGTTGGATATTTATAGTTACAACCCTCTGACACAAAGCTACCGGTATGTAGCTGCTGCTTCCTCTGGCTTTAATTTGGAATAAACTAGACAACTGGGATAGCCAACTGAAGAAAAATAACACCAATAAGGTTATTTCAACAAAGCTCTGTAAATGAATGAATGACACTAGATGGGTACTATTCTGCTATCGGCTTTCCGTAAAAGAACCTCAATAAAGAGAAAAAAATCATTAGAATATATATTGAAAAGGGAACATTAACAAGGCGACAGAGGGATAAATAAAGAAATAAATATAGCAGAGTAAATGCAAGTGCAATATGATGTAATGGAGCTGACATCATATATATATATATATATATATATATATATATATATATATATATATATATATATATATATATATATATATATATATATATATATATATATACATATACATACATATATATATATATACATACATATATATATATATATATATATATGTAAATATATATATATATATATAATATATATATATATATATATATATATATATATATATATATATATATATATATATGTATATATATATATATATATATATATAATAAAAAGGTTTGAAGGTCCAATGAATGAAAAGTGAGAAGCTGTAATTCGAAAAACCCAACTATCTAACAGGCTTACAAAATAAAAGTATAAATCAACATATTTTTAAGCAAATGTAAAAAAAATAAATTTCGAATCAACAAGTTAAAGAAAAGTATAAAAACACCCCAAAGGTATAGAATCGATAAAAGAACAAGAAAGATCAATCATGCTTAAAGCATTGATTATGAAACACTTTCCAACTTCAATGCAATTTTATTTAAAAAAGTCGAAAATGCAATACATTCCTCGGTAATATTTTAAAACTTATCACAATACTACATTGATTTATTATATTTGAAAACTTAAACCTTCATCGAAAAAAATGAACTTCATTCAAATGACGGCATTGAAATATAAATTGCCTGGTTTAAATATCTCTAAAATGCAATACATTCCTCGGTAATATTTTTAAAACTATCATAATACTACGATAATTTATTATATTTGAAAACTTCATCGAAAACAACTGAAATAAATTCAAATGACGTTATAGAAAAAATAACACGCCTGGATCTCTCTATAAAAGCAGGATTTCATTCATAACTTTCTCCCATTCATTTCATTCATCACAATACTATAATAATTTATTTTATTTAAAAATTAAGACCATGGAGCTACAATTCATAAACTTTAAGCTTAAAACTTCATCGAAAAAAATCGTCCTTCTGTTTATAAAATCAATTAATATTTCATTCATATCAGCCATGCAGACTCCATGGACTGAATTATTTTGTGTTAAAGAAATACAGTAATTCTAATACAACTCATTCTACATATTTTGCTGTTTACATTTTACATAGGTGAAAAATAGGCTTAGTTGTAGAAATAATCAAATTTGAATGAGAATTTAAACTCAAATATATTGTCATTGTGTTGTTTTAGTATGTAGATGCACAGAATTTAAGCAAAAATAAAGTAGTTTTCGGACGGATACAACACTCAATATGAATTAAAAAGAATTTTAAAAAATCACGATTTTGAAACAAGATGGATGCCATATATCATTTTGAAGTGGGTCATGTGATCGTTTCATATCATGGTCACGTGATCGTTTCATATAAGATGTGTAATTATTATTTTAATTTTTATTTAAAAACTACTGAATATATTTCGCTGAATTTTTTTTTTATATATTGTATGGAACAATTTGACTATTACCTAAAATTTTCGAAGCAATTTGTGAATTTTAAATCCGCTTAAAAAATGTTTGAAAAATTAGGTCCCATAGGGCTCAATGTATTTCATTTTTTCAACCCGGGTTCAATCCAAAACTAATTGGGTGATATTATTCATTTGTATTCCCATAGGTCCTACAGACCGTCTGAACAACATACTAAAATTTCATTTTGATTAAGTCATTTTTACGGCAGTTATCGTGCTAACGGACAGACAGACAGACAGACAGACAGACAGAATGAACAAAGTCATAAACACTTTTCAACTTTGTTGTAAAGTGTTAAAGACAGAAGAAATCGAAGCACAAACGCTATACACGTGGACAAGGCTCTAAGCCTAAATCAGGATTTGTTCACTTCTACAAAACTCGCAATCATGTCCAAGTGTCTTGTAGAAGCAAACACAAAAATGTATGTTTCTGAAGAAATAGATAGATATATCTATAAACTATTTCTACTTTGACTACATACATAAAGAAATAATAAATGGAATATAGGATATCGGGAATCTGATTGAAAAAATACACAAACTTATTGATCACGGGAACACAGAAATAAGTGACAAGTGTTGCCATTCACGAAGGAATAAGATATAAGATATGAACTACTGTTGCCATTCGTAAAAAATAAATAACAGTAATACGAAAAGACAAGTACAAGAGATAATATACAATCAAGAGGGGCAATAATAGAAAGGCTAAAGTGTAAGTGGATGTAAAAATATAAACAAGAGAAGAGTGATGTCAGGCTAATATATAAAACACCATAAAAGAATTCATGAAAATCCAGCTAATCTAAATTTTTTAACTATACCATTTACAAAATAAGAGGGATATTTATATAAATTGCTGGTAATTTTTAGATTATCAATATGTAAAGCATGAAAATTTTATCAGATAATCTATACATTCTAAAATGATGATTAAGAATAATATTTCTAAACAATAGAAACGAGTTGCAGGAATTAAATGGTAAGATTTTATTAATGTTAAAATTAAAAGAGTCTTTTTATATATCATACAAATTAGTAACAATTCTATTAGAAGTTCATATCTTATATCTTATTCCTTCGTGAATGGCAACACTTGTCACTTTTTTCTGTGTTCCCGTGATCAATAGGTTTGTAAATTTTTCAATGAGATTCCCGATATCCTATTTTCCATTTCTTATTTCTTTATGTATTTAGTCCAAGTAGAAATAGTTTGTAGATATATCTATCTATTTCTTCAGAAAAATATACATTTTTGTGTTTGCTTCTACAAGACACTTGGACATGATTACGAGTTTCGTAGAAGTGAACAAATCCTGATTTAGGTTTAGAACCTTGTCCACGTGTATAGCTTTTGTGCTTGGATTTCGTCTATTTTTCTTTTATCGATCCCATACCTTTGTTTTTTGATACTTTTCTTTAACTTGTTGATTCGAAATTTATTTTTTTTCCATTTGCTTTAAAATATGTTGATTCATACTTTTATTTTGTAAACATGTTAGATAGTTGGGTTTTTCGAGTTACAGCTTCACACGTTTCATTCATTGGACCTTCAAACCTTTTTATTATTGAAGTCATTTTATTTATTAGCTGCATTTGCGAAATAAATTAAATGAACTTTGCATTGACATTCCTATTTACGCATTTTTACATTTGCATATTTGCAAAGTATTCTGAAATTTTTAAAGTTTTCTACGGTATTTTATATATATATATAATATTGAAATTGTAAATCCAATGGTAGAATGGAAGTAGTAACTCATAATATACTATCTTAAAATTTGCCTATAAAATACAATGAAATAAAATGAAATGCAACCATAATTAGGAAATTATAATACATATCACAGTTCAGAAAGCTAAAGATAATCAAGAAATGTCAATGGTGAGAAATCGAAAAAAGGAATTCAAAAATAATCAAGCATTAAAGATTGCACGCGGAAGAGCTCTAGGCTTAAGATTAGTTCATTTCGAAAAAATTCTTTATCAAGTCCTAATATTTAAACGAAATGAACACGAAAATGCTTGTTTCTGAAACATAAGATAGATTTTATCTATAAACATGTGCTATTAGGACGACAAGCTTAAAGATTGGAAAAATAGAAAGGAAACATAAATACCTTGTAATACACCTCAAATGTACAACTATGACGATTAAAAAATGACTAGACCGATGTTGCCACTCGCTATAAAGAAAGAAATGATCTACCAAAATGATTGCCAAAGTGAGTAATAGAAACAGTACTGCGTAATGGCAGTAAAAAGTCATATTCTACAGTAAAAGCTGCAAAATAAATAGATGAAAATATATTGTAATGTATAAACAAGAGAATGTAGAAATATGGCTAAAATAAGATACTAATGAGAGATTATTAAGAATTTTAGGCTAATCGAAACTCGTTAACTATACCATTTACTAAATATGCTGGATATTCATATAATTTACTGGTAATTTTGAGGTTATTAATGCGCAAAGCATGAAATTTTTTATCAGATAATCTATAAATTCTAAAAAGTTGATTAAGTATAATATTTCTAAATAATTGAATCGAGTTACAGGAATTAAAAGGTAATATTTTATTAATATTGAATTTAAAAAAAATCTTTTTTATCATATAAATTAGTAACTATCCCATTAGTAGGTTCTATAATTAGATTTAAATCCAAATAATTAATATTTTTACTAAGAGTAGTTTCATTAGGTATTAATTCCAAATTATCGGGATAGAAATCTATATCTATGACATAATTATCAGCAAATACTAAACAAATCAGATCATCTACATATCTGTGAATTTTATAATTTGTAGAGGTAAAGAATTTTTCATAATGAAATAGGTATAATTAGCTAACATACAGCTACTACAGCCACCTTGTGGTATCCCTGAGATAAGTGTAATTTATTACCTTGAAAATTATAATTATTAAAAAGAACAAAATGGAGAAGTTTAGAAAAATTGGTAAATTTAGTTAGATGAGATTGATTAGTAATATAAGCATTATCTAAAGCTAAAATGACATCCTAAAAATCAGTGATCTTAATATTATTAAATAGATCTTTAAAATCAAAAGTTTGAAATCCTATTATTTTACCTAATGATGTTAATTTATTTTTTTATTCTTTACTATTATTTAGAATAATGTAGTTATCACTGAAATCACGTAAATTACTATTTAGTACATTTAAATAATTTAGTAATAATTTACTAGCGGTAGTAGGGTATGAATTATGACCACTAGTTACAGTTCTAAATTTAATATTATTTTTATGAAATTTAGGTATAAGCACAATATATGGAAATTTCAAAAATTTATTATTAATATCCAAATCACTATACATATAGATAATTTTCAATTTGATACTATTAACGGAGTGTGAGTAAAGTTTAAATAGACTATTATTTTTTTAAATAATCTAACAGATATTGTATATAGAATTTTTTACAGATAATAGCATAATTATTAGAGTCTTTATCAACATAAGTAATAACAAAAAATTTATGTAAATCATTTATAGAGTGTTTTATATTATCCATATTATATATAGATCTAGATGAATTGATCCTCCATATGGCATTTTTAATAGATTTTAAAATAATAAATTTCCACATTTAAAATGCCTCTAAAAGCTGAGCAAATTCAGAAGCTAATCCATAAATATATTTATCAAGGTCAAGATTTATTGATTTTAAGACTTTATTAGAATTATTACAAGAAGGTAACCTGAATTTTGTACCAAATGACATTATAGTTCTTAAAGATTTATCTTTAACTATGGCTAAGTCTCCAGTAACTATATGCCCCAAGTGTGAATTTATAAAATTAGCATAATTATCATCTCCCCAAATACATTCACCATCCAAATTTGTTGAGGAATCTTTATCGACTGATAGAGATTGTGAAATTTCATTGTAATTAAAAATTGTTCTTCCAATAGGTTTGTTGTATTTAAAAGTCTTAGTAACATTCAAATCCTTAACAGGCAATAAATGATGAAACCGATTAAATAAATTCCTAAAATTTATAGGATTATAAATGGCATGCTTAAAAGATATTACACAATAAGAATTAGACCACCTCGGAACGCCGCGTGCTGTTGGCCATATCGGGTGCGGTATCCCCGTGATTTGCGCGCTAGATTTGCACGCTGCCACTAATGCCGCCGTGTTCATGCGGAGTACGATCACGTTAAACATGTGGGTCCGTAAGTCCTTCCGAGAGGTTGGTGGTAGGGGAATGAGGGTACGGTCCCTGTGGATGCCTCCCCCACTGGGTTCCGGTCTAAATTGGGTGGCACTTCCCGGCCGTCCATACAGTTACCTTACACCTTTCTGGTAGGTCGGACGGTCTGGGTCTCAACAACAACAATAAGAATTAGAACAATTATTATTATGAAAATGATTAAGTTTTATTTTTAAATATTTTAATGAGCAAATCATAGTAATGAGCAAATCATAGAATGTATGATTAAAATGTTCATTAGTTAGGTGTAATTTTAAGAAAATAGCATAAACTGTATTTAATTGTTTTTCTTAACTGAAAATACCCATGATTTTATAAATTTGCATTGAAATGTGTTGTTAAAATGTTGATGCATACTTTTAATTTCAGCTTTAAAATCATGATGAGAGCAGCTTCCTTTACCGCGTTTAAATCTTTTGAGTTTAGCCGAATTACTATTATGTAAAAGAGGATTCAAAAATAGGTGATTAAAAATGGAATATTTTTTGTTTACAAAATTATTTTTTACAATATTACCATTGAGATATAATTGATTTAATCCATATGGATAAAGAGTACAATTTGATTTAATATAGAAGTTTTCAAAAAACATTCTATCAGTTGTATTATGTTTTATATACAAAATATGTATAGTTATATTTTCAAAACCATGTATAGCAAAGTGCTTATATTCAATTTTATTAGAAGTAGGAAGAAAATTATTATTGAGGATATATTTTTTGACATGATCTCTATGAACATTCATACGTAGATGAATAGGATTACTAGTCTGTCCTATATAAGATAAATTACATATGTTACAGGATATTTCGTAGATGCAATTAAATATTTTACTGTAAAACTTTTGGTTATTTTGATTGGTAATTTGAGAGTTAGAAGCAAATGGGCAGCTTTTGCAATTTTTATTCTTACATTTATTGAAGTTATAATTTTTAGCTGGGCAATTATTATATCCAAAACTATCCATAGCACAATGTTGGTAAATTGATATCGGCCTAAGCAATTTCCAACATAAAATGAAAATACCGGGCAATATCTATCAAATTATATAGTAATAAGTATAAATATATTTGCCAGTCACTAAATCAAATAAGTGTAATTCATAATAGTAATAGTAATTTTATGAGTATGGCATTATAACATATAGAAATAAATAATAGAAATAAAATAATTGCTTATAAGTATAAACAACTAAGTCCATGTAAAACCTAATAAAAATCTAGTAAGAAGGATATTACAAGATAAAAAAATGATTAAACTATAACGTTACTATCAATTCTAAACTAGATTAAATATAACACAAGGAATTATAAAATGCATATATATATATATATATATATATATATATATATATATATATATATATATACATATATATATATATATATATATATATATGTACATATATAAATATATATATATATACACACTGCTCACATGCTCACAAAAATCGCAACACCATAAAGTTGTTGGTGTAGATTTATGTAAATCAGGCACTGGAAACCGTACAAATTTCAGACGGAAAACTAGGTGGCTCTATCATTTCACAGACGATGCATAGAAGCCTTGAAAACAGTCGCTAATTCCTATATGACAAGCTATCCCGTATCAAATTTCTAGTTGACAGCGGTGCAATAATATCAGTTCTTCCAAGAAACAGGCATACTGCCACAGAAAAAATATAATTCCCGTTATACGCAGCAAACGGAACCAAAATCAAAACGTTTGGAACGAAACAACTGATTTTAAAATTTGGATTTCAACGAAAATTAAATTGAAATTTCGTAATTGCCGATATCTCTCGAGCAATTTTAGGTTCAAACTTCCTAGAAAAATTTGGATTACCAGTCGATATGAAAAATCAAAGACTAATCGGCAGCTGTACAAAAGTCAGTATAAAAGAAAATACGACACAGATACCCTCACTTGGCCTGACAACAGTGAGTAACGATTCACCATACACTCGTTTGCTAAGTGAATTTCCAAGTTTAATGCAAACCAGTTCCCTGCAAGTCATAAAGCATAATACAACTCACTGTATTTAAACTCGAGGACCCCAAGTTCATGCGAAACCAAAACTTTTTGTTCCCGATAAACTAAAGGCAGTCAAACACGAATTTGGATTTCTACAGCGACAAGCCATGTATAGATGATCAAAAAGTCCATGGGCAAACCCCATTCCTGTCATAACAAAAAAAGTCTGCGGATTTCGAGTATACGGAGACTACAAAAAGCTAAATGCAGTAACGATCCCGGATAGATATCCCCTAGCTCACATACACGATTTTGCACAGAACCTCAAAAGTAAAAAGATTTTTTTTCTGCGCTCGATTTGGTATGAGCATACTAGCAGATTCCTGTGGAACAAGATGATATCCCGCAAATAGCGGTAATAAATCAGTTCGGACTATTTGAATTTCTGTTCATTTCATTCGGTTTATGCAACGCAGTTCAAACCTTTCAAAGATTCATGCACGAAATCTTTCATGATTTTGATTTCTGTTTTGTATATATATCGACGATTGCTTAATCGCTTCCGAAAACGAAGCCAAACAACCAAGAGCACTTACTCACAGTATTTGAGCAATTTTTGCAATATGGAGTAGTAATAAATACTTCCAAATGCGTTTTTGGCCAATCTGAAGTAAAATTCCTAGGACATATGGTTACAGCAGAAGGCATTTCTTCTTTACCAGACAGAGTATCTACTATACCAAATTATCCACTACCAAAAACTGGGCAGAATTTTAGCGATTTTAAATTTTTATCGTAGGTTTGTACCCCAAGCTGCAGAAACACAAGCAGTTCTCTACGATTTTATACCTGGAAACAAAAAGCGCAACAGTTCGCCAGCACAGTGGACCGAAAGCACAAAAAATGAATGTAAAAATTTACTTTCCAGTGTCTCACTATTAACTTATCCTACAATAAATGGTGGATTTTCACTATCGGTAGACGCATCACTAGTAGCGATGGGATCGGCATTATAATAGAAGCAAAATGAAAAATTATGCCTGTTAGCATTTTTTTCAAGCAAACTAAATGCCGCAGAGCGGAAGTGCAGCGTTTACGACCGTGAACTTCTCGCAGCATATTCTGCCGTAAAGCATTTTCGGCACGTGCTAGAAGGAAGAGATTTTATCTTATACACCGATCACAAACCTCTTGCATTTGCGTTTCAACAAAAAACCGAAAAGATGACTCCACGTCGATTAAGATATCTGGAATATATTAGTCAATTTACGACTAATATCCAATGTATTCCCGGTTCAACAAATGTAGTAGCTGACAACTTTCTCGCATAGAAGATATTTATACACTAAATGTGCTTGATTAAGAAAATAACCAATTGCTAAAGCACAAACTGATGACGAACTAAACAATCTTACAAAATCTTATCCTTCGTTACGATTAAAGGTGTTGTTATTGATCCATTCGGTGCCATACTTCCTTGTGACACCTTATCAGGCGATATTCGACCGTACATACCACATAGTTTCCGAAAGCAAGTATTTCACAACATCCACGACCTCGCTCATCCAGGAGTTCGAGGAACAGTGGACATGACTCATTTGGTTTTCACAAGATTTATTTAACCTTCATTCCGAAAGAACTGTGCCGAATGCAGTCGAACGTGTTGTTGTTGTTGAGACCCAGACCGTCCGACCTACCAGAAAGGTGTAAGGTAACCGTTTGGACGGCCGGGAAGTGCCACCCAATTTAGACCGGAACCCAGTGGGGGAGGCATCCACAGGGACCGTACCCTCCTCCCCCTACCACCAACCTCTCGGAAGGACTTACGGACCCACATGTTTAACTTGATCGTACTCCGCATGAACACGGCGGCAGTTGTGGCAGCGTGCTAATCCAGAGCGCAAACCACCGGGCTACCGCGCCCGAAATCTGCCAGCAGCACGCGGTGTTCTCAGGTGGATACCCACCCAAGTACTCGATGCACCCGATGCTGCTTGACTTCGGTGATCTAACGAGAACCGGTGTTTTCAGCACGGTTGGGCTGTTAGCCACGGAGTCCAACGTGTATCGCCTGCTAAAAAGCAAAAATACATCGATACGCAATATATCCTTTAGGAAATTTTAATACACCTAATGGCAGATTTCAACATGCCCACATCGACATTGTCGGACCCTTGCCGATATCGAAGGGATTTCGATATCTACTCATTTGTGTTTAGCGATTTACGCGATGGCCAGAAGACATTCCATTAGAGGATCAAACTGCAGCCACAGTATCAGAAGCATTTTATTCTGGACGGATTTCTCGATTTAGCGTATCCGAGGTCATAAATACTGGCCAGAGGCGACAATTCGAAAGTGATTTGTTTCATCACCTAATGACATTTTTAGAAGACCGAAAAACCAGAACGACAGCATATCATACTGCCTCCAATTCCATGATGAAACGTTTTCACAGACAATTGAAATCGGCAATACGCTGTCAAGACACAGAGCACTGGATAGATGCACTACCAAGTGTACTTTTAGAAATTAAATCCTCAATCAAAGAAGACCTAAAAACTTCCAGTTCGGAATTAACCTACGCACATCCTTACGATTGCCATGTGAATTCCTACGTGGCACATCACTAAAGGAGATCCCAAAACATCAAACCCAAAACAACAAAGTGGTCGTGAATCGTAACATTTGTACATCGCTATCATGGCCGCAAAACCCACCATTACTTCTTTGCACGAGTTGCTTAACATAATCATTACATCAAAACACTATACATTAAAATCAACATGTTAACCTTTAAAATAAATTATCATTTATTTACACCTCTATATTATTATGATTAAAATTACATGAATTTATTAACAGACGCTTAAGAAGGAGAAAAGCACCATGTAAGACTAGTCTTTTGAATCTTATTCCAAAGTTCAAAAATGGACCTAACATACATGAAGATTGGAACATACCTCTGTATTTCGGGTCTGTTGCTCATCATGGCTGTCACCTTTTTCGATTCTTTTTCTGACATTTGGAGTCACACTTCGTCTTTTTCTATAATATTCTCAATACTCAACTGAATAACGATTCTCGCTGAATAACACTGCTTGAAATCACGACTATCTCTCTTCAACTTTTGAATAATCGTTTTATTCTATTCATTAACTTTCCTCCTTGCAGTCGCATCATTTTGCCTGGGGTTCAAATACGCCCTCCTTGCTCTCATTAGATGCTCCTCAGTGCTATTTCGTATCTTTGTATTATTGCCTCTTTCAGTTTCCAATGAAGCTTGGTTTAAGTCTTGGTCCTAGGTTATTTTGCCCCAACTACTCCTGCAATTTGTGCGACTTGTATTTATTGGGATCATATCTTTCCCGGTCAAGACTGTCATAAAACGGTGACTAAAAGTCTGCGCTTTGTTTCGTCGTAAAGATCAATAACTGCATAGGGGGCCTCCTGGTCTCACAGATTACATTCTAATAAATTTCATCAACAGTTCCATTTCGGAGTATTTTTTGCCGCCCCCTAAAAGTACACATCCTTAAGCTCATTTCAACAGAAAAACGACTCTGCATGGATAACAGCCATTTTGTTTGTCTTTAGTTTTATATAAGTTTTTTATATGACTATGGGCATACAATGGCAAATATAGTATCTCTCTATATATAAAAATAAAGACAATAAAAAAAATTGGCTATAATTAAAAGTATTTTATTAAAGTCTCTTTTAATAACGTACTAAAATTGCACAGCTATAGTGCTTTCGGGCATTTCTATGCCCTTCATCAGTGGCAAAGTGTAAATACATGGCGAACACAAGCTTAAATAAAGGCCATAACCGCCAAACAAAATTTACATTGCTCACAACTGAAATCGCAACACCATGAAAACATTGATGTATCTTTATTAAATTTACAGAATATAATTGTAACATGGAGATGTGCAAATGATAAAAAAATCATACCCGGGAAATGAAAGCATGGAACTTTATTGACATTAGATCAATACGGAATAGGCCCACCACGAGCAGCTATACAGGATTGAATACGACGAGATATCCCGTAAATGAGATGGTCAATGGTGCTCTGAGGAATGGCATTCCACACAGCATGCAATTGGGTTTGAAACTGAACATGGTTTGCTGGAATTGGGAGTTTCCTTAATCGGCAACCATGATGTTCCAGATATGCTCAATTGCCGACAAATCCGGAAAATATGCTGGCCAAGGTAGGATATCCAAACCTTGTAGACTATTCATAGTTAGGCGTGCAGTATGTGGCCTGGAATTATCCTGCTGAAAAAGCAGTCCAGGTCTGGTTGACAGATATGGCTGTACCACAGGTCTCACAATGCCTGAGACGTATCACTGTGCCGTGATACTACGAGAAACGTGGACCAAAGGTGTTCGTCCACCAAATGTTATACCACCCCAAATCATGGTACCACTTAGGGGGCCTCTGTGGCGACTGATAGAAAAAGCTTCCTGGTGGCGTTTTTGAAACAGCTGCCATACGCGAGTACGGCCGACTGGCATGCCAAAATAGAAACGTGATTCATCCGTGAACAGAATGTTTAATCATTCTGTCGACCAATTACGTCTCATTTGACACTACTGGAGACGGCGCAACCGGTGAAGACGTTGAAACGGTAGGTGTCGAAGAGGTTGTCTACCTGGGAGTCCTGTGTCATGCAAATGATTTCGAATTCTTTGCGTCGAAACCACGTTACCTGTAGTGTGGGATAAATGTCATTGTAATACGGTTGCTGTGGTAAACGACTCACAGCGCTTCTCAGAAGCATACGATCTTCACGTGATGTGGTATACCTGGAATATCTACAACCTGCTCTTCGTATTGTTTCGTTGTCTCTCACGAACCGTAACACACACCGTTGAACTGTGCTCACATAACGACGCAATAGTTCAGCGATCCTTCGAAGGCTCAATCCACCTTCACGTAAAACAATGATTTGTTGCCGTTTCGTTGACAACAACTGAACGTTTGCGGTACATCGATGTACTCTTGGCATACTTTGATGATTTTTACACCCTGAAACTAGGGGCGCGGTAGCCCGGTGGTTAGCGTGCGGGAATTGCACTCAGTAGGCCAGGGTTCGATTCCCGCCACTACCAAAACTGCCGCCGTGTTTACGCGGAGTACGATCACGTTAAACATGTGGGTCCATAAGTCCTTCCGAGAGGTTGGTGGTAGGGGAAGGAGGGTACGGTCTCTGTGGATGCCTCCCCCACTGGGTTCCAGTCTAAATTGGGTGGCACTTCCCGGCCGTCCAAACAGTTACCTTACACCTTTCTGATAGGCCGGGCGATCTGAGTCTCAAGAACAACCTGAAACCAATGACGCTACAATTTAGCTGTGATATCGCTCCTCCATGACCTGACGCTTTTATGCTGCTTGCCAAAGTGTTACATCAATATGCGTAACGAAACTATGATCATTTGCATATCTCACCTTGCTGTTTCCATTGCCTGATTTACATAAAGCTACACCTACAACTTTATGGTGTTGCAATTTCAGTTGTGAACAGTATACATATTACATTTTTAAATATAAGGCATTTAAAATACAGTTTAATTATAAAACACAAAAAAAGGAAAAAGTTTCATAAATTAAATGGTAACCAATAGAAATGCTGTTAAAAACAAAATAAAGTATCTACAAAATATTCAGAAAATCATATAATGGTTTAACACGTAGTGAGTCGAGAACGAGACTCCAAGCATAACTAAGGGTTTGAAGGGGATCAAAATTGCAAATAGAATCACGGTAAAGATAAATGAAAAGGGATTCCTAAAGTAAAATATTACAGGAGTTATTGCAGCTAATTAAAAGAAAAGTATTATTTAACATAGGATGAAAACTATCGTTAATAACAAACTGGACTAGAGTCGTAGTCAGTTTACCATTTTTATCATCACAAGCATGTTCAGCTAAACGAATACCGACGGTACGTTTAGTACTATCAATGTAGAAATTAAAGTTATTTTCGGGAGATTTCTTTATCTGCCTCGTATTTAGACATGTAAAATGATTAATATGTAAATTTCATCTCGCGATTATGGCCTGTATTTAAGCTTATGTTCGCCACATATTTTTATTTTGCCACTGATGAAGGGCATAGTAATGCCCGAGAGCGCTATGGCTGTGTAATTTTAGCATGTCATTAAAGGAGATTTTAATAAAATACGTTTAATTTTAGTCAATTTTTTAGTTGTCTTTATTTTTAAAGTATTGATTATTTTGACGTGTTTCCATACAATTTTATCTCTCTATCTCTTTATCTATATAAATAAAATTGAAAATATGTCTGTCTGTTTGTCTGTCTGTTTGTTTCATCATCACGAAAGAACGGCTGAACCAAATTTGATGAAATTTTGTGGGTAGCCCGGAAATAGTCCCGCTCAAAATTTTGTCTATATTTGGAGTTTCTATGACCAGTAGTTCTCGAGATATTAGCAAAAAACGAAACTTTCGTTTGTCTCATCATCACGGGAGGACGGATGAACCGAATTTAATGAAATTTTGTGGATAGGTTTGAAATAGCCCCCCATAAATTTAGTGCAAGCTTCTAGTTTCTGAGACCAGGGGTTGCCGAGATATTAATGAGAAACGAAACTATTTCCTAGGAGTTCTATTTTCTAACTCCGTGGTGTATCCAAACAAAAGGCTGAAAATCGTTTGAAAGTGAATTAAAACTTCTCTTCATATAATGGTCATGTGATCTCCTCATATAAAGGGTGTAATGATTATTTTAATTTTTATTTAAAAAACTACTAAATATATTTTGCTGAAATTTTTTTTATATATTTTATGGTATATTTTGAATATTTCCTAAAACTTTCGAAGCAATTTGTAAATTTTAAATTCATTTAAAAAATGTTTGAAAACGTAGGTCCCATAGGGTTCAATGTATTTAATTCTTTCAACCCAGGTTCAATCCAAAACTAATTGAGTGATATTATTCATTTATATTCCCATAGGTCCCACAGACCGTCTGAACAACGTACTAAAATTTCATTTTGATAAAGTCATTTTTACGGCAGTTATCGTGTTAACGGACAGACAAACAGACAAACAGACAGACAGACAGACAGACAGAATGAACAAAGTCATAAACACTTTTCAACTATATTGTAAAGTGTTAATAAGCACTTTTCAACTATGTTGTAAAGTGTTAAAAACAATGCCATTCTTGGGCTTCCTTTTCAGGGAGTGGATCATTCCAATCTATTTATAGAATCCATAGCCGTTGCATAAATATTTTAGCCCTTGATCCAATTAGTCCAAGAGGATCGAAAATTTTTGCAATGCTTGAAAGCACTGCACGTTTGGTGTAAACATTCCGTTGTTCCACGGCTACCTTAAATGAAAAGCAGTCACTCTGAGGTTTCCATAAGATTTTTAAAGCCTTAGTTTCACTTGTAGACATAAATTAATAATATACGGAACATTCTGAAATACCGCACAAAAATCTTGGCTGATTTGCAGACTACTTGTATAGACTCATTCCTCGCGCTCAAGTAAAAGTATCAATTGTTGTTGCAGGTCCTTCGCAGTGGTTAATTCTGAACATCTCGTGACCACGTCATCCGTGTAAAAGTCACTCTTCGTGATTGAAGCTGCTAAGGGGAAGTTTTTTCCTCGTCTAAAGCTAATTGCTTTACTGTCCTTGTAGCAAGGTACGGTGAGTTTCTAGTTCCATACGTAATTGTACAAAGTTTGTAAATCTTTACAGTATCATTAAAGCTCTTTCCATACGATTCTTTGCAAGTCTTTTCTAAGTAGGTCAATAAGGATCACTCGATACATCTTTTTAATGTCTGTTACAAAGGCCACGCGTGCTTTCGAAATCTAATCATGATTGAAAATACGTCATCTTGTGTGACTCCTCGGTTGTAAAGAATTTAGAGATTTTTCAGTCGAAGTAGATGCTAGTGCATCAAACGCCACGCGTAACTTCGTTGAAGTCTGCTCTGGGCGATTTACACCATGATGTGGCAAATAATATGTAGTCTCAAGCTCGTAATTTTCACTGACTAGTTCCATGTGTCCTAAATGTTTATATTCACGCAGGAAGTTTTGGTAAAAAGACAAAAACTCGGGTTCACTTACCAAACGATTCCAAAGGGAGTTTAGTCTTTGACCAGCTGCCGGTTTCGTTTCACCTATGCATGAAGGATCCTCTTTCAATGGCATTTGTACCATATATCTACCCGTTTCGTCTCTGCTATGCGTTTCTAAAAAGTGCTTCTTACAAAATATTTCTTCTTCACTCTTAGTCATTTCCTCTTTTCAATGTATGAATTTTCTACCTACCAGAAATTTTTAATGGCAGCATTTAAGTCTTCCTCCACCACACAAATGAGTCCACAGTGAACGTTACCTTCTTCTTCAAAATTGAAAACTCTCCCAGCTGCAATATATCCAAATACGAACGCTTGTAAAATTAAATTCGAATCTGGCAAGTCAACCTTAATGACGCAGAGTGTTCATAAAAAACACTCTCCGTCGATTAAAGCATCGATTTTTCTTGGTTTGTTAAACTCAGGATCAGCTAGTTGGACATTTTGTGGGAATTTGATGAATGAAAGACTAAAATAATTCCCCGGAATTTGATTATTTATCTTTGGCACGATAAGGAAATCCAAAGTTCTCGTGAAATCAAAATTGTTAGAAATTACTGCTGTAAGTTTAGATTTTATATTTTCCACTATTCCATTTAAGCATGATACAGATGTGTTACCCATTTTCCTTTTTATATTAACAGGGAAACAAATTCATTTGTTAAATAGCAACCCTGACTTCTAACGTCTAAAAGCGCGCGACAAGGTTACAAATTTCCTAAATAATCTTTAACATAAATAATTTCAGTAGATAATATTACGGTCTTTGAATGGGATCTTGAAATACTCACAGATGTCTCTGCAAATTTTTGTTCTCTATTTCTACGCGGATTAGAAATATTAAAACCTTTTTCTTATTTAATAATTTTTGTTCCAGTATGAGATAAATTTATAAATTAGAATGACTTACTATTTTGCCATTATTAGCTGACTTCTTACAAGGCACAGCTAGACACAGTTTCGATTTTGAAATACAGATGTAGATCTCCACCAGCCACAGCACTGTAGAAGAATCTACTTACACTTCTTAAAGAAATTCCTCAGCTTATTAATTTCTTCAAATTGCCATTCACACACACAGTTATGGAATGTTTTCTATTTCACAGGATCACAGGTATCCATAGGTCCTTCGGCTCAATTACGGACCAAAAAATGTGTGGGAATTATAATTTGTCTTCTCACAATAACTCAAACGAGCTGTATCAGTTTTTATTTCACAAGAAGAAGATAGAATGCAAACTGTCGAATCGCTTTCAACACATACATCATCCAACACAGCAATACACATCCCGCAGCGCCCCCTCGAGCCTTTTACAATTCAATAGACATGGGCTTCAAAAATCTGATATATTAAGTATATTTAACCTATTATTTTTTAACGAATCAATTCAGAAATCGAGTAATTTCCTAAAACCATGCATGCGGTGATTGTAAAAGCAATTTTATTACTTTTCCAACGCAAGCTTACTTATAAATTATTTATTATTAAAATTATTTGTAATTTTTTAAATTTTGTTAGTTTGTGGTATCAAAAACATAAGAGAACATGCGGTCCTTCCAGATGGTTTGATCATAGTTTTTCTCTTCGCTGATCTTAATCATAGTTTAATCATTAGATTGTTCTGTTTGCTGATCTTAATCATTTAGTAGTCAATATATCTAACGTAGTAGTTGATTTAGGTTTTTCTGTTGATTGATTTTAATTATTAAGGTTATCTGCTTGCTGATCTTAACCATTAGCTTTTCTGGTTACTGATTACTAATTATCGGGCCAAATTTAATTTGAATGCTTCAGTACGTTCGAGAAGTATCGAGTCCAGACTTAGAATGGTTGATTTGTACTTCGGGATGTTCAAATTGTGCATATGAATTAAAATTTTGTAGTTGATTTTTCACCCAATCCCAACAAATTACCTTTAGAAATATCATATTATAGAGAAAATAGTGCGTAGTTATAAGTACATTTCTAATATAGTAACAAATAATTCTAAAATATTATCAGGTTATTTATTATTTAAAAACAAATTTATGTATTTTTACATTAGTAGTGTCGAAGACCCAGACCACACGACCAACCCGAAGGTTTATGGTAGCATACATTAGTAGTGTTGAAGACCCAGACCGTCCGACTCATCCAGGGGACTTGAGCAACTATTTGGACGACCGGGAAGAATACATAGTAGTGTGTAAATTTTGAAAAAAAAATCCTATCTTTCTATTAACCGTTGAAATTCCATATTTGTGCGTATGTATGCATGCATGTATGCATGCATGTCTTTCTTATTCCGAAACCAATATTTGGCCCAGTACCTCGCGGTTTTTCCTAATTTGTAGTATTCGATCTGCGGGTTGTGGGACACTTCAAAAATTCAAAAACTTCAATAGATTTTAAAATATGTTCGAAAAACTTTTAAAAGGGGGGGGGGGGGGAATCGACACCGTCCCTTTGAAAAGTATCTCTTTCTCAAATTTTCGATCTACGATCTTGAAATTTTTTAAACGGGAATTAAAGATGTTTCGATGAAAACTAAGGAGCCAGAATTTCGAAAAAGCCGATATTTTTTTTATCGACGAATTTTTAAAGAAACAGGCAAATTCCAAAAATCTCGAGGAAAAGGCAAAAGGGCCACCGATTTTTGAAACTCACACCTCTACTTTAGGGCAGCGATCTTCATTTTTTTAAACTGAAGTTAAAATTTTAGGTTTGTTCCTCAAGTGTCAAAAAAAAAAAATCGATTGTTTCTTTGTAACAAATCTTTTAAGTCTAAAACGATGAAAGGAAAGGTCTTGAAATGAGCTAAATATAAATACCCATCTAGAAAATATATATCCTAATACTATTTTAGGGAAAGAACTTCCATTTTGTAAAACTATAGCTAAATATATTTCAAAGGGCCCCTGTGTCAAAATTTAAAACAAGAAAGATCAATCATGCATAAAGCATTGATTATGAAATACTTTCCAACTGCAATACAATTTTATATAAACATCTCTAAAATGCGATACATTCAGTGGTAATATTTTTAAAATTATCACAATGCTACATTAATTTATTATATTTGAAAACTTAAAACTTCATTGAAAAAAAAGGAATTTTATTCAAATGACGTTATTAAAGCATAAATCGCCTGGCTATCTATGTAAACGCTGTAAATATTTCATTTATACACTTTTATTGCATTTCTTTCATGCATCACAATACTACAATAATTTATTTTATTTAAAAACTTAACTATGGAGGTAAAAGTAATTTAATTCTATGCTTAAAACTTCATCGGAAAAGTCTGCTCTAAAATCGTCTGCTTCTCTATGCAAAATCAATGAATGTTTCATTCATATCAGCTATATTGCAGACACTGAAGAGCTAAATAATAATGCGTTAAAGAAATTCAGCAATTCCTATACAACTCATCCTATATCTCTGCATGTTTACATTCTCCAGAAGTGAAAATTGAGCTTCGTTGTAGAAATAATCAAAGTTTGATGATCATTTAAACTCAAATATAATGTAATTGCGTTGTTTCAGTATGTAGATGCACAGAATTTAAGCAAAAATAAAACGGTTTTAGGACGAATGCAACACTAAATATAAATTAAAAAGAACTTTAAAAACATCACGATTTTGACACAAGATGGATGGCCCGGTCACTCAAACGGCTGCTGACCCTCGGGTCAGTCGAGTGGTCTGAGTTTTCGACAAAATGGATGTCATTGATCATTTAAACTCAATATATTGTAATTGCGTTGTTTCAGAATATAGATGCGCAGAAATTAAGCAAAAATAAAGCGGTTTTAGGACGGATACAGCGTTAAATATAAATTAAAAAGAACTTTAAAAATCACAATTTTGACACAAGATGGATGCCATATATCATTTTAAAGTGGGTCACGTGATCTTTTCATATCATGGTCACGTGATCGCTTCATATAAGAGGTGTTATTATTCACGTATCTCTTCATATAATATGGGTGTCACGTATCTCTTCATATAATATGGGTGTAACTATTATTTTAATTTGTATTTAAAAAACTACCGAATATATTTTGCTGAAATTTTTTTTATATTTTTTATGGGATAATTTGAATATTTACTAAAACTTTCGAAGCAATTTGTGAATTTTAAATTTGCTTAAAAATGTTTAAAAATTAGGTCCTATAGGTTTCAATGTATTGCATTTTTGCAACCCGGATTCAGTCCAAAACTATTTGGGTGATATTATTCATTTATATTCCCATAGGTCCCACAGATCGTCTGAACAACATACTAAAATTTCACTTTGATAAAGTAATTTTTACGGTAGTTATCGTGCGAAAGGACAGACAGACAGACAGACAGAATGAACAAAGTCATAAACACTTTTCAACTATGTTGTAAAGTGCTAAAAAAGGCCTTAGTTTTTTATAGGAATTTTCAGCTGTTTTCAATATAATTTTGAAATAAAAAATTTATTTTCTTCTGAAATATATTATAAATTTTATTTTCTTCAAAACCTAAGTTTTCGTTGTTACAAACATAGTTGCCATTACAAAACAAATAACGACATCTAAATCTAAAAATAATTTTATTTTTCAGAGTTCTAATACGCTGTGTGTCGCTAAGTGTCGCTGATACTTTCGTTATCGTTGGCGTCATAAGCAGCGCTGGACGTATTACATTCATTTCAGAAGAGTATTGGAAATATAAAAGCTATGTTTGTTGCGGGAGATAGTGAAAATGGGCTAATTGTGCTATGATTGCTGAAATTGAGAATTAATTTGTGTCTAATGGACCCACTCGACCTGCTTATGTTAAACCTAAACACGGTCACCCTCTCAAAACCTTCATTTTCATCTATTTTAGCGACTCTTTTTCCGATTTTGATGTAATTTTCAGGTTGTATTTTGTACTTTGCAATGTTCACTCGAACTTGTTTACTCGACTTGCTCACACTAAACTTCGACCCAAACTTTGTTGCTATGCGACTTATTTGATCGCGCAGCGAGTATAGAATTTGTTAAAAAACTGATTGCTATAAAAACTAGTTGCTACATTTAGTGACAACTTTTAGTGAACTAGCCGGCAAAGCCCGCTAGTTCTTAAAGGAATATCCGTTTATAAATAGTTCGTTGTGATATAAACAAGGTAGAATATTCATGTATGGGGAAAATTAAATGGAGCTATCTCTTAAAATAATTTTAATACGATTTCAACTAAAATCAATATTACTTCCAGCAAATAATTCCTGTAATGAAATTCGTAACCCAGTTAAACGAAGTATAGATGATTCAGTCGATTGCTAATCAAAACTTCTTATTCGACGATTTTTTAAGCGAAGGAACTTCATAAAACCTACAACTTTCGCACTTAAAATAAATGGTTAAAAAATACTGACCGATATCTTGAGTTGAAAAGCAAAAATTTTATTGTTTTTTTTACTTTAATCTGATTGCTTACAGCATCCGATTTTATTTTATTACTGCCGAAATACCTTATTTGTCCGACTACTGCTTCTAAAGTTTAGCACTAAACTGAAACTTGATTTTTTTTCTCTTGGAAATTTTCAAAGCGGTTCAGTTTTCAACTAGTTGAACGAGTGTTGAAAAATCTATTTTACTTGCCAGCAGGTCGTGCAACTCAATTAACTTGATTACTCATATGCCTCTTTCGCATCATCTTTAACCCTCTTAAGGGATTTGCATCTCTCCGGTTGAGCGTCAGGTACGTAATAAATCAAGCTCCAGGGTTTTTGAATATAAAGTTCGTACCTGAATATAATTGTAGAACATGTTTGAAGATCTGAATAAGGAAATGAGGTTAAAACATTTGAATTTAGCATTTAAAATAAATATTAAAACATTTAAAATGAAAGCAGGATTGTTTTATAAAAAATCTGATGTGGGCAACACAAGGATTTCTGTATATAATGCAAGGAATTCATATCTTTCTCAGTAAAAATGAATTAAAATATAGTTAAGATCTATGGTACGATGTTTTTAATGTTGGATTGTACATTTGGCGTTTTTCCAGATGGCAGCATGTAAAGCTATTTCTTAGCGTCATTTTTGCAATTTTAACGATATTTTTTTCGTATAGGGCGATATATCGCCAAGTTGGTGATAGTTCGCTAACTCTGTCGCCAGGTTCGACACATTTATCTCCAAGACTTCCCGGCAGTCCAAACAGTTACCTTACACCTTTCTGGTAGGTCGGACGGTCTGGGTCTCAACAACATTTATCTCCAAGTATTGCAGACAAATGAAGAGCGTTTCTTATATATAAATGCCTGTTTGCGAATTGTTAGGCGTAAAATACAATACTATTACACAAAGTATCTTCTCTCGTGAATGGAATGAACTAGATACACGAAAATGATATTAACAAATTTATTGCATGATATTACATATGGAAAGGGAACCTATTTCACAATAGTTAATATTTTTTTTAATTTTATGTAGTTTCTTTATAAATGTATATGAAAAATGTGCAATATCTCGTGAACGGTTTTCATATATCAGAACATATTTCAGAATAGTTAATATATATTATTTTAATTTTATGTGATATTTTTGCTAAAGTGCAATATCTCGAAAACGACTGATGCTAGGGGTTCTAAATATTGTGTCAATCGTTTTCTAATAAAGAATCACATAACATATTATTATTTACGCAATATTAATGATAGCTTTGATTTTTTAATGAGTTTTTCAAAATTTCGTTCGAAAATTTGCTTGTGTTCTGAACATTTGAGTGCTTTCGAAAATCGATAGGCATCCAGCATTCACTGATTATAATTCTTGTACTTTGAAACGCTCGACTTAGATAAATGACTATTGGCGAATTGTTTGGCGTCAAGATAAAAAACTATTAACCAAAGTATCTTCTCTCTTGAATGGAACGAACTAGATCCACGAGAATGATGTTAAAAAATTTATCGCATAATATTACACATGAAAAGTGAATATATTTCATAATAGTTAATAATATTTTTTAATTTTACGTGATTTTTTAATAAATTTATTTGAAGAATAGGCAATATCTCGAGAACGAATTATGCTGGCGTTCTAAAGTTTGTGTTAATCGTTATCTAATGAAAAATTATAATATAAATGATGATTTATGTAACTTTATTGAAACTTTTGATTTTTGTATGATTTTTTCAAAATTTTATTCGAAAATTTGTGGGTCTTCAGGAACATTTGATTGCATTTAAAAACAATAAGCTTCCAATATTCACGGATTGTAATTTTTGTAACAAATTTCTATTGAATCGCTCTATTCGTTCGTGAGATATCGTCTGTACAGATTCACGAACTCACACACACACGCACAGACATCACCTCAAAAACGATCGATTCAAGTTCTTGAATGCTCGAAACGTGCTCTTCCGTCGAAAACTCGAATTCGAATTTTCGACCCCGTCACAATATTTTCCCTATATATTATACTACGTACGAATACAGGAAAAGTAAAAAATGAGCTTATATAACTTACGATATTTTTTTTAATCTTGGTTTATTATTACTATATATCGTATTAGTTCGAATAAAACGCGAAATTTGCAAAAAAATATTTTCTATTTGAAGTTATTGATGGCAAAAATTATGCCATACTAATGTTCTTATTAAAATTTTCTTTTGAAACATTTGTTTTTCAGGGTCTGCTATAGAGCTTAGATGATGACTGATATGGATTTATCATTTAATTCCGGAACAGATAGGAGGGGGGGGGGGTCTTTTTCTATTTTCAGTTTAACTTTTTTTGATATTCCTTGAAACATCTATTTATCCAGATTGACAATAAATAAAATTCTTATATAATAATTGATATGGATTTAGCATCACATCCTGAAAGAGGTGTAAAGTGGTCCAATAAGAATTTCTCTAGATCTATATCTATTTCTCAATCTCTTACCTATTTCTCAAGATTGGCTGCAGTTAGAGCTTACGCAGTTACTGATATGAATTTAGCATCAAATTTCAAAAGGGGTAGGATATTTTTGCTTCCGGCTCTGGAGATGTCACTTCCGATTGAAAATTTAACTTTTTATCATATTTGAAATAGTCAATTCTACTATCACTTAAACGGGTATCATTTTTAGAGTCAACTAAAATATTGCTAATTTTATTTGGTCGCAATCTTTTCCCGGTTGTAGAGGCCATTTTGAAGGCCAGAGATTGGCATGCACAATATTTAGCCTACACATGGCGTTTGCAGTACAATAATGTAAGTAATTAGAGTGAAAAAATTCCGTCGGGTCTTATCTGACATCTGACAGGAATTAATAATTTTTAATGCCGAGGCCAATCGACATCTGACTGGAAATAAAAATTTATATCGTTCGGGCTGTCCCTACACAGGATCATAAAGGGTTAAAATATCAAATTACTTCTATAAATACCCAATTAATTATTATTTTTCTTAATCTGTCTTAGCTTTATTTTTGTTATTATTTTTATGACTTTTCTATATTTTCAATAAAAAAAAAATGTTTGAAAAGATAAGATATTTCTCCTACATCGAATGCAATTTGAAAATTTATAGACATACAGGGTGATTATAATTAAAATTGCGATTTTAAAACGCTGTAAAGTAAGAACCATTGGTCAGAATGACCAGAAATTTGGCATGAGTATACGTGAAGCAATGGGATTTTGTTTGGCGAAGAAAAAAAATACTTCAAAAATGTACCGATAGACGGCGCTGTATTTTCCAAACACGGGGTGTTGTTAGCCGAAAGAAACCAATAGTCAACTAAAGAAAACGACAATTTAATCAACATCACTTAATTTAATAATTGATTGAAACATCATGAAAATATGAAACAAACACCTAATACGCAAGAAATGTTCAATATGCTATCCACCGTACTCGGCTGCGAGTTGGAAGCGCAAAACAACATGTTCCACAACAGATCGGAGTGTATCAGAGGTGATGCTGTAGATGTGGTGTAGATCTTTTAAGTCAGCTAAGTTTGTCGAACCTCCTGAGTAACGCACAGTCACCGTTCTGGTAGAAAAGTTTTACGAGCAAAGCACGATCCTTCAGTGACAGAGTCATGACAAGGCACTCAATGAGAATTGCATGTGCTCTTCGTTTTTATCACAACTGTAATGTGCTATGCGCATGCCTAGTCTTAATTAGCATACCTCCAGATTAGAGGTGTGCTTCCACGCGCGACCTCGTGGCTAATTTTTTCGTTCTTCGTCAAGCAAATTCAATGTTGGATTCATACATTGCCATTTTTTGGTACATTTTTGAAGTAATTTTTTTTTTGCCAAACAAAATTCCATTGCTTCAGGTATACTCAGGTCAAATTTCAGGTCATTCTCACCAGTAGTTCTTACTTTACAGCGAATCGCAACTTTAATTAAAATCACCCTGTATATTAAAATTATAAACAGAAATAGCGATAAAACATTTCATAGAAATCACTGAATTGTTTCGCGGGAAATCTTCTCCAGAGACATAATTACAGACAGACAACAGAATAAACACGTGTGCATCTGTAATTGATTTTATGTACAAAAACGTATGTTTTCGAACACATTTTAACGTTTAAAAACATTCTCCAAAAGAGTTTGTTGCCGGTGTTCAGCTTTCTCACAACCAGTAATAGATTTCAGTAGCGAAATTGTGCTTGAAAAGCTTCCAAAGTCATACAAATTTGGCTTTCAATATTTGCACAATGCCCATTGAACATTATGCTGCTTTAGATGAAGGTTGACAAAGTTGATTTCATTTTCAGCAATGCCTTTACTTACAACTTGATGCCGATACTTCACTTTAAAACTCTGTATTACACCTCGGTACACCTCGGTAGTTTCGGAGGCAGACACGCAATAATGGGCGCGCAATAATGGGCACGCAATAATGGGCAGTAACACTGTGGATGAAAGGAAAAAAAAATCTCTTGCTTTTGACAAGTAATTTTATGATATAACTCTTTAAGATAATTTAATCGGAATAAACCTCATCTATAGATATCCGGATTATTAAACAAATTGAAATTCATTCTCAAAGATATTAAATTTCATCACTTTGGGTCACTTTCATTAATTAAACGTCACCATTTGACGAGATTTTCAGAAGGCGCCGAATTGGTTATATTTTACCAAGTTTGTCACCAAGGTCAGCAAACGCTGCCACAACTGCCGCCGTGTTCGTGCGGAGTACGATCACGTTAAACATGTGGGACCGTAAGTCCTTCCCAGAGGTTGGTGGTAGGGGAAGGAGGGTACGGTCTCTGTGGATACCTCCACACTGGGTCCAATCTAAATTGGGTAGCACTTCCCGGCCGTCCAAACAGTTACCTTACACCTTCCTGGTAGGTCGGACGGTCTGGGTCTCAACAACAACAACCAAGGTCAGCAAATTACCTCTAAATATGTCGCCAAACATTGCATAAAAACAAGCAGATGGAGTGAAAGACTGTTCTTATATACTATTAACCAATGCTTTCAATTCTTATCAATGGATGCCTTTTCTCATGAATGGAACGAGCTAGATCCACGAGAATGATGTTATTAAATTTGTTTCATAATATTGCATATGGAATATCAGCCAATGTAATAATAGTTATACTTCTTTTTTAATTTTATGTAATTTTCTTATAAATTTATTTGAAAATTTGCAATATTTCGAGAAACGTTTTCAAAATTGTGTAACTTGTTTTGTAATGAAAAGTTACTCATGAAACTATTATTTATTTAATATTATTAAAATTCCTGATTTTTAATGACTTTTTTAAATATTCATTTGGAAATTCAGGGTTCTTCCAAACATTTAATCAAGTTTAAAATCAATAGGGTTTCAGTATTCACTGATTGCAATATTTGAACCAAACTAATTTCGAAACATTATTTGTTCATGAGATACCGTTTTCACGCGCGCGCGCGCACACACACACACATACACACACAGACATCATTTCAAAAACTGTCGATTCGAGTTAAGGGATTCTAGAAGCGTGCTCTTCCGTCGAAAACTCGCATTTAAATTTTCTACCCCAATACTTTGCCTATACATTATACTTTGTATGTAGGGAAAGAAAAAATTCAAATTAAGCAAAATAAAAGTTCGACTTAATAAGAGTATTACATTATTTATATTACAACATTATTTAAATTATTGCATTATTTATATTATATTTACATTATTACATTATTTGCATAATATTTACATTATTGCGTTATTTACATTATTTAAGTGTACAGGGAAAGGAAAAGATTTCAAGATATCGAAAAATTCGAGTTATTGAAATTTGAGATATCGAAAAACTCGAGTTTTTGAAGTTCGAGATATCGAAAAATTCGAATTATTGAAATTCGAAATATCGAGTGCCGATTGTATTATGTACTAGCAGCAAACCCGTTCTTCGTACGGAATATATAATATAAAGAAACTTATAATTCGCAATCATGTGGAAATTCTGTTAATATATAAAATTTATTGCTCATAGAGAGAAGTTTAAGAATATCTGTTCTCACTATGCTAAATTATCTTCACGAGCAGATCTGAAGAATCCTGGACCCTTTTGTAAGCAAATTTACAAAAAAAAAAAAAGAATTGAATCAATATATGCAACCCCGTACTACTTATATTGTCGCAGATTAGAAAATATGCCAGTGTGTTAGTAGAAGATTACCCGTATTACAATATGAGTGTCAAAAATCTTTGCCAAAATCAAAGAGATGACGTAATAAATTGAAAAATCAATAATCCCCGTACTCTTTATACCAGAAGGTCGTAATTGATTCCAATATATGCCAATATATATCAAAACATATGCCAATATACCTGTACTACTTATATTCCGGTAGATATACCCGTGTATTTGTAGAAGATTACTCATACAGCGTACAATATATGAGTTTAAACAATTTTTGTCGTAATAAGACAATTGCATAATAACTTGAAAATATCAATATTCCCTGAATCAACAATCCCCGAAAATATCAATAATAATAACGTTTAAACCTGAAGACCGTAATTGATATTATCCAGTCAAAAATGCTATAAGAAAAATCAAATTGTTATTTTCTAAAATATATTTTTATATCCATTTATTTATTATTCAAATAGAAAAAATAAAAATTAAAATTAACAGAGAGATTTAATTTAATTGCGCTTCTGAGCAACATGATATAAGATAGAATCTTCCTCATAAACTGCGAAATTAAATAACCATTTTGATTTCTTTATACTTTTCATTGTTCAGTAAAAACTTGTGAAAATTACACCATGGAGATAGATTTCCCATTTATATCCTGTTTCAAACAATTCATGTTTTCAAAAAGTGACTAATTAGCGCAAAAAATCTCCCACCAAACTCAGAGATAAAGTTTTAATTCACTTTCAAACGATTTTCAAGCTTTTCTTTTGGATAAACCACAGAGTTAGAGAGTAGAACTCCTAGGAAAAAGTTTCGTTTTTCATTAATACCTCGACAGTCCCTGGTCTTAGATACTCGAAACTTAGGCTAAATTTATGGGGTCTATTTCAAGACTATCCACAAAATTTCATCAAATTCGGTTCAGTCGTTCTTCCGTGATGATGAGACAAATGAAAATTTCGTTTTTTACTAATATCTCGAGAACCACTGATCATAGAAACTCCAAACATGGACTAAATTTTAAGTGGGATTATTTCCAGGCTACCAACAAAATTTCATCAAATTTGGTTCAGTCGTTCATCCATGATGACGGGACAAACAGACAGACAGACAGATTTTCAATTTTATTTATATAGATTGCTCGGAAAGTAACACCAAATTTAGATATAATAGAACCATCATTCCTTACTTGATAAAATCAGCAATTCCTCCAAATAGCAAAATGAACAGAAAAGCAACTCACTATCTGGAACAATGTGAGATAGAGGAAAATCTAATTTGTACGAAATGGAACATTATTTTCACAAAAAGAACGTATAAAATATGCTGTTAAATTGAAAATTGTTTTCTGAAAAATTCGTCTGCAAATGACGGTGCATGTGCATTTTCAATATAAAATTCTAATTAACAAACTAGAAGTTTCAGTTTAGTTGATTATCTTTCGGAAAAAACAGTATATTTGATTATCTTTCGATAAAAATAGTCTTGTTGATTGCTTTAGTAAATAGTGCCGCTGAGGACATTTAATTTTATTCTAATTTTCAATTTGTTGTTCTTGGCAAAAACTCAATCGATGAATTGCAATATGATTTCCATACATATGATTTCCATGTATTGTTCTTACGAAATTGTTTTCTATGAAACAGCCATTTCTTAGGATCTGCTATAAATAGAGCTGAGATGATGACTTATTTGAATTTAGAATTAAATTCTGAAGGAGAATAAAAATTTCAATAAGGGTTTTCAGATCCAGACATTTTCTATTTTCGATTAAAAATTTTTCACTTTATTTGAAGAATCTATTTCTCAAAACTTATTGATAAAGCAATATGATGACAGATATGGATTCCGTGTTAAATTCTAAAAGACGTAGGGTGGTTCACGTCCGTTTCTTTTCAACTTCCGGTTCAAAAATTTACCCTAAAACATATATTTTCTCCAGTTCGGCTATACATTGAGCTTAGATAATGAACGATATGGATTCAGCATTAAATTCTAGATGGAATAAAAGGACTTTCCTCTTCCGGTTCTGGAAATGTCACTTCCAATTTACATTTGTCTTTAAACGTCTATTTCTCGGGATCTGTTATAGATATAGCTTAGAGAATTAATGATATGGATTCAACATTAAATTCCGGAGCAGAATGGTAGGGAATTTTTTTACTAAGTACTTACAGTTATTTTTATACTTCCGTTTCTAAAAATTTTTTGATACATATATTTCACAAAATTGGCTATAGATAGAGCTTAGATGATGACTGATATAAATTCAAGATTAAATTCCAGAGGAGAATGGTGGCGCGATGTCATTAAGTACTTCAAATTCTTTTTCCAGTTCCGGTTCAAAATATTTTTTGAAACATCCATTTCTCAAACTAGGTTATAGATAGAGCTTAGATTATGACTGATATGAATTATATATTGAGTTCCGGAGGAGATGGGAAGATTCACTAAGGGTTTTTTATTTCCGGTTCTAGAAATGCCACTTCCGGTTTCAATTTGCATGACTATACGGAATATGCATGCAAAACTTAATAAAAATGCTTAATATCTCCGTAAAAATGCTTAATATCCCCGTCAAATACTTGATATCTCCGTATTTCATAAATATTGGATAATTGGTTATTTGTTTCCGATAGATATAGTGTTTGCCGTATAGAATGTGTTGGTGTATCAATAAAAACTAATTTGTAGCCATTCAACGAGTAATTCAAATTACAACGTAGTATATACGAGTATATTATATATTTATATAAGTACCTTTATATATATATATATATATATATATATATATATATAGTTAAACACCTGCTATAAAATAATCCGAAACCCCATAATTGGGCAAAAAATCAGCCCAAATTAAAATTTTAGAGATTTCTATGCAAAATTGATCTATAATATCCATGTAATATAAGCAGACGAATTTCCAAGCGGTAAACGCGCCGCCGCGCCGTAACACAAACCGCAGTGTTGCAAAATACACAATTGCATATTTCTCGCCAAAAATGTGATAAAAATACAGTGCCCTCACTCGCAGTTTTTCATTTAGCCCAACTTCTTCAATTGTTCGACAACCTTATCACCAACTTTTTTGCTAGAAAATTGGTGGAAAAGTTGTCTGAACTAGTTGGTTGTTCCAAAAGTTCTTGAATGTTATATGGGCTTTAAAATAACCGAAGGGACAGCTGTGACGTATCAAGTTATAACCAAGATGACCTATCGGTTGAATTTTTAAATTTGCTCTTAATAATGCCTGTGACAATTTTTTGTTTTAAATCTGACCTTCAGCAACTCCTACTTCTCTCACATATTCTATGATCTGCTTATTACTAGAGCCAATTTACTAAATATATTTCTTGAAGTCAAGCACAACAGCACATTTCAGTATATATCTACCTACTGCATATTATTACTTTCCTTATATACATAGTATAATGTATGCACAGTATAATGTATACATAGTATAATGCATGCATAGTATAATGTATAAGGAAAGTATTGTGATGGGGTCAAAAATTCGAATTCGAGTTTTGGACGGGAGAGCATGTTTCACGTATCCCCGAACACTAATCGAATGTTTTTGAGACGATGTCTGTACGTGTGTGTGTATGTGTGTGGAAACGATATCTCATGAACGAATGAAGTGACTTTTTTGTATATCGCCGACTTGGCGAATTTTTTAAAAGCTGTCAAATTGACGAAAGTGTCGCCAAATTGATAAAAATGTTGCTAAACCAATGAAAATAATACCTAATTGATGAAAATCAAATATCTTGCAAAAAAGTTACGAATCGACTATGAGAATGACCCATTTCTCCGTCCGTAATGCTTGGCGAAAAATTTAGCGAGATGTCGTCAACCTGGAGACTTTTTTAAATGCCGGAAAATTGAAGAAACTGTCACCAAATTGATAAAAGAACGACGCTAAATGGTAGGTAATGCTTTGCAAATTTTTAATTCTTTCATATGACGGGCATACTTTCTATTATATATATCAGAAATGCTCTCCTCTCCTTTTGTCTCTAACACTTGGCGATACATTTTGCGAACTTACCAAATAATCTAGAGAAATACTGCCAGCTTGGCGATGTTTAACCCCAAATTCAAGAAAATGTTGCCAAAATTGAAAAAATGACGCCAAGTTAATGGAAATGACGCTTAATTGATGAATTTATTATTAAAATATGTTAATATATGGACTACTATATTGCTTATTGAGAATACTATTAATTTTGATAATTATTAATTGGATTTCAAATAGTTTTACATGTGTCATTCGAAAAAGCGCCAAATGTACGTTAGAAGAACTCTGCCCTGGATCTTCATTATTTCACTGTAAAAGAAGTAAATTCATTTCATTTATATAAGGAAAGTCACATGTTGCCCGCATCAGATTTTTTACTTTCCTTACATATATAAGAAAAGTATTGTGACAGGGTCGAAAACGCTAATTCGAGTTTTCAACGGAAGAGCACGTTTCAAGCATCCCAGAATACGAATCGAAAGTTTTTGATGTGACATTTGTGTGTGTGCCAATGAATCTGTGGAGACGATATCTCACAAACGAATAGAGCGATTCGATAGAAATTTGGAACAAAAATTACAATCCATGAATATTGGAAGCTTATTGTTTTTAAATGCAGTCAAATGTTTTTAAAGAGCCCCAAATTTTCGAATAAAATTTTGAAAAAATCATACAAAAATCAAAACTTTCAATAAAGTTACATAAATAATCATTTATATTATAATTTTTCATTAGATAACGTTTACCACATACTTTAGAACGCTAACATGATTCGTTCTCGAGAAATTGCCCATTGTTTAAATAAATTTATTAAAAAATCACATAAAATTAAAAAATATTATTAACTAATGTGAAATATATTCACTTTTCATATGTAAAATTATGCGTTAAATTTGTTAACATCAATTTCGTAGATCTAATTTGTTTCATTCAAGAGAGAAAATACTTTGGTTAATAGTTTTTATCTTGACGCCAAACAATTCGCCATTAGTCATTTATCTACTATAATAGTCATTTTATTTCTCCGTCCGTAAATCTTGGCGAAATTTTGGCGACCGATTTGGCAGAATATCGCCAACTTGGAGACTTTCTTTTTAACTGTTGCCACATTGACGAAAGTTTATCACGCTGTCAGAAAGTTTTACCACCAAGAATAACGCTAAATCAACGAAAATGACAACTAATTGATGAAAGTTCAATATCTTGGAAAGAATATAAGAATCTATATAAATGAAATTAAAAATCTGTCTGTCTGTCTGTCTGTTTGTCTCATCATCACGGGAGAACGGCTGAACCGAATTTAATGAAATTTTCTGGGCGGCCTTGAAATGGCTCCACTTAAAATTTAGTCCATGTTTTGAGTTTTTAAGACCAGGAGTTGTCGAGATATTAATTAAAAACGAACAATTAAACCTTACATACAGTTAGCATTATGCAGACGATATTTTTCCGCCAATTTATTTGAAGAAAATTATATCTCTGAGTTAGGTTGGAGTTTATTGAGCTTATTAGTCACTTTTGAAAATCGCAGGTTTGAAACATGAAGTGAAATGGAAATAATAAAACCTTCCACAGAGATAGCATTTCGCAGACGATATTTTTCCGGCCATTTATTTGAAAAAAATTATATCTTTGAGTTCGGTTGGAGTTTCTGCGCTTATTAGCTACTAAGCTTAATAACTACACTATATTCACAGGTTCTTACTCAACAATGAAAAGTATTAAGAAATAAAAATGGTTATTTAATTATCAGCATTTTATGAAAAATATTCTTTCTTATATCATATAGCTCAGCAACTCATTTGAATCAAATGTATTTGTTAATTGTTCATATTATTTTTTCGATTTGAATAATGAATAAATGGATATAAAAATATATCTTATAAATGAACGATTTGATTTTTCTTTTAATTATATAAATTACGGACTGCGTATATCACTTTCATTTATTTTCACAAAGAGTTTTTAAACTTATATATTGTGTTTAGCTAATAAACTCATATATTGTGTTTAGCTAATATACTCATTTAGCCGATTGTTGAAACAAAAAAATAGTAGAACGGGTATATCTTCTAATAAAATTTTAGTGTTTTCATTTTGTATATACAAACGGGATCTGGATGTTTTATTCTTCAGATCTACAAATTCAGAGCTATGAATTTTGGCGGGATATCGCTAACTTGGCAACTTTTATTAAACGTTGCCAAATTGACGAAAATGTCGCCAAATTGATAAACACGACGCAAATCAATGAAATTAAATTTGTTTTTTTAGAATAGAGTACTGAAATGATGTTTCGGTAGCATTTGTCGGTCAGTCCATCCATCCTACTTAGTAACACATTTAAAGAATTTTTAAAATGTCACCAAATTGATAAAACTGTTTGTAAATCCATAAAAATGTCATGAAATTGATAAAATTGCGGTTAATAAATGAAATTTATTGTGTTTTGTTAGGAGATAGTATTGTATATAGAGGATGTTTCGTCAATTTATCGCCAAGTGGGGCTGCCAGTTCTACAGTCCCACTAGGGGATAAATTTGGCGATTTATTTAAAATATCGCTAAATTGACGAAAATGTCGCCAAACCTTCCAGGGAGATAATAGCATTATTCAGCCGATATTTTTCCCACCAATTTATTTGAAGCAAATGATATCATGTCGCTTATCAACGGATTTATATCCAATGTGTTTATACAGCATACGATTTTTATTAAATCTTTTCCGATTTGAATAATAAAGATATGCATATAAAATAAATTTCATTGACATTGCATTTTTGACTGGATAATATCAATTACGGTCTTCGGGTTTAAACATTATTATTATTGATATTTTCGAGGATTATTGATTCAGGGATTATTGATATTTTCAAGTTATTATGCCATTGTTTTATTATGGCAAACATTGTTTAAACTCATATATTGTACGCGGTATGAGTAATCTTCTATAAATGCACGGATATATCTTCTAATCTACGAGAATATAAGTATTACAGGTATATTGGCATATGTTTTTATATATATATATATTGGCATATATATATGATATATAATGGCATATATTGGAATCAATTACGACCTTCTGATGTATAGATTACGGGGATTTTTGATATTTTCAATTTATTACGGCTCTCTTTTATTTTGGCAAATATTTTTTAGACTCATACTGTAATACGGGTAATCATCTAATAACACATTGGCATATTTTCTAATCTGCGACAATATACGTAGTATGGGTATATATATATATATATTCCCATATAATTTTAGCACTTTCATTCTGGCATATATTGGAATCAATTACAGCCTTCAGGTTTAAATATTATGGGTTTATTAATATTTTCAATTTATACATGTAATCTACTAATACAGGTTATATCTTCTAATATTCACGTATATAAGTAGTACGGATCCCATACAATTTTAACGCTTTTATTTTGCATATATTGATTCAATTTCATATGTTTTGTAAATTTGCTTACAAAAGGGGCCAGGATGTTTTATTCTTCAGATCAGCCCGTGAAGATAATTTTGCATAGTGAGAACAGATATTCTTAAACTTCTTTTTAGGAGCAATAAATTTAATATTTTAACAGAATACTTTGATTAACAATGTCATTTAGTATACTATAGGAATTTGCACATGATTGTGGATTTTAAGTTTCTTTATATTATATACTCCGTACGAAGAACGGGTATGTTGCTAGTCTACAATAAGAATAATCTATTTTTCCATCCGTCTGTACGTAATGCTTTGCGAAAACTTTTGCGACAAATTTGGCTAGAAACCAATTGATAAAAACTCGCCAAATTGATGAAACTGACGCTGAATTAATGAAATGAAGAGTAATTGATGAAAGTTCAATATCTTGGAAAGAACATAATAGACTATAAGAATAACCTATTTCTCCGTCTGTCGGTAACTGTTGACTAGAAATTTGCCAAAGTGACAAAATTGTCGCCAAATTGATAAAAATGATACCAAATGAAGATTAATGTTTCCAAATTCTGATTTCCGTACTTTTAGTATATAAAAAATGCTCTTCTCTCCGTTTGTCTGTAACACTTGGTGATACTTCTGACAAACTTGGCGAATAATCTAGCAAAGCATCGACAACTTGGCGATATTTTGCCCCAGATTTAAGAAAGTTTTGTCAACATTGCAAACATGATGCTAAATTAATGAAAATGACGCCTAATTGATGAATTAATTATTAAAATATTTTAACATATGGACTATATCATTTATTGAGGATGCTATCGATATTGATAATTGATATTTTAGAGTTGTGTGAAGTATAAGTTAATTGGGTACTTTGAAATGGTTATACGTGTTGTCATCCGGAAAATCGCCAAATGCAACGTACCTTGGATCTTATACTTTATTTGACTGTCAAAGGATTGAATTCATTGCATTCTATAAGGAAAGCCATGTGTTGACCCAACAGATTTTTACTTTCATTATATACATAGTAAAATGTGATGTTGACAGCACATATAATGCAATGAATTTACTTCTTTCACGGTGAAAAAATGATGTATAAGATCCACGACACAGTGTTTTTAACGTTGAAATGTACCTTTGGTGCTTTTCCGGATGACAATATGTAAATTTATTTCAAAGTACCCAATTAAATTATATTTCAAACAACAAATGTATATAGTCCATATATTGAAGTATTTTAATAATTACTCCATCAATGTCTCACCATTTTCGTTAATTTTTTGTCACTTTTGCAATTTTGAAGAAATTTTCGTCAATCTGGAGCGAAATATCGTCAAGTTTGCGATATTTCGCTAGATTACTCGCTACGAAGGCAAATATATCGCCAAGTATTAGAAACAAACGGAGAGAAAAGCATTTCGTATATAATTGAAGGTGTGCTCTTTGTATGACGGAATTCAAAATTTGCAAAACATTCGCTACGAAATTTACCACACATTCGCCACTCATCGCCCACTTACATTCGCCACTCATCGCTACGAAAGACTCGCCGGCTATTCCCTTGGCTCTGGAGAATTCTTTTGGAGCTGATGGCACAGCGCGGGATTAGTAATCGAAAGGTTCCGAGTTCGAACCTATCCCCCACCATCGGGGATATGCGATCCCCCACAATGGCGACCTGTGCACAAGATGGCAGCATTGCAGTTGACGCACACTTTCTCCTCTCCTTGCCTGGTTGACCACGACTGACGTCAAAATGCCGCACGATGAGTTACGACTCGCCTCCTAGCTATTTCTGCTCACCGACTGAGTTTCAGCTTGGGGACATGTTGGGAGTTTTCTGGCCGGCCCCCCTTCCAAGGCTATCTGTGGCCTTGCCCCTTCTCACTGAATTTCGAGCGAGAATCTCATCAGGAAGGAGAGTGTGAGGGGGCAATATTGCCTCACACATCGCTACGAAAGACTGGGCAATTTTTTGCTGTCCAAAGCTCATTTGCTCAATCATAACTTGATTTTTCAAAAACTAATTTACATTATTCATATAAACAAATAAATGTTACATTTGCTACATGGAATTTCTAGCATATGTTGATATTTAAAAAACAAAAATCATATTTTTAAGTGTCAATATTGAGTTGTAACGGCCTGTCCTAGAACTGTGTTATGAGTGTTACTTTTTTTAGTTTTAATTTTTTTTAAATAGATGGCACCACCATCTACAAGCTTTTTGGTGTTTATTACTCCTTTTCTGAATTAGTGCAACACAGTACATGTGCTTTTGTTGATTGATTTAAGAAATATTGGAGAAAACAGTGCAAAGAAAGGTGGGCATTTTTATTAATCATCAAGAGTGTTACTCTACTTTTTATAACTAATTATTAGATAAGTTGAGTTTATTTTTAATATGTAATGAGAACAGGAATTGGTTATTTATTAAGCCTACCACGTTACTTCTGTATTAACTGCTACTATGGAATAAATTTAATATAGTATAATTTTGTCATGAGTGTCACCTTTCAATTGGTAACACTCATGATGAAATTGTGTTAAATCAATTTTTTATGGAATTCTGTTTGCATAATTGCTCAAAAACAAAAGTAATAAATAAAATTTTTTTTTAATATGTTTGATTGTTAAATTGTATATATCTGCATCATCTTTCTTATTTTAAGACTGTTTTATTTCTTGAGGACTAAAAATATATATTTTTTTAAGATGCCATCATTAAAAAAAAAGGCATTATCAGCAGCAGAAAAGCAAAAAAGGTACAGAGCAAAGAGACAACAAGATGTGCAGAGAGAAGCTGTATGCAAAATACAGCTCCAATTACGAAATGCAAAGAGAAAAAAAATGAGTGAAATGACTAGCCGTGAACACAGGCAGGTAAAGAGAGGATGGCGGATTTCTGCTGCAACTTCCAAAGAAAGAAAAGCTTTGAAAGTTAGTTTTGAATCTCCCTCACAATTATAAAGCACACCAGTTTCTGCACAATTAGAAAGCACATTAGTTTCTGCACAATTAGAAAGCACACCAATTTCTGCACAATTAGGAAGCACACCAGTTTCTGCACAATTAGAAAGCACACTAGTTTCTGCACAATTAGAAAGCACACCAGTTTCAGCACATTTAGAAAGCACACTAGTTTCTGCACAATTAGAAAGCACACCAGTTTCTTCACAACTTAAAAGTAGGCAGAAAGGACAAGGTAGAAAATGTGTCTTAAAGAATAGATCTAAAACAGTAAGAGAAAATAAAAAAATGAAAGAAAAAATACAGGCTTTGCAGAAGGTGTTAGATGAAAAAACAAAAATAATTGTTAAATATAGAAAAAGGTATGCAAAGAAAGTCACAAGAAAAAGCTCTATAATTGAAACTCCTAGATCAAAAAAAAATGTTATTGGAAAATTTGGGTATTAAAAAAAGTTATCATAAAACATGAAGTTGCAAAAAGTTAGTATTTAATGATGTTTTGGTATCAAGTTTGAAAACAACCTATGCAAGATTACGTAATGCTAGTGATAAGAGAATGATTGGGAGAATTATGTCATCAAAGTTATACCACAAGTATAAAGTGCAAAGTAAAAGCAGCTCACACTATTGGATTAAAATATAAAAAACGTATTACTGTGGTAAAAGCTAAAGAAATCAACGAAAAATATGAGAAAATAGAACAGTTTTTTTAGGTGATGATGTAAGTCATCTTACTGCAGGAAAGAAGGAAACTTGAAGGAAAAATAAATTAAAGATGAAAAAAATACTTTTGTTAGGTTCCATGAAAGTGTTGTATCAAAAATTCTGCGATGAAAAAATAACTTCTGAACCTGTGTCATACACTTTGCTTACAAAATGTAGACCATTTTATGTTCTGAAACCAACCGATGATGACAGCGATACTTGTAGGTGTGTGCAAAATGCAAATTTAGAGTTCATGGCTTGCAAGCTACACCATCTGAAAGTTCTGCCTACTTCAAATCTGTATGTATTAGCATCGTTCTTAGCTTGTGATAAAAACAACTTTAACTGCATGTTCAATACATGCAAGAGTTGTATTCATAATACAATCTCAGTATCAGTTAAAGATCTGGACAATAGTACAACCTGGAAAAAATGGAGCAAAGTAAAAGAAAGATGATGTAAAACAAATGACGGAAAAAGTTATCGTTTTATGTGAATGTGCAAAAAGTTGTAACAATTCAAGGGACTGTTAGTGAATTGAATAATTCCTTTCAGAGCCAGATGAAAACATTCAAATCACATTCTTATAAAATAAGACATCAAGACAAATCTTTTAGAGAATGCAAAAAACAGTTATCTACTACTGAGGCTGCAATAATTATCGACTTTTCCGAAAATTATAATTGCAAACTGCATGAGGAGATTCAGAGTTACAACTTTGGAGCTTCACTACATCAGGCAACTCTTCACCCAGGTGTTTCATATATGAAAGATAAAAGCACGCTCTCTTTCTCGTCAATTTTCCAAAGCAATACACATGGTCCATCTGCAAGCTGCGCTCACCTCGAACCTGTTTTGGATTTATTAAGAAAGGATTATCCAAATGTACAAGTTCTTCACTTCTTTTCTGATGGGCCTTCGACCCAGTATAGACAAAAAAGAACTTCTATCTTTTCGCTACAAGGATCTTTGATTTTAAATTTAAAATAGCTACATATTCTTTCTTTGAATCTGGTCATGGAAAGGGAGCTGCTGATGGCATTGGGGTAACATTAAAGCGAACAGCAGATCAAATTGTAGCACATGGTACTGACATACCTGATGCTGAAAAATTGTTCCATGTGTCACAAAATCAACAATTAAAAGGGAAACTATTTTTTATACCTCAAGACAAAGTTTATAATTACTTTCAGCTAATACCATTCAATCTCATAACAGTCAAAGGTACTCATTCCATTCACCAAGTATTAACTACAAATTCCGAGGTATTTTTTTACCGTAATGTGTAATGTTTCTGCATGGAAAATGAATGGACATTAGGAAAGTTTTGCAAGTGCTTCCAGTCTTTCAAAAAGATTGTACTTAAAAGAGTAGTCAAACAAAAAATATCACTAATTTACAGCACTGATGATGGTGATACTTAATGTCATCCATTGATCTCGACAGCCCAGGAGTTAGTGGCTGTGAATCTAAGCTTCAACCTGGTGCTTCTGTGCTGATTAAAGTTTTTGGGGATAACTCAAATAGAGCACAGTACCGATATGGAGTTTGCCAAGAGTACGATGCTGTGGATGGAGAGCTTAATGTTACTTATTTTAGAGTAGCTGGTGAAAATGGACAATTGTTTCGATTAATGGAGGAGGACATTTCATATGTAGAATTTGATCAGATTATAAGTCTTTTGCCTAACCCCGAACTTGTAATAAAAGGCGACAGAGTTTATTACCGTTTCCCATTTCAAATTGATATATTTGAAAACGCATAGCATGCTTTTCTCTCTTTTTATCAAAGTGTTACCATTTGTGTCACGAGTGTTACCATTTGTCATGAGTGTTACCTAGTAAATAAGCTCTAAAATACAATAAAAAAAAGTAAGAAATCCATAATAACTCTACTGGAATTTGTACAATACTTAAAAGTAATGTATTTTCATAACAATATTATTTGAAAACATTTTTTTCATTTCATTTGCAATAGTGACAGACAGTAAAAACATGATATCAGGTAACACTCATGACAATAAATATTGTGCATTTTTATTAAAAATTTATTAAATTCTTTTTTTTAATGTGATATAATGAAAGGGCAAATTTATTGATGAAACGTATCAATTTTTGAAAAATAAACACTTTTATACTTTATAGAAATGTAGTCATGTTGTCCAGTAACACTCATGACATTGAAACTCAAAGATTTACTTTTAAAGTTAAATATCTCTGACTGTAAGAAAAATTAAGCTGGAATATCACTGTATCCTTAAAAATTAAGTATTTCCAATCATGTATCTAAAAATAAATTAAACAGTTGATGATTTTTAATTTTGAAATTTTTCAAATGCTGTTTTGGAAAATTTTTTGATAATGCCCCATATTTATTATTTAAATCGTTAATCGAGGAAAACCATCGGGTTTTAGGTAAGGACAGAACTCGCTGTCAAAGTGACTGTGCCTTCGCTGCCTAACTCTTTAACTATTATACCGTTTGAATCACAAGAACGACTAAATCTAGAAACTATTTAAATTTTGAATATTAAAAATTTTTTAAAAATGAGCCAGGAAGACCTTGAATGCTATATTTTTGTTTATAATTATATAAAGAGGATAAAATTAGATATTATATCCAATTTTTATTAAACTTTCTGTAATAGAAAATTGCAAAGGTTACATAAGATTTTGATCTCTTACATATAGAATTCTAAATTGAAATGTAGCATTCAAGGACGTCCTGTCTGATTTGTTTCCTTTTCTAATGAGATATATCCACACGGGAATTGCTCAGTTGTTTATTATCAGATTTGAACCCAAACTAGCATTTTAACATGTCCGTTTAAATAATTTGGAAAAGCTCAGTTAAAATTTGAGTGGGACAGAACTCTCGACAAAATCGTTCGCTTCACGATGCCGCTGGGTACTTTAACGCTGCGCTAAGACTTGAGTTGCAATTTTATTTTACTTTAACTTTCGTTTAGATTGGTGATTCGAATAAATCTGAGGCAGAGCCTTCAAAATATATTACCAAGACAACATTGTATATTTATTATTTAAAACAGTAATCGAGGAAGATCATTGGATTTGAGGTGAGGACAGAACTCGCTATCAACACGTATGATCGTTTGCTACCCAACTCTTCAACCACTATACCATTTGAATCACAAGAACGACTGAAACTAGGTACTATTTAAGTTTTCATTATGAAAATAAAATAAAAAAAGAGCCACGAAGCCATTGAATGCTATATTTTAGTTCAGATGTATGTACAGAGAATGAAATCAGATGTTATATACAATTTTTATTGCACTTCTTATAATAAAAAATTGCATCAGATTTTGACCCCTTACATATAAAATTCTAAATTGAAATATTGCATTCAAGGACTTCCTGTCTCATTTGTATCTTTTTCTAACGATGAGAAATATCCACACGGGAAATGCTCAGTTACCATCTGATTTGAACCAAAACAAACATTCCGTTTCTTGGGGCAGTACAATAGACCTCTGGTCGATGTGCTAGGCTCTCTTGGAGCCACCCAACTTCAAGTCATCATCATCATCATCAGCATTCCGTTTAAAAAATCTGAAAAAATGTGGCTAATATTTGCGGGGGACAGAATCCTCGACAAAAACGTACGCTGCACGCTCTTACCGCTGCACTAGAATTTTCACTGCGATTTTGTGTTACTTTAACTATACAGGGTGTCAGCTAATGCGACGACAAACTCATAGGGTTGTTAGTAAACAACAAGAGGAACAAAAATTGAAACAGAACATGGTGTCGCAAACCACCAACGAAAATGGCGAAAATACGTATGCAGATTCTGACGTCACGCGCGGACGACAAAAAGTACAATAATAACCACTTTATACTTTGCAATAATAACCACAAAAAGTGCAATAATAACCACTTTATACTTTACAATAATAACCACAAAAAGTACAATAATAACTACAAAACGTTTTATTTGACAACATGTTTACAACACAGCTTGTTATGCACAGTACAATACTGGAAAGGGAACGATGAGATTGGTGTGAACGAAATTATTATAGATATTGTTTAAAGTGACAAGACGCAGAAGTTGTGGTAGACTGTACAATGACGTCCGCGGACGCCACTTCGAACAACACCTGTAATATCGTTCACATCATTCTCATCGTACCCTTTCCAGCATTGTACTGTGCACCACACGCTTTTTGTACTGTGCACTACACGTTTTCTGTACTGAGCACTACAAGCTTTTTGTACTGTGCACCACAAGCTTTTTGTACTGTGCACCACATTGTACTATGCATCACAAGCTTTTTGTACTGTGCACCACATTGTACTGTGCATCACAAGTTGTGCACTACAAGATAATTTGCATTTTCTGTTTAAGTTCCCCAACGTGATCACTGCTACTGTTTTTTGTTTTTTTTTTCAGTTTAAACCACCTATGTTAAAATATAATGTAGAAAATAGATTGAAAAATAAAAAAAGAAATTGTAACAAGAAAGATGAAAAAGCCCGTTTAAGGAAAATGGTCTCTCTCTCTCTCTGTATATATATATATATATATATATTTATTTATTTATATATATATATATATATATTTATATGTATATATATATATATATATATATATATATATATATATATATATATATATATATATATATATATATATATATATATATATATATATATATATATATATATATATATATATATATATATATATAAAGAGCTGCTAATAACAGGATAATCCATGTGAAAAGAATTGTTTTTCGACAAAATAATTACGAGCATGTGACACGTTTTATTGTAGTGAAGCTCGAAATAGTGACTTATTTTTGGCTCCTAATGTTATTACTAGCTATCACTCCTGTGGGCCACCTGACAATATCTCTCCTCGTCTAAGCTGGCTGGCGAAATCACATTTGCTGCCTTTGTGTTAGCGTGGCGAAAGAAGATTTCTTCATATTGAAAGACGCTCGGAGGAGAATTTTTCAGGTACACCTGGTCTTAAAGAAAATAATTTAATCCATTAACGGAGTCTCTTATATTTCTTTATTTGCGATGTTTGAATTGACTCATTCGAGCTTATTTGTGTCAGACAGAGTATTTGAAATTAGTTTGACTAGTTAAGCGGCTTTTGTGGCAGCGTATAAAAACTAGAAATTTTACTTTCTTCAAGAAAAATGTTTTTTTTTATTCTGATGAATGCACTAAATTATACGTTTACGGAATACAATCTGGCCTATTTTGAAATAGTAGGCGTATGCGTGTCTGTGGTTTGAGGATACTGTAACTGCTATTTGTTTGCATACTTGTATCAATGGCTATTTGTATGGCTACTTGTCAATGTATAGCTACTTGTATCAATTTCGATATCTATATAAATAAAATTGAAAATCTCGTCTGTCTATATCTCTGTCTGTCTGTCTGTATGTATGCATGTTTGTCTCATTATTACGGGAGAACATCTGAATCGAATTTAAGGACATTTTTTGGTTAGCCTTGAAAAAGCCCCACTTAAAATTTTGTCCATGTTTCAAGTTTCTAAGACAGGGGATTGTCGAGATATTAATGAAAAACCAAATATTTCATAGTAGTTCTACTCTAACTCCCTGGTTCCTCCAAACGAAAATGTTAGAAATCGTTGGCTTAAAACTTGAAAGTGAATTAAAACTCTATCTCTGAGTTTGGTTGGAGTTTATTGTGCTAATCAGTCACTTTTGAAAATCGCAGGTTTGAAACATGAATTTAAATAGGAACTATATCACCATGGTTTATTTTTCACAGGTTCTTACTCAACAATGGAAAGTATTATGAAAACAAAATGATTATTTAATTATCAGCATTTTATGAAGAAGATTCTTTCTTATATCATGTTGCTCAGCAACGCAATTAAATTAAATGTGTTTGTTAATTTTTTTGTTTTTTTCGATTTGAATAATAAATAAATGGATATAAAAATATATCTTATAAATGAACTGTTTGATTTTTCTTTTAATTTTATTAATTACGGACTACGTACATCAGTTTCATTTATTTTAAAAAGATTTTTCAAACTTATATATTATATTTAGCCAATTAATTCATTTAGCTAGCTGATTGTTGAAACAGAATAAGAGTAGAACGAGTATCTCTTCTAATAAAATTTTAGTGTTTTTATTTAGTATATACTAAGGGGATCAGAATGTTTCATTTTTCAGATCTGCAAATTCAAATCTACGAATTTGGCGAGATATCGCTAACTTGGCAACTTTTCTTAAACGTTGCCAAAGTGACCGAAATGTCGCCGAATTGATAAAAACCATGCTAAATCAATGAAATTAATTTTGTTTTGTTAGAAGAGAGAAATGAAATTATGTGTCGGTAGCATTTGTCTGTTAGTCTAACTGTCCTACTTAGTAACACATTTAGCGAATTTTGGAAAAGTCGCCAAATTGATAAAAATGTTTGTAAATCTATAAAAATATCTTGCAATTGATAAAATTGCGCTAAATAAATTAAATTAATTGTGCTTTGTTAGGGGATAGTATTGTGATAATGTATCATCAATTTGTCGCCAAGTGGAACTGTCAGTTCTAAAGCTCCAGTTGGCGATAAATTTGGCGATTTTTAAAATATCGCCAAATTGATAAAATGATGTTAAATTTATCAAAATGATACCGAATCGAACAAAATTCATTATTTTTCATAATTAAGTGCGAGTTTCTAGATAATCTCTGTCGTTTTGTGAGAATTAAAAAATATTTTTTTTTTAAATTTGTTTACAAACTGGACCAGGATGCTTTATTCTTCAGATCTGCCTGTGAAAATAATTTTTTATATCGAGCCCAAAGATTCTTATACATTCTCTAGAGGAATTAAATTAAATATTTTAATAGAATATTTTGAATAACAAAGTCATTTAGAACACTATAGGAATTTACACGTAATTGTGAAATTTAAGGGTTTTTTTATATTATACACTCCGTACGAAGAATGGGTATGCTGTAGTATGTAATAAATGTGATATTCATTGTTAGTAGTTTCCATTGAGATTAGTCGGTAGAATGAGGACTAAAAATAACTTGATAGCGTTCTTTGTCGTATTCATATCATTAAGCTTTGCAAGATTTGTAAAGTTCAAATCCAGTTTTACGTAGTTTTTGTAAAATACATAAAGTACCGTTTAAAAAACTCTCTTATAGAACTTAACTTTTGAGAATTGTGTTTTTAATGTGATTAAACGCCATGTAATTATTCAATGGTTGAGGTTATTAATGTTGTTGAGACCCAGACCGTCCGACCTACCAGAAAAGTGTAAGGTAACTGTTTGGACGGTCGGGAAGTGCCACCCAATTTAGACCGGAATTCAGTGGAGGAGGCATCCACAGGGACCGTACCCTCCTTCCCCTACCACCAATCTCTCGGAAGGACTTACGGACCCACATGTTTAACGTGATCGTACTCCGCATGAACACGGCGGCAGTTGCAGCAGCGCGCAAATCCAGCACGCAAACCACCGGCCTACCGCGCCCGAAAAATGCCAACAGCACGCGGTGCTCCCAGGTGGTCACCCACCCAAGTACTAACCGCTGCTTGACTTTGGTGATGCTGCTTGGCTTCGGTGATCTAACGAGAACCCGTGTTTTCAGCAGGGTAGTGCCGTTGGCTCTCAATGGTTGAGGTGCAATTTTTATTGAAATAAATATCTCTTACATGAAAGGATTTATTTTCTTTAAAAACTCATACAATGAAGGTTTAAAAAGGGTGATATAAATCATGGCAGCTATATTCGCAAGGGAATAATAATAAAACTTTTATGAACGGGCTTTCATATGGTGGAAATTGGTGCGTACACTTTCCTTTTTGATGGAACAATTCAGCATTTCATTCTGTTTTACATTCTTATTTTGTACAATCATGCGAGTTTTCGGAAAAACTGGAAGTGACATCTCCATATTCGAAAATGGAAATCTTTAGTGAGTCCTCTATCTCCTTCGCAATGTGATGCTCAATCCTCATCGATCACCATCTAAGCTCTATCTATAGAAAATTCTGAGAAATAGATGTTTCAAGGAAATTTTTTGAAGAAGCAGTAGAAATCTTTAGTGCTGAATCTATGTTGCTGAATCTATATGTCATTATATATGTACAGCCTATCATGAGGAAAAGAGGTTTCAAGGAAAATGTAAATTTTTGAATTGGAAACGATAGCTGACAAGAAGAGGAAATCCTTATTGAATTCCCTCACCCGCTCTGAATTTGATACTGAATTCATATCAGTCATTTTTTCTTTATTTATAGCCAATCCTGAAAATCAGATGTCTCAAATTTTTTTTAACCGCAAGTGGAAAAAAAACTGAAAAGGAAAATCGTTAGTGAACCAACCTACCACATCCAGAATTTAATGCTAAATCCATATCAGTTATCATTTAAGTTCTACCTATATCCAATCATGGGATATATATGTTTAAACTAAAATGAAAATTTTTGAATCGGAAATGGAAAAATAACCTGAAGCTCTTAGTTAACCTCCCATTGTCCTCCGAAATTTGATGCTGAATCCAAATCAGTCATAATCTGAACTTTATCTATAGCATATCATGATAAAAAGATGTTTCAAGGAAAAATTCTCCACAAAACCAATCGTATAGCAAAATTTTTATTAAGGTGGATTCCACAAGTGCATAATTTCGATTGTTGGATCCTGTACAGTTTACAAACACTTCCATGAAAAATATGCATTCTGGCTTTGGAAATTCAGCTATGTATACTCATATTCATTTTTATGTTTGAGAACTTTTCTATGTTTCATCGCAGTTTCGTTTAAACACACTTTGACTTCTAATTTTCGTTAACTAGAAAATTCATGAAAATTTAATTTTTTCTCTAAGTGCTTATTTCACAATAAATAAAATAATCTAACTCTTTTGGCAAATTTGATAATAAAATTTCACTTTTAGAATTTTCAAAAATAAAAATTACATTGAATTTTCTTAAGTATCCAGTTACTGTTGATATAAGCTGTCTTTTCTACAAATATTTTGTTTACTGTGTATATTAAATTTTGGGGAATTATTTTTATGTATCGTAAAAAAGGTTGAAGCATACTTTTTCTAAGTATATACTAAAAAATTCACTTTTAAGATTTTTGAAGATGTATTAATACCTTAAAATTTTCTAAGTGCTGAATTACGAATCAAGTAAGCTGTTTCTTGATGTTCTACAGTAAAAATAAGTTATACACTAGTTGGTATATTATGATGACTTTTATTCTAAGTTCTTAACTGATTTCTCAACATTTTCCATAACACTATGTTCAACGCTTTCTGGAATTTGAAAATAACACCTTGTGTTTTTTAGAAATGGTAAAATTTACTTCACTTTCTTTTTATAATAAGGTTTTCATGACAAAAATTAATTTTTGTAATTGTGAAATAACATTTTACTTTTAATATTTCCAAAGTTGAAAACTACACAGAAAGCTACGCAAAAGTATACTGAAACTTCAGTTGCAAGAAAAAAATAAATATTTTTACAATTTCCAAAGATAAAATATACACAAAATTTTCCTATGTATGCACCGAAAATTATCTTTTAAGATTTTCAGAGATGTAATAATACGTACAATTTTCTTCGGCTTTGAGTTAACTAGGATGTAAATTGTGTTTTCTCGTAGAAAAACAAAGTTTTGCATTAATAAAAATGGGGGAAATAAAAAAATCTTATATTATTATTTTATAATAAATAAAATTAGAAATATTTAGTTTACTGTACAGTATGATTTAAAGTTTTTCATGGAAATTGAGATGAAATGTGGAAGTGGTTTTTCAGTAATTATGAAAATTTACTTTAATTTACCTACTTCAGTTTTCATGACGTTTTCTATTTTCTGAAAAGTATGAATTTTTATAAAATTTCTAAAAAATATTTTAGGTTTTATAAGTTGACGAAAATTTATTTATAATCTTTCATGGAGATAGTTTATTTTTTAAAGTATGACATAAAATACTTTTTCAATTTTTTAAGATGTGTAGTAGAATATTAGAGAAACATATTTTAAGTGTTGCGGAAATTAAGTTGAGATGTTGAAGTGTGTGTTTTAAGTATGAGCTAAAAATTTCGCTTTTACAATTTGTAAAGATGTAATATAGCACAGACTACTAAGTGTTGGTGAAAATTATTGTATATGTTAAGTTTTATGTTTTTGCAAAGATGTGATAATAGTTAAAACATTTTATCGAAGTATTGAGTTATCAATCCCTTAAGTTGTTTTTCTATTTTATGAAGGTAAAGTAACTTTTACATTATTCAAAGTTGGTTTATTCAGGTAAACTTTCTAAACTAGTTTCCAAAACTTCTTAAAGTTCTTAACTGGTTTCCAAAACATTCTAAAGTTCTAAACTGGTTTCTAAGCTTTTTATAATAAAGTATATTTTCGGAAATAATATTAAGTTTTATGTTTTAACATTTTCGGAAATTATATTATGTTTTTAAGCAATGATGGAAATTTTCATGAGGATAGTTTCTGTTTCTAGTTATGCATGAACAAATTTTCACTATTGTGGCATTACACCGAAATTGTCTAAGTAGGATGTATTACGAGCAATAACGTATTTAGGCACATATTTAAACGCAGCAAGTCAATGGTAGAGAGCCAACGAAAGAGAGCATGGCATTGCGATATATCATTATTTAATGAAGTGGATTATCGTTTTTGCATGCATCACATAGATCATCCATGAGCTCCACGTGTATTGCATACGTGGATTGAGACCTACATACTTCAAGAAAGCTATTGCAGTTAAGAGATTTTAGAAAAGCGCAATAGGTGTGGTAGAAGAACTTATTAGGGCGTAATACACATTCTTGTTAGGACGTAATGGTCGATATGTCCATCTAAAGCGCAATATGTGTCCAAGAAGCTTCAATGGCATGACCACGTGTGCTCCCGCACAGTGGCCTAAGGCACGTTTAGGTTCCGTTCAGATGGAGATTACGCCTTTTGTAAAAATGAAGAAATGAATGCTATTATTCCCTGCTTTAAATCCCGATCGTCTCCGGTTATATTTTCCAGTTGCAGAATAAAAAGTCTGATGTGGGCAACACATGACTTTCCTTATATAATGGAATGAATTTACTATTTTTACAGTTAAAAAAATGTTATTCTTATAGTAGATACTTATATTCTAAGATATTGAATTTTCTTCAATTAGTCGTCATTTTCGTTGATTTAGCGTCATTTTCATCCATTTGGCGAGATTTTCGTTAATTTGGCAACATTTAAAAAAGTCCCCAAGCTGGCGACATTCCTCTAAAGTCGTCGCCAAAAATCTCGCCAAGCGTTATGGACGGAGAAATAAGTTAGTCTTACAACAGTTAAATGACTATTGGTGTTCAAATACAAAAGTATTACTCAAAGTATTTTTTCTCGTGAATGGAACGAGTTAGATCCACGAGAATGATGTCACCAAATTTATCGCATGATATTACATATGAAACGTAAACATGTTTGTCAACAGTTAATATTTTTTTAATTTATATTTTTGATAAATTTATTTGTAAAATGTGCAATATTTCGAAAACGGTTTAAGCTAGTGTTCTAAAATTTATGTCAATCGTTTTTTAAGGAAAAATCACATAAGAAATGTTTATTTGCGTAACTTTATTAAAGGTTTTGATTTTTTGATGATTTTTTCAAAATTTCACTCGAAAATTTAGTGGGGTTCTGAACATTCGATTGTGTTTTAAAACAATAGGCTTCCAATATTCATGGATTGTGATTTTTGTACCAAATTTAATTCGAATCGCTCCATTCGTTTGTGAGATATCGTCTCCACAGACTCACTGACACACACACACACACACACACACACAGACATCACCTCAAAAATGTTTGATTCGTGATCAGGGTTGCTTGAAACGTGCTCTCCCGTCGAAAACTCGAATTCGAATTTTCGACCCCGTCACAATACTTTCTTTATATATTATGTATATAAGGAAAGTAATAAATGTTAAAGTAAATGGTTAAGATATTTAGTAAATAAAAATAATATGGAAAGAAAATTTTGATAAACTCATGTAGCGTTATTATAAACTATTAAAACGAGGAATTAGTTTATTTTTTAAACTAACTGTGACAATTTAACTGTGACAATTTATAACTGTGACAATTAACTAGACAATTAACTGTGACAACTTATAACTGTTTTAGACAACAGAAATAAACGACGGGAGTTTCACCAAATATTATTAAAAATCTCCCTAAAATATTTATTCATCGTAAATTGAAAACAATGTGATCAACAGCATTATAGGCAAGACTAGGAAGGAAGTACACTTTTAAAATAAAATAATAAATACGAACAACTTTTGGAATCTACATTAGCTAAAAATACAAAACATGAAACGATTAACATCCTTTGAAAAGAAAATAGAAAGCACTTAGGAAATATCAAATTCATTATAAATTTAAATAGTTAATAAAATGTCAGATACATTTTTTGCAGCAAATTAGATATTACAGAAAGCACTTCATATGGTTTACACATCTAGCAGATAGAACCAAGATTAATGCCTTGTGTATTATAACAATTAAATTTAATGCATGGTTGTGTTACAAAATAACTAGTTTTTGAATATTTTTAAAAAATTGTGTCAACTCAAGCTGCTTAAATTACGCCACACTAGTATTTCATTCTAATAAAAACAGGGAAACTAACACTATTAAAATATTAAGTTGCAATTTTTTTAAAGTTTCATTTTGTTTAACGCTTAGTGTCAAAAATAATCAGCTTAATCGAAAATAATTGTCTCAGTTATGTGCAATATTAAAATTTCATCAGCTTGTGGTCGATAGTATAAATGTGCAATTATTCTAAGGGCTTCTAGAAAATCTGGAAATACTTTTCGAAAACTTCTCATTTTCTCCGCTTCGGGAGAAGAGAAATCGAAAAATGCTGTTCTCGTAGTTGATCCTATATAAGTGGGGCAAAGATTTAGCCTTCGGTTACCTGCAGGGGGGGGCTTTTAGGGGCCTGGAAAGACTCTTAGAAATCCCATAAAAAGCCTCTCATTTTGTCTGCTTCCTATGAGGGATCAGCAATTAGGCACACGTTATGTTAAATCCTGTGGTCAGTACTATAAATATGATAAGTGTTCAAAGATTCAGTTTTCTAGATCACAAGGGGTCTGGTTTTCTGGGAGGGTCCGGAACTTTAAAAACACATTAAACACATTAGACAAGTATATAATGATCTAAGAAATATATTTTGTTTTTAGCACATCTTGCTTGAAACTGAATAAAGTAAAAGAACTTTTTCAGTATTTCCCCTTTTTCTTACAAATAATTACAAATTTAGGAAAATGCAAAATACACTTGAAATTTTATGAGCAGTAAAGTAGTAAATACAAAAAAAAATGTGTTATCTATTCTTTTTTTTGCATTTGAAGAGTCTTCGAGTTTCCCAGGATGACTAAGGGTAGCGTAAATATACAATATAGAAGTAAATTTAATGGTCTCAGCTCACCTGTGCTCGTAAAGCCATTTCAACTAAAACTATTCCTAGGGGAAATTGCATACAAATGTGCTCACGTCAAAGAGATCAAAAGAGGTGATTTACTGTTTTAATAATTAATTAAATTTTACTGTCGTTTTCTGCCTGTAGATGGGTTTTACGTGCTTGCGAGCTGCTTTCGAGTTTAATTTTGAAAGTCTGATCTAGTTAATCATTTCTGAATTTGCCCAATATATTTCTATAGTCTTTTGTTCAAGAGCGTTACTCTCCCTCTCTCCCCCCCCTCTCTCTCCCTCTCTCTCCCCTTCCTCTCTCTCTCTCTCTCTCTCTATATATATATATATATATATATATATATATGCGGGTGGTCATAAAAAAATTTCCCGATAGTAAAAAAATCGGTCATAAAAATCCGGTCATAAAAAAAACCCTACCGGCCTAACCGCTCAACCAATCGAAAGGAATTTTCAGATATTGTAAATTTGAAGGTATGCGTACGAGATTGTGATGATTTCAAACAATAGAGCTCTCGCGGTTACAATTACAGTGAAAAAATATCGAAACTTTCGAATGGCAACACCCACTTTTTTCCTGCGCAAATTTATCAGCGCATTGATAAACCATAAATGGCGTTGGAACGATACACGTATGCCGAAAATTGGTCTTTCTTCATAGGTTCCATACATATATATATATATATATATATATATATATATATATATATATATATATATATATATATATATATATATATATATATATATATATATATATATATATATATATATATAATCATATACATGAATACTTTTTTTTATGCTATATATATATATATGTTCAAAAGTGAAGCATAATTCGTAAAATGCAAAAAATTCGGAGTTAATATGGATACAATGGTTCACAATCAGTTGTGGAGAATCGTGGGACGAAGGTAAATCATTGAGTATATGCAAAACAGTTCAGTCGACGTTGACATGCGCAAAGCAACGGCGCACGTCGGAACGAGTATAAAACGTCCTCGAGCGGCATGGCCAGTTGAGGTAGAATTTCGCAATAGCTGTGGTACGGAGCGTTGCTAACAATCAAACAGGACGAAAGATGTCACAAAGATGCCAACTGGATATGTTTTTAAAGGGACGAATTACTGGAATTCTGGAATACGGTCGATCCCAAACCGAAGAGTCTCGAATTTTAAATGTGCCTCAGTGTGTGATCTCCAGACTGTGGCAGAGGATCCAAACCACTGCAAATGTTACCCGACGACCAGTACCAGGTCGACAAAGGATAACAACCGCTCGGCAAGACCGATATTTGGTGATAATTGCAGGACGTCAGAGAAACCGTTCTGCCAGACAACTGGGTTCAGCCCTGGCAGCTGCCACAGGAGTCACTGTTTTGAGATAAACTGTTTACAGGAGACTCAGACACATTGATATCTATGCCAGACGACCAGCAGTTTGATCCCCCTAACGTCTGCACAGAAACGCTCGCGTTTACAGTGGAGTTTGGAACATTGGCAGTGGAGTGTCCAACAGTGGGGCAATGGCATGTCCAGTAACGAGTCCAGCTTTAGCCTGCAAACTGATTCTCGTCTAACCACGATCTGGAGAGAACGTGAAACGCGTTTTCACCCGGAAAAATCACAGAAAGGCATCGTTTTCCTTTCAGGGGAGTCATGGTCTGGGAAGGCATTATGATGGATAGCCTAACAGACTTCCACATCTTTGGCACGGGGTCGGTTACCGGTCAAAGATCTAGAGACGAAGGCCTTGAGTCTACCGTTCGATTGTTTCGAGGTGTTGTTGGTCCTGATTTCATAGTCATGGCTGATAACTCTCCTCCTCACCGTGCAGCCTTGGTCGACGACTTCCTTCATACTGAAGATATCCAGCACATGCAGTGGCCTGCCAACTTTCCTGATGTGAATCCAATAGAGCATGTGTGGGATATGCTCGGGAGACATTTTGCAGCCCTTCACTACCCACCAAGCTCCGTTCCGGGATTGAAAACTGCTCTCCGTGAGGCTTGGAACTCTTTGAGCACACAGCTCATCCAAGCCCTCATCGAAAGTATGGGGAATCGTCGTGCAGCATACTTGGCTACCCGAGGTTTCCACACACCGCATAAAACTGCAGCATCACATTGTTTTAATCATTCTGTTTCATTGACGTTGACACTCGTATTGTGACCCTTTTCCTTTCAAGTCTTTTTTCTTTGTATAATAAAAGTCGTTATTATCCTTGTTTTGCATTGTTTAATTCTTCTTCTGTAACCCTATTGCACCCGCATACCGCGTTTCCTTCCATTCAGATGTAGATGTCCTGAAATTTTCACATACACAGCAACTATGCATAACTTTTGGACAAGAGTGTATATATATATATATTATATATAATATATATACATATATACATACAATATATATATATATATATATTTATATATACATATATATATATATATATATATATATATATATATATATATATATATATATATATATATATATATATATATATATATATATATATATATATATATATATATATATATAGATAGATATATATACCTATTTAGAAAATAGAAACTGTGTTAAACACAAAAGAATAAAATGTAGTAAAGGAAGTTCCAAACATCATGATTATAAAGCTGAGATTAAATGTTTAGATCATCAATTTAATAGCATTTATCAATGACAATTGATAAAATCATGGGTTTTTGCGGTCAAGAAAAACATTTAAATAACGTTTATACCATTTTCCTAAAATTAAATCTAACTAATGAACATTTTAATCATATTTTTTATGATTTGCTCATTACTAGATCAAAGTATTTGAAATTAAATCTTAATCAATTTCATAATAACAATCGTTCTTCTAATTCTTATTGTGTTATTTCTTTTAAACATCCTATTTACAATATTATAAATGTTAGGGATTTATTTAATAAGTTTAAACATTTATTGCCTATTAAAGGATTGAATATCTCTAAGACTTTTAAATACAATAAGCCTATTGGGAGAGCTATTTTTAATTACAATGAAATTTCTCAATCTCTCGCAATAGATATAGATTCCATGTCTGATTTAGATAATGAATGTATTTGCAAAGATGACCATTATGCTAATTATATTAATCCAAACTTGGGACATATTGTTACAGGAGACTTAGCCATAGATAAAGACGATTCTTTAAGAACTGTAATATCTTTTGGTACAAAATTCAGGTTGCAATTTTGTAACAACTCTACTAGTGTATTACAGTCAATTAACCTTGACCTTGATATATATATTTATAAATTATCTTGTAAATATGGTCTGCCATATTAGATGCATTTAATATGAGTGAAATTTATTTTATTAAAATTTATTAAAAATACTATTAGTAGTATTAATTTCTTTAGATCTATATATACTATTGATAAAGTAAAACATTCTATTATTAATTTGCAAAAATCTTTTACTATTATTTATGTTGATAAAGCCTCTAATAATTATGCAATTATCTGTAAAAAATTCTATATACAATTCCTGTTAGATTATTTAAAGACTAATAGTCTATTTAACCTTGATTTATACTCTATAATTAGTATCAAACAGAAAATTATCACTATGTATAGTGATTTAAATATTAATTATAAATTTTTGAAATTTCCATATATTGTACTTATTCCTAAATTTCATACAAATTCTATTAAATTTAGAACTTTAACTAGTGGCCATAATTCTTACTCTACCACTGCGATCAAATTACTACTAAATAATTTAAATGTACTAAATGATAGTTTACGTTATTCTAATAATAAATATTTTATTCTAAATAATAGTGAAGCATTAAGGAATAAATTAACATACCTTGATAATTTATATGGATTTCAAACTTTTGATTTTAAAAATCGTTTTAATAACGTTAATATTACTGATCTTGATGATGTAATTTTAGATCTATATAATGCTTTTATTACTAATCAATCTACTCATACTAAAATAAAAAAAATTCCTAAAATTCTTCACTTTGTACTTTTCAATAATTATATTTTTCAAGGTAATAAATGATACTTACAAATCTTTGGGGTTCCACAAGATGGCAGTGGTAGCAGTATGCTAGCTAATTTATACCATCTTCATCATGAAAATTCCTTTACTTCAACTGATGAGAGAGAGAGAGAGAGAGTATATTTAGTAAATGGTATAGTTAATAAGTTTTTTAAATTAGCTAAATATACATGAAATTCTCTCCTTACTATCTGATATTAGCTAATTGTCAACATTCTCTTGAATTAGCATCAAAATGTATTTACATCCTCTTAGACATTTGCCTCCTTGCTTTCTAATATTTTACACACCCTTTTATTACGTTGCTTTTACTAGTGAATTTAACACATTTTATTACTTTTTTTGTAATGCTGTTATTTATATCTCACGATTGGCAACAGTTGATCTCGACCTTTATCTCCTGCGAATGGTAACAGTAGTCTCCTTATTTATTGCTCGTTTCTCGTTTTGATAGGATATGTGTAGTATTTTCGCAGGTATTTTTATATTCCTATTTTATTTTTCAATCTTTTAGCTTGTTGTCCAAGTAGACAGAATTTATAGATATTTTTTATCTCTGTCTTCAGAAACAAGCTTTTTTTGTCCATTTTGAATAAATACTTGGCCCTGAAGACGAATTTGTTCAAAATGAAAAACTTTTTAAGCCTAGTTCTTATACACGTGTATGGCTTTAATGCTTGGTTATTTTATGTTTTTCAATTTTCGAATTCTCACCATTGATATATGTTGATTATATACAGCTTGATGACTAGATATATGCATTTTATTCTCCTCTTGATTGATCTCTGTATTTTTTACATCTTTCTATGTTGTGTTAGCATTTAGTAAGTTAAGGTTTTATGAGTTACAACTTCTTTCTAATCTGCCATTGGAATTTCATATTATAATTTTATTATATACACACACACACACACACACACATATATATATATATATATATATATATATATATATATAATCAAAGAGTTAAAATGTAAAATATTATTTAATCTATAATTTATTTTGTAGGATTAGTAATGATTACCATTTTTATTTATATGTATTAATAAGCACTCGTTGTATTTTGAAAGCAGTCTATCTGGTTTTTATATCTTCTAATACTTTAGAATGTATTTCTACTTACAATTTTTAAGAATGGCAACATGGACATAACTCTTTAGATTTGGCAGCATCTTCTTAGCACATTATGTTGAGATGGTTTAGCTTCTATAACTTCTACACATGTCACTTATATTTTTTCAATTTACTAAATTCTTTTTAGTTCTTCAACTTTCTCAATCAGTTTGCATTTATAGCACATGGGGGCTTCTATTGATCTTTTGTTCATACAGATCAATAAATAAATGCAAATGAATAATCAAAATCACTCAAAGCCACACTGCTTAATTAACGAGAACTTCCACTCGAGCTAGAATCTTTGCTGTGACCTCATTCGATCCATCTAAGATTCTAGGTCAGCGAAAAATCTAATATCTTGAAAATTCGAATTGTGTGTGACAAGGAAAAGGAATAATTAAAAAATTCAAAACAACTTTTCAAATTGATCGAGCACTTCCATTCACACTTCCATTCTAGCCAGAATCTCGATTTTTGTTTCATTTGACCCATCTCAGCTTGCAGATCATTGAAAATGTAGAAAATTTTTATAATTTGAAATTAGGGCTGACGGTACAAATGGATTTTTAAAACAATTACACCACTTTGCCTCTCAGGAACAATAAATACACAATTTGATATCCTTCCGCTGTCACCAATTAAAACTGTTTATCAAGAATTTTATTTAATTGTGTAGGGGTCGCATTTAGTGACCACTAGCCATTTAGAACTCGCGAAGCTCGGGAAAATAGCTAATCCAGGCATAGTTCATAGGTATAGTTAGTTCATAGGCATAACCAGAGGTAATAAAAACACGATTTTATATCCTTTCTCTGCTAATCGGAAAATTCAACAATTAAATAATTTTGTCGGCGTAGAAATGAGATTCAATATATTTTTTGGTTTAACATGTTAAAAGAAATATAAAATGTCAGTCGTTTTTATGCACGAATCTGAAAGGGTCTTTGATATTCAGAAAAGTTATTAACAACTTTGGAAAATTATTAAATATTAAATTATTTGATTAATTGTGTATGTGTCACATTTAATGACCACTAGCCATTGAAAACACGAGAAGCGCGAGTGAAATGGCTTATATTACTTTATAGATCTTTGCGTATGATTTACTTATTTCATTTGCTTAAAGCTTTATGCATTAGCATGTAACATTAGGTAGTGTTAGAACTTTCGGCTGGCCCATTTATTAAGTATTTTTCTTGTTTCGTGACAGGTACGATATAACAACGAGCTGCTGTACATAATTTAAAAAAATCTGATGTGGGCAACACATGACTTTCCTTATATAATGTAATGAATTTACTACTTTTACAGTAAAAAAAATAGGTTTTTCTTATAGTAGATACTAATATTCTTTCCAAGATATTGAATTTTCGACAATTAGTCGTCATTTTCATTGATTTAGCGTCATTTTTATCCATTTGGCGAGATTTTCGTTAATTTGGCAACATTTCAAAAAGTCGCCAAGTTGGCGACACTCTGCCAAATTCGTCGCCAAAATCTCGCCAAGCGTTATGAATGAAGAAATAAGTTATTCTTACAGCAGATATACGACTATTGGCGTTCAAATACAAAAGTATTACTTAAAGTATCTTTTTTCATGAATGGAACGAGCTAGATCCACGAGAATGATGTCACCCAATTTATCGCATGGTATTACATATGAAAAGTGAACATATTTCTCAATAGGAAATATTTTTATTTTATGACTTTTTGATAATTTTTTTGAAAAATTGTAAAATATCTCGAGACCGGTTTATGTTAGCGTTCTAAAATTTATGTCAATCGTTTTCTAATGAAAAATTACATAATAAATGTCTATTTGCATAACTTTTTTAGTGGTTTTGATTTTTTGACGATTTTTTCAATATTTCATTCGAAAATTTAGGAGGGTTCTGAACATTCGATTGCGTATAAAAACAATAGGCTTCCAGTGTTTATGGATTGTGATTTTTGTTCCAAATTTTGTTCGAATCGGTCCATTCGTTCGTCAGTTATCGTCTCCACAGACTCACTGACACACACACACATACTTTCACACACATACACACACACACATACACACACACAGACATCACTCCAAAAATGTTTGATTCGTGATCAGGGATGCTTGAAACGTGCTCTCCCGTCGAAAACTCGAATTCGAATTTTCGACCCCGTCACAATACTTTCCTTATACATTATGTATATAAGGAAAGTAACAACTGTTGGCAGCCTTGTTGCCCAGGCGAATCCCATTCGGCTTCTGAATTGAAGAAAGGGATACTTGTATAAAATAGCCTGACAGTGAACGGGGCTTAATAATAGATGTCTTTAAAGAGAAAAAGCAGAAGTCTTCATCAAAATTATTCGGTAAGTATTAGTACATATTTAATACGAAAAGAAGTGTTTTTATATTGCGATTGGGATGCAGTTCTATAATTACTTTCCTTATATACATAATGTATAAGGAAAGTATTGTGACGGGGTCGAGAATTCGAATTCGAGTTTTCGACGGGAGAGCACGTTTCAAGTATCCCTGATCACGAATCAAACATTTTTGAAGTCATGTCTGTGTGTGTGTGTGAAAGTGTGTGTGTGTGTGTGTGTGTCAGTGGGTCTGTGGAGACGATAACTGACGAACGAATGGACCGATTCGAACCAAATTTGGTACAAAAATCACAATCTGTAAACACTGGAAGCCTATTGTTTTTATACGCAATCGAATGTTCAGAACCCCCCTAAATTTTCGAATGAAATTTTGAAAAAATTGTCAAAAAATCAAAACCAATAATAAAGTTACGCAAATAGACATTTCTTATGTAATTTTTCATTAGAAAACGATTGACATAAATTTTAGAACGCTAACATGAACCGTTCTCGAGATATTGCACATTTTTCAAAAAAATTATCCAAAAGCCATATAAAATAGAAAAAAAATATTTCCTATTGAGAAACATGTTCACTTTTCATATATAATATCATGCGATAAATTGGGTGACATCATTCTCGTGGATCTAGCTCGTTCCATTCATGAAAAAAGATACTTTGAGTAATACTTTTGCATTTGAACGCCAATTTATCTGCTATTAGAATAACTTATTTCTTCGTCCATAACGCTTGGCGAGATTTTGGCGACAAAATTGGCGGAATGTCGCCAACTTGGCGACTTTTTGAAATGTTGCCAAATTAACGAAAATCTCGCCAAATGGATAAAAATGACGATAAATCAATGAAAATGACGACTAATTGTCGAAAATTCAATATCTTGGAAAGGATATTAGTATCTACTAGAAGAAAAACTTATTTATTTTACTGTAAAAGTAGTAAATTCATTTCATTATATAAGGAAAGTCATGTGTTGCCCACATCAGATTTTTTTTATTTCGAATTGCACTGATGCATTCTGTATCTGTATTTCAAATAAATGTTAGACTAAAATAATAAAAAAACTTCACTGATTTTACTTTAAACTTTCTAGATTTTCATGAAAATGTTTTTTTTGATAAATTCCACGAAACACAAACTTTACTATTCGACAAAAATGGCTTCCTAACTGCATACAACAGACGTCTACAAACAGTCAAAAAAGAAAAAAATATTACGAAAGAGAAATTGGGAGTTAATCCCTGATTAACTCTCGGGTACCGACGGGTATGAAATAAAACACCATTAAACATATTTAGCTTTAATGCATTACTTAGGCAAAGAAAGTAAAAATGAAGCATATTTAACAATACAATTAAAAAAGATTATAAAAATAGATGTTATTGGCAGTTCCCGGGATGAAATTCTGGGAATTTAATATAAATGTGGAAATAATGTCGTCATAAAACTCTATCAAGGGTTCCATGTAGGGTGTCATTTAATGGTTGTATTTTTACTTTTCCTACAATACTTAGTTAATATAAAGGGAAAGCATTGTATATGATGAATAGTGCGAGTCTCATATTTTTATGGATGTGCACGTTAAGAACATATACTTTGCAGAGACGAGAAAAGCTTACAATGCTAGTCCCAGCAGCTCAATGGTAGAACCCGGGTCGCCAGTACGAAGACCCTTGTTTTGATTCTCGGTTGGGATAGCAAGGTCCTTTATTTTGGCGCTCGGACAAATCAAACCTGTAAGTTAGTGCAAAGATGTCGGCGGTTTGAAAGTGATCCTAGTACGACTAGCACGGATTCATCCTATTCTGGTATATGGAGTATGGATTTCAAAAATCGACCTCGCAAGGAGCTAACCTGGAGGATAAAAACAGCAGCAGGAGGTGGTCAGTCAAATTGTGAGTTGCACGTCAATCTGACATCCGAGGGTAAATAATGCAGAGTCTACATTGACGACAAGAGTTTTCAAAGGCAATGCCGTAGTTTAACAGTACAGCATCGGCTGGCCAGAATTAAGTTCCTTGGTTCGATTCCCGATTCGATCCCGGTATCAAAGTTTATTAATTCGAATCAACCATTTATTTTTTCAATAATGTCTGCGTATCTATCTAAGTTTATATGTCTATATAGATATTGGTTGGCTTGAACCAGGGAAAAGTCCTTCAATTTTTCAACATATTTTCTGCAAATAGAAAAAAAAATGGTTAGAAAAATAGCCATTTTATGTGCAAACTTTTATTTGAACGGTCGTTTATAGGGCGCAAATGTGCGCCGTTTTTCAGATGTTGCATGTTTTTTTATATAAAATGAAAAACATTAACGATTAAATATATTCACTATTATAAAATGAGTAAATGCTTTATTAGTATTTCTATGGGGAGCTATAATTTTGTATTCCTAAATATTAGAAATTATACTTTTCCACAGAGAAACTCGCTATCTCTCGAGATAAATACGCATTTTCCATGAAATTTGGTATTTTTATTTTAATGAATAACAACAAAAGATTTTTTTTTTACTGAGATTCAGATATTAGAAAACGTTAATTTATTTTGTTTTTCCACTATACCAACATCTATGAATCTATAGTAAAGGTATTGCCCGCAGTTACTCGTAAGTATTGTAAGCATACACATCAAAGTAATTTTCAGCTATTCAGTCATTTGAAAACAGAAAAACATGGATAATCCCGAGATTTAATTTTCAGAAAATTCATATTCAATGCATTCTTTCCGTCTAAAAATGTGAATTTGACCCGATTCGGCGTGTTTTTACTTTCCTTATATACATAGTATAAAGTATAAGGAAAGTATTGTGACGGACGGGGTCGAAAATTCGAATTCGAGTTTTCGACGGGAGAGCATTCAAGCATTCTTGAGCACGAACCAAACGTTTTTGAGATGATGTCTGAGTGTGTGTGTGTGTGTGTGTGTGTGTGTGTGTGTGTGTGTGGGTGGGTGGGTGTATGTCAGTCAGACTGTGGAGACGATATCTCACGAACGAGTGGAGCGATTCCAGTGAAATTTTGTACAAAAATTACAATCTTTGAATACTGGAAGCCTATTGTTTTTAAACGCAATCGAATGTTCAGAATCCCCCTACAAATGTTCAGAACCCCCCTAAATTTTCGAGTAAAATTTTGATAAAATCATCAAAAAATAAAAACCTCTAAAGTTATCCAAATAGCTATTTCTTACGCAATATTTCATTAGAAAACCATTGACACAAACTTTAGAACGTTAGCACGAACCGTTCTCTAGATACTGCACATATTTCAAATGAATTTAGCAAAAAATCCCATAAATTAAAAATAAAATATTAACTGTTGAGAAACATGCTCACTTTTCATATGTAATCTCATGCGATAAATTTGTTAACATCATTCTCGTGGATCTAGTTCGTTCCATTCAAGAGGGAAGATACTCTGGGTAATACTTTTGCTATAAGAATAACTTATCTGCTATAAGAATAACTTATCTCTCCGTCCATAACACTTGGCAAGATTTTGGCGACGAATTTGGCGGAATGACGCCAACTTGGTGACTTTTTTGCCAAACGTTGCCAAATTAAGGAAAATGTTTCCAAATTGATAAAAGTGACACTAAATCAACGAAAATGACGATTGATTCACGGAAATTTAATATTTTGGAAATAATATAAGTATCTTCTATAAGAATAACCTATTTATCTGTCCGTAACGTTTGGCAAAATTATGCTGACGAATTTGTTTGCATATTTTCAATTTGGTGATATTTTAAATGTTGCCAAATTGACGACAATGTCATTCAATTGATAAAGATTCGCCAAATTAATGAAACTGATACTAAATCAATGAAATGGCGACTAATTGATGAAAATTCAATATCTTGGAAAGTACATAAGAATAAACTATAAGAATAACCATACTTTTACGTCCGTCTGTCCATATAGCTTGGCGAAAAAATTTAGCCGGACATCTCCAACTTGATGACGTTTTTAAATTATGCCAAAGTTACAAAAATGTCGCCAAATTGATAAAAATGACGCCAAATGGGAAGTAATGCTTCGCAAATTCTAATTTCCATTCATAATGACTGGCGTACCTTCTAATGTATAAGAAATGCTCGACCTTCCGTTTGTCTGTAACACTTGGTGATGCATTTGACGGACTTGGCGAATAATCTAGCGAGTATCACCAGCTTGGCGATATTTTGATTCCGATTTACGAAAACATCGTCAAAATTGAAAAAGTAACTTTAAATTAATGAAACTGGCTCCTAATTGGTGAATTAATTAATAAAATACTTAATATATGGACTATATCGCCTATTGAGGATGCTATCAATATTGGTAATCGTTTATTTAGAGCTGCGCGAAATATAAGTTAATTGTGTACTTTGAAATAGTTTTACATGTTGTCATCCAGAAAATCGCCAAATGTACAATTCAACGTTAAAAACAAAGTACCGTGTATCTTATATATTACTTTTTGACTGTAAAAGTTGTAAATTCGTTGTATTATATAAGGAAAATCATGTGGTGCCCACATCAGATTTTCTTTAGAAGTGCTTCAGTAATAAACGAGACATTTGTATAATTACTAACTACCCCGAACTACTTTGAATCTACTTTCTCCGGATAATATCTATAAATTTTATATCGGTAGTACTAAACGTATGGTTGGTATTCGTTTGTCCGAGCATGCAAGAGACATAAAAAATGGTAGATTAACGACTGCCCTCGACTTAAATAAAGATAATTTTCGCCCTCTTTTTGTGAAAAAACTTTTCTTTTAATTAGTTGCAATAACCCCCGTTCGATCTTGCTTTATGAATCCCTTTTTATTTATTTATATTGTTCTTCAATTTGTAATTTTGACCCTGTTCAGGTCCTAAGTTATGCCTGGCGACTCGTTCTCGATTCCCTGCAGGTTAAGCCTTTGCATAGCTACATTGATTCATAATTTTTATAATTTAAAAATTCTTATATCTTTAAACTGTTTTTTGAAATATTTGCCTTTGAACTTTGTATAAATTATAATCTGACTCATAATCCACCATTTTGTGCAATTGTCAATTTCATGATATGCAAATTTTACTTGACGGTATATGTATTGTATTTAAGCAAGGTGGCACCGTTGTCTGATTGTATAGCCACTGAGGATGGACATGTAAGATGCACAAAAGCGCTATGGTTTTGTTTTTATGCCTGTAGGATGATTTGAAAATAAAATGACTTTTAGATCAGTATGATTTGTCATTTATTAGTAATTTGTATTTGTACAATTATACGCTTTCCGCTCCCAGCATTTTTTATCGTCTATGTACATGTTATGTGCAACTGCACATCTTTTCATAATAAAATATCTAATGTGGGCAGGACATAACTTTCCCTATATAATGCAATGAATTGTCATTTTTCACAGTGAAAACATACACCCATGATAAAATTATTTTAACATTGAATTCCACACTTGGTGCTTTATCGTCTGACAACATGTAAAATTAGTTCGGAGTACACAATTAACTTATTTCGCACAACTCCAAATGGACAATTATCAGTATTGTAAAGCATCCAGTAAGCCAACATAGTCCATATATTAAAATATTTTAATAATTAGCTCCTCAGTTTGGTCTCATTTTTGTTAATTTAGTGCCATTTTTGCAAACACAGACCGAGGGCCCTAACCCAAAAGTCTATAAGGCATTAATCTCCGATCGGAGTGCCATTTTTGCAATTTTGATGGTATTCTCGTCAGTCTGAGACAAAATGCCGTCGATTTCGCGATACTTCGCTAGTTCAGTTCGCTAAATCATTCGCCAACTTCGTCAAATTGATCGTCAAGCGTCACAGGCAAACGGAGAGCTTTTATTTTTTAAATTACTATTGGCAAATTGTAAGGCTTCAAAATATAAAACTTTTACCCAAAGTACCCTTTTCTCGTGAATGAAAAGAACTAGATCTACGAAAATGATGTTTGCACATTCATCGTATAATATTACATATAATAAGTAAACATAATTCACAACAGGTAACACTTTTTTAATTTTATGCAATTGAAATTTATTTGAAAAATATGCAATATCTCCGAACGATTCATGCTAACGTTCTAAAGTTTATTTCATTTGTTTTTTAATAAAAAATCACATAAGAAATGACAATGTATGTTGTTGTTGAAACCCAGACCGTCCGACCTACCAGAAAGGTGTAAGGTAACAGTTTGGACGGTCGGGAAGTGCCACCCAATTTAGACCGGAACCCAGTGGGGGAGGCATCCACAGGGACCGTACCCTCCTTCCCCTACCACCAACCTCTCGGAAGGACTTTCGGACCTACATGTTTAACGTGATCGTACTCCGCATGAACACGGCGGCAGTTTTGGCAGGGGCTGGAATCGAACCCGGGCCTACCGAGTGCATGTTGATGTAACATTTTTAAAGGCTCTGATTTTTTATTGATTATTTCAAAGTTTCATTCGAAAATTTGGGGTGGGGTGGGGGAAGGTAGGTCTTCCGAATATTCAATTGAGTTTAAAATCAATAGGGTTCCAGTATTTTCTGGTTGTAATATATTTCCAAATTTCGTTCGAAACGCTCCATTCGTTCGTGAGATATCGTGTTCACAGTCACACGGACAAGTCACAAGCAAGTGCAAACAAGCAGAGACATGGCCTTAAAGACGTTCAATTCGAGTTCAGGTATGCGAGAAACGTGCTCCTCATTCTAATTCGAATTTTAGACCCCGTCACTATACTTTCCTTAGAAAATAGCTATGTATATAGGGAAATTAATTGAGAAAACTGTACGGCGTTGTAATTGAATGTTTCATCCATGCAGCTCTAAAACGTGTCAATCGAATGTTAGAGGCATGCATAAGGATTTAAGTGGGCACCATATATATTTAGCAAATGGATTTGCACATGAGCAAATATATTTGGAATTGCACTTTTGCACAAGAATGTTTGAAACTCTATGCTTCAGATTTTGTATTTCTGAGTAGATAAATTTGACCGTACAAAACAGCAGTTACAAAGTATTCAATACATTAAAACATAACCACATTAAAATAATCTTAAAAAAAGTAATTTCTTAAAATTTCTTAAGGGGGCCACATAAAATCCTCACCGAACCGCGGGTTGAAGACCGAAGATCCTAAACTTTGTGTTGTTAAGTATTTTTGAGTAATATGTTGTTGAAGTTGAAGAAGTATGTTGCAGAAGTTGAAGAAGTATGTTGTAGAAGTTGAAGAAGTATGTTGTAGAAGTTGAAGAAGTATGTTGTTGAAGTTGAAGAAGTATGCTGTTGAAGTTGAAGAAGTATGCTGTTGAAGTTGAAGAAGTGTGTAGTTGAAGTTGAAGTTGAAGAAGAATGCTATTGTGTGTTGCTGAAGTATTGTTGAAGTATTAAGTAATACATAACGATGTGAATTGAAAAATGTTTTTATCCAAAAATATTATATTCTCAACAAAGTTATGTATTTTGTCTATGTTACACATCTAGAACATAGTTTTCTTGCTATTTTTAATACTTTACAATATAGTTGAAACGTGTTTATGACTTTGTTCATTCTGTCTGTCTGTCTATCGTTTCGCACCATAACTGCCGTAAAAATGACTTTATCAAAATGAAATTTTAGCGTGTTGTTGGTGCAGTATGGGACATATGGGAATGTAAATAAATAATATGACCCAATTACTTTTGGATTGAACCCGGGGTGAAAAAATGAAATACATTGAACCCTATAAGACTTAATTTTTCAAATATTTTTAAGCGAAATTAAAATTCACAAATTGCTTCGAAAGTTTTAGGAAATATTCAAATTATCCCATAAAATATATAAAAAAAATATTTCAGCAAACTATGTTCGGTGGTTTTTTAAATAAAAATTAAAATAATAATTACACCCATATAATATGAAGAGATCATGTGGCCCACTTCAAAATAAAATATGGCATCCATCTTTTTCCCAGAGTAAAAATCGTGATTTTGAAAGTTCTTTTAATTTATACTTTGTGTTGCATCCGTGATAAAACTGCTTTATTTTTACGTCATTTCTGTATATCTATATTTTGCGCCAACGCAATTACAATATTTTGGAGTTTAAATATTCATCAAACTTTGATTATTTCTACAACGAAATCTAATTTTAAGGTATGCAGAATGTAAACACATCAAGCTCTAAGGTGAGTTGTATCAGAATTGCTGCATTTTTTCAACGCAAAATTATTTACCTCTGGAGTCTGGAATATAGGTTATATGAGTGAAATATTCATTAATTTTACATAGAGAAGCAGACGATTTTATAGCATTGCCTTTTTTTATGAAGTTTTAAGCATGGAGTTAGAGAGTACTTTTATCTCCATGGTTTTTAAGTGAAATAAATTATTATAATATTGTGATAATTTTAAAAATATCACCGCTGAATGAAAGGAATAGAATAAATGTGTATGAATGAAATATTCACTGCTTCTACATAAAGAGCCAGGCGCTTTATATTTCGATGACGTCATTCGAATAAATTTAATTTTTTTTTCGATGAAGTTTTAAGTTTTCAAATATAATAAGTTATTGTAGTATTGTGGTTGGATGGTTGCTTGGTGTCGTGTGCCTAGCATATTTATTAAGGAAGAATGTGTGCACTGCTTCTGTTTAGTCAAAGTAGTATGTGGTAATTTTAAAAATATCACCGCTGAATGTATCGCATTTTAGAGATGTTTAAATAAAATTGCATTGCAGTTGGAAAGTGTTTCATAATCAATGCTTTATGCATGATTGATCTTTCTTATTTGAAGTATGATATTCAAGATATCAAAAAATTAAATATATCTTCGTTTAACACAAGTACAATATTCATAAGTTTGTTGAGAAACGTGCTTTGAATAATGTTTAAGGTAATATCGAAAGACAAGGTGGGGGGGGGGGATAGAAATATATTTCTTATCTTCATTTAAAATACTGTTTATAAACACACACATTTCTTACTGTCTACAGAATTGCTTTGAAACGACAATCTGCAGACTGAATCTTTATTTTTCAATATTTTTTTGTTTTACTTTACTTCACTTAATCTTTAAGCAAATTAAGTTAAAAGAGATCGGATACATACATATTTTTGATCTTTTGATTGTATTTAGATAGAGTTACGGGGGTGTGGTGTAATATACCTGTTGCTTCAGATGTTTTTACCCCTAAAGGTATTTAAGATATACTGCTTCATTGTACTAGGTACTTACTTGTTGAAGTTGATTAGATTTTGTTTACACCTGGCTGTAAAAAAATCTGTTGTAGGCACACATAACTTTCCCTACACATTACAAATACTTTACTTCTTTCAATGCGAAATAATGATGGATAAGATTCACGACACAACGTTTTTAACGTTGAAAAGTATACTCACATTTGGTGCTTTTCTGGATGGTAACATGTAAAATTGTCTTGAAGTACCCAATTAACTTATATTTCCCCCAAATATAACTTGGCAATAGGAAATATATGCTAAGCAATATACTCCATTTTATTAAAATATGTTGATTATACTAATTTCTTCAATGTGGAGTTATTTTCGTAAATTTAGCGTCATTTTTTGTGATTTGGCAACATTTTTATCAATTTGATCCCACATCAAAAAAGTCACCACGCTGACGATATTTCGTTAAATTTTTGGCCTAATGCAATATATATTTGATGATACTAATTACTGTCATTTTTTATGCATTTTTAGAATAAATTAATTTAAAAATTGTACTATATCTCGAGAAAGATTCAAGCATGTGTTTGTTCTACAGTATGTGTCATTCGTTTTAGAATTTAAAAGAATACAGATCGCAGTCAAAAAATGGGTGATATGGGTGATATGGTGATGGTGTGATATGGGTAGCACATGACTTTCTTTATAAAATGCAAAGAATTTACTCCTTTTACAGGAAAAAGTAATGTATAAGATCCACGGCACTGTATTTTTAACGTTGAATTGTACATTTGGCGCTTTTTCGGATGACAAAATATAAAACTATTTTAAAGTACCCAGTTAACTTATATAACACTAAATAAACAATTATCAATATTGATAGTATACTCAATAAGCGATATATATTAAAATATTTTAATAATTGATTCATCAATTAGGTGTCATTTTCATTAATTTAGAGTCATTTCTGCAATTTTGACGATATTTTTGTCAATCTGGAGCTAAATATCGCCAAGTTGGTGATGCAATGCTAGATTATTCGCCAAGTTCGCCAAATGCATCACCAAGTGTTACTGACAAACGGAGAAAACACCATTTCTTATATACTAGGAGATATAAAGTCATATAACAGAACTCAGAATTTTCAAAACATTACTCTTAATTTGGCGTCATTATTATCAATTTGACGATATTTGCGTCACTTTGGCAACATTTAAAATGTCGCCAAGTTGACGACGTCCCGCTAAATTTCACGCCGAGCGTTACGAACTGACGGATGGAAAAATGGATTATTCTTTTTGTATACTCTTATGTTCTTTCCAAGATATTGAACTTTCATTAATTAGGCGTCATATCATTGATTTAAAGCTGTTTAATCAAGTTGGCGAATTTTTATCAATTGGGTTGCATTTTCTCTCAATTTGACAACATTTAAAAAGTCAGCAAGTTGGAGATATGCCGTCAAATTCGTCACAAAAATTTTTCTAAACGTTACGGACGGAAAAATAGTGTATTCCTGTAGTGCATTACATTCTTATTTCCTTCCCAGATATTGAATTTTGAAAATTAGTCATCATTTTCATTGATTTAGCGTCATTTGCATCAATTTGGCAACATTTTCGTTAATTTGGCAACATTTTAAGAAGTCGCCAAGTTGGCAACATTCCGTCAAATTCGCCGCCAAAATTTCGCCATGCATTATAGACGGAGAAATAAATTAGTCTTATAGCAGATAAATAACTTTTGACTTCCAAATACAAAAGTATTACCCAAAGTATCTTCCCTCATGAATGGAACGAGCTAGATCAACGAGAACGATGTCACCAAATTTATCGCATGATATTACATATGAAAAGTGAATATATTTCACAATAATTAATATTTTTTTATTGTGTGATTTTTTGATACATTTATTTGAAAAATGTGCAATATCTCAAGAACGGTTTATGCTAGCGTTCTAAAGTTTATGTCAATCGTTTTCCAGTGAAACATTACATATGAAATGACTATTTTCGTAACTTTATTAAAAGTTTTGATTTTTTGATGATTTTTCCAAAATTTTACTTGATAATTTAAAGGGGTTCTGGACATTCGATTGCGTTTCAAAACAATAGACTTCTAGTATTCACGGATTGTAATTTTTGTACCAAATTTCTTTCGAATCGCTCCATTCGTTCGTGAGATATCGTCTACACAAACACAGACACACACACAGACATCTCCTCAAAAAAAATTTGAATCTTGTTTAGGGATGCTTGAAACGTGCTTTCCCGTCAAAAACTCGAATTCGAATTTTTCACCCAGTCACAATTCTTTTCTTATACTTTGCATTATGTACATAAGGAAAGTAAAAATTAAAACTCTGATGTGGGCAGTACATGAATCTCCTTATATAATGCAATAAATTTACTTCTTTCACAGTTAAAAAGTTATGAAAAGATCAACGGCACAGTATGTTTAACGGTGAATTGTACATTTTGAGCTTTTCCAAATGACAACATATAAAGCTATTCCGTACTCAATTAACTTATATTTCGGGCAACTCTAAATTAACAATTATCATAATTGATAGCATCCCCATTAAGCAATATAATCCATATATTAAAATATTTTAATAATTAATTCACCAATTAGGCGCCAGTTTCATTAATTTAGAGTCACATTTGCAATTTTGACGATATTTTCGTCAATTTGGGGCTAAATATCGCCAAGTTGGTGATATTTCGCTGGATTGTTCTCCAAGTTCACCATATATATCATTAAGTGTTACAAACAAACGCAGAGAAGCGCATTTCGTATATACTAGAAGGTATGCCCGTTATATGACGGAATTAAAAATTTGCATTGCCTCCAATTTAGCGTCATTTTTATGGTGGTAGGGGAAGTATTGTGATGGGGTCGAAAATTCGAATTCGAGTTTTCGACGGGAGAGCCCGTTTCAAGCATCTCTGAATACGAATCAGACGTTTTTGAGGTGATGTCTGTGTGTGTGTGTGTGTGTCAGTGAATCTGTGTAGACGGTATCTCACAGTCGAATGAAGCGATTCGAACGAAATTTGGTACACAAATTACAATTCGTGAGTGTCGGTATATATTGTTTTTATAAGCAATCAACTGTTCAGAACCCTCTTAAATTTTCGAGTGAAATTTTGAAAAAATCATCAAAAAATCAAAACTTTTAATAAAGTTACTTCAATAGACATTTCCTATGCAATATTTTATTAGAAAACGATTGACATAAATTTTAGAACGATACATGAACCGTTTTCGAGATATTGCACATTTTAAAAAAAATTATCAAAAAATAATATAAAATAAAAAAAATATTAAATATTGTAAAATATGTTCACTTTTCATAAATAATATCATGCGACAAATTTGGTGATACCATTTTCGTGGATCTAGCTCGTTCCATTCACGAGAAAATATATTTTGGGTAATACTTTTGGACGCCAATAGTCATTTATTCGCTATAAGAATAATTTATTTTTTAGGCGAGATATTGGCTGAATGTCACCAACTTGGCGCCTTTTTTAAATGTTACCAAATTAACGAAAATATCGCCAAATTCATAAAAATGACGTTAAATTAATGAAAATGACGACTAATTGACGAAAATGCAATATATTTTAAAGAATATAAAAATCTACTATAATAATAACCTATTTTTCTTCGTCCGTAATGTTTGACAAAATTTTGGTGACGAATTTGTTGCCAAATTGTGGTTAATTTGTTGCAGTGTAGGGATACCTTCTTTAAAGGAAAATCGTTCTAAAGATATCCCTCGGTCCACGTGACACGGTCCATTCCTGTGACACGGTCTACCTTAGAATCTTTGAAAAAATCTAAAGTTCCCTTTTTTGTGGTATCTTTTTCCACCACTAGTTGGCGCTGGCAGAGCATTTTGCATTCCGTCACAGTTGGTGAATTCCAGGTGTTTCCACCCCTAATAAGTTTCTATTTAGCATTCCGCCTCTGTTGGTGAACCCCAGGTGTTGCCACCCCTCAAAAAGTTTTTATTACGCACTCCGCCTCTGTTGGTGAACTCCAGGTGTTACCACCCCCTAAAAAGTTTCTTTGAATCTTAAAAAAAAATTTAAGTACCGTGTAGGGTAGTTCCCATAACGTCTGCTAGATGGCGCTGGTGGTTCCATTCCGCCTCTGCCATGTTGCAACCCCCAAAAACGTTTAGACACACCCTCTTTACCTCATTGATAACTTGTATTTGTTAAATTTTCACATAATGGATATTCATACATGCCTATTTCAGTGTTTGCATTTTAAAAAATGCTTCATGTGTGATACTCACATTTAAAATATGCTCCGATTCAATTCACAGTTAACTTAAAAAAATATTTGTAGCCGTCTTTAAAAGTTTACATATTTGCCTAGTACACCCTTTCCACCGCTAGGTGTCGCTGATGGCTCCATTCCGCCTCTGCCGGGTGAATTCCAGGTGTTGCCACCCCTAAAATATTTCTTTGAAAAACCCAAGTACCGCCTTTGGCAATACCCCTTTCGGCCGCTAGGTGGCGCTAATGGTTCCATTCCGCCCCTGCCATGTTGCTACCCCCAAAAAAGTTTAGACAAAGTTCCAACTTTTAAATATAGTACCCTTCTCTGCCGCTTGGTGGCGCTGGCAGCGCATTCCCCCTCTGCCGATGAATTCCAGGTGTTGCCACCCCCTAAAAGTTTCTTTGAATCTTTGAAAAACCAAAGTACCATCTAGGGTAGTTCACCTTTCGGACGCTAGGTGGCGCTGGTAGTTCCATTCCGCCTCTGCCATATTGCCACGCCCAAAAAAGTTTAGACACACCCTCTTTACCGCATTAAAATACTCATTAGGTGAAAAAATTCTTCCCAATACCCTCGTACGCACGACATTCGTACCCACGGCAAGAGCACGACATTCCAATCGTTGCTATCTCCAAAACAAGGTTCTGAAAAATGAAAAACCCCAAATTTTTCCATTTTGCGAAAATACCCCCTACCCCCTCGTACATGCACAAGAGATTTCGTCCGGAGGGCCATTCCGCATTCCGCATATTCCGCCTCGACCGGTGAACCGACCTTCCAACTCTACTCTTATTTCTCCGTCCATAATGCTTACCGAGATTTTGGCGATGAATTTAGTGGAATGTCGCCAACCTAGCGACGTTTTAAATGTAGCCAAATTAACGAAAATGTCGCCAAATTGATAAATATTACGCAAAATCAATGAAAATGACGACTAATTGACGAAAATTCAATATCTTTGGAAGAATATAAGAATCTACTATAAGAATAACCTATTTTTCCGTCCATAACGTTTGGCAAAACTTTGGTGACGAATTTGTCTCCATATCTATAACTTTCTGACATTCTAAATGCTGCCAAATTGATGGAAATATCACCCAATTGCTAAAAATGCACCAGATTGCTGAAACCGACGCTAAATCAATGAAATGACGACAAATTTAAGAAAGTTCAATATCTTGGAAAGAACATAAGTGTTTACTATAAAAATAACTTATTTCTCCCTCCGTCCGTCCGCAACGATTGGCAAGAAATTTAACGCGACCTCGCCAACTTGGCTACCATTTTAATATTGCCAAACTGACAAAAATATCGCTAAATTGATAGAAATGACGCCAAATGGGAAGTAATGTTTCGCAAATTCTATTTCCCGTCATATGACGGACATACCTTCTAGTATATAAGAAATGCTCCTCTCTCTGTCTGTAGGACTTGGTGATGCATTTCGTGGACTTGTCGAATAAACTAGCGAAGTATCGCCAACTTGCATAGCCTCAGATTGATGAAAATATTGTCAAAATTGACGCTAAATTAGTGAAAATGACGCATAATTAATAAATTAATTATTAAAATATTCTAATATGTGAACTATATCGCTTATTGAGGATGCTATCAATATTGATAATTGTTTATTTAGAGTTGCACGAAATATAAGTTAATTGGGTACTTTGAAATAGTTTTACATGTTGTCATCCGGAAAATCGCCAAATGTACAATTTAACGTTAAAGACACAGTATCGTAAATCTTCTACATTATTACTTTCCCTATATACATAATGTATAAGGAAAGTATTGTGACGGGGTCGAAAATTCGAATTCGAGTTTTCGACGGGAGAACAAGTTTCAAACATCCCTGATCACGAATCAAACATTCTGAAGTGAGGTGTGTGTGTGTGTGAAAGTATGTGTGTGTGTGTGTGTCAGTGGGTCTGTGGAGACGATAACTGACGAACGAATGGACCGATTCGAACGAAATTTGGTACAAAAATCCGTAAACACTGGAAGCCTATTGTTTTTAAACGTAATCGAATGTTTAGAACCCCCTAAATTTTCGAGTGAAATTTTGAAAAAATCGTCAAAAAATCAAAACCGCTAATAAAGTTACACAAATAGACATTTCTTATGTAATTTTTCATTAGAAAACGATTAACATAAAATTTAGAACGCTAACATGAACAGTTCTCGAGATATTTTACATTTTTCAAAAAAATTATCAAAAAGTCATATAAAATTAAAAAAAATATATTTCCTATTGAGAAACATGTTCACTTTTCATATGTAATACCATGCGATAAATTGGGTGACATCATTCTCGTGGATCTAACTAGTTCCATTCATGAGAAAAGATACTTCGAGTAATACTTTTGTATTTGAACGCCAATAGTCATTTATCTGTTATAAGAATAACTTATTTCTCCGTCAGTAAAGCTTGGCGAGATTTTGGCGACGAATTTGGTAGAATGTCGCCAACTTGGCGACTTTTTGAAATGTTGTCAAATTAACGAAAATCTCGCCAAATGGATGAAAATGACGATACGTCAATGAAAATGACGACTAATTGTCGAAAATTCAATATCTTGGAAAGAATATAAGTATCTACTATAAGAAAAACCTATTTTTTTACTGTAAAAGTAGTAAATTCATTGCATTATATAAGGAAAGTCATGTGTTGCCCACATCAGATTTTTTTTTACTGTAAAAGGAGTGAATTAATTGCATTATATAAGGAAACTCGTGTGCTGCTGATATCAGATTCTTTAATGTTTTACCCATTATTATTTAGTTAACATTATTTAGCCATTTTGTGAAATTAGATTTAAATTTTAATAAGATTATTAAATTTGAACTTAAATCGATTTGATTTTCAGAAATATATTTTCCAGTTCTGCTTTTGAAATGATTTTGCGTTGAAGTACATAATTAAACTATATTTACATTGTGCTTCAATAATATACTTACTTCAGTTTTATAATGGAAAATTCGAAATATTAACTTGTAAAAGGTTATTATTTTTACCCTAAAAATATTTTACAATATTAAGTATTTTTAATCGACATTTCATTGAATTCATAATTTCATTTTTTAGAAATTGAACACAAATAGAAAAAATATATATAATGCAATGGATTTACTTGTTTTACAATAAAAAATAATGTATAAGATCCACTGCGCTGTGTTTTTATCGTTGAATTGTACATTCAGCGATTTTCAGGATGCCAACATGTAAAACTATTTCAAAATATTCAATTAACTTATACTTCTTGCAACTCTAAACAATCATCAATATTAATAGCATCCTCAATAAGCAATATAGTCCATATATTAAAATACTTTAATAGTTGCTTCATCATTTAGTCGTCATTTTCATTAATTTAGCGTCATTTTTATCAATTTGGCGACATTTTCGTTAATTTGGAAACATTTAAAAAGTCGCCAAGTTGGCGACATTCCGCCAAAATCTCTCCAAGTGTTATGGACGGAGAAATAAGTTACTCTTGTAGCAGATAACTGACTATTGGCGTCCAAGTGTACAAAAGTATTACCTAAAGTATCTTTTCTCATGAATGGAATTAGCTAGATCCGCGAGAATGACGTCACCCAATTTATCGCATGATATTACTTATAAAAAGTGAACATATTTCACAATAGGTAATATTTTTTTTAATTTTATATGACTTTTTGATAATTTTTTTGAAAAATGTACCATATCTCGAGAACGGTTCATGATAGCGTTCTAAAATTTATTTAATCGTGTTCTAATGAAAAATTACATAAGAAATAACTATTTACGTAACTTTATTAAAGGTTTTAATTTTTTGATGTTTTTTTCAAAATTTCACTCGAAAATTTAGGGGGGTTCTGAACATTCGATTGCGTATAAAAACAATAGGCTTTCAGTATTCATAGATTGTAATTTTTGTACAAAATTTCGCTCGAATCGGTCCATTCGTTCGTCAGTTATCGTCTTCACAGACTCACTGATACACACACACACACACAGGCATCATCTCAGAAACGTTTTATTCGTGTTTGGGGATGCTTGAAACGTGCTCTCCCGCCGAAAACACGAATTCGAATTTTCGACTCCCGTCACAATACTTTCCTTACACATTATATGTATATAAGGAAAGTAATAGTTATTTTGATAAGCAACAAGAAATTTATAAAAAAAGCTTTTATATGGGGGGAAATAATGTGCACATTTCATCCTTGACAGAACTATTAAGAATTTTTATTCTCTTTGTCAAACTTATTACGTACAGTCATACGAATTTTCGGAAAAACTGCAAGAGACATCACCAGAACTTGGAAATCCTTTGTGAACCCATATCTCCTCTAGAAATCCTTAGAGAACCCTTATCTCTTCAAGAAATCCTTAGTGAACCCCTATCTCCTCTAGAATTCAATACTAAATCTATACCAATCATCATGTAAGCTATATCTACAGATAATTCTGAAAAACGAATGTTTCATGGAAATTTTTTGAAAAGTGAAAGAAGAACCGGAAGTAAAAATTTGACTCCTCTGCAATTTGAGGCTGAATTCATACCAGTCATGATCTATTTCAATCTATAGCCAATTTTGATAAATAGAAGTTTTAAGAAAATCTTTTTGAACCGAAAGTGAAAAAATAATCGGAAGTGAAATCTTTGGTAAATCCCTGTACTTCATCCAATATTTGATGCTAACTCCATATCATAGGTCAGCTACGCTCTATCTTCGATTCTTGAAAAGTGCTCTACCGCCGAAAAGTCGAATTTGAATTTTCGACCTTGTCACAATGCTTTCCCTATACATTATAGTACTTATGTCTGAAAAGGAAAAATTCAAGATTAAACATTCCATGGAAATAGCATTATGCAACTGATTTGCATTTTTAAAAGTTTATTTCAAAAAAATTATAATATATTGCTTTTGAGCGGAATTTAACCAGATGTGTTTATACGGCAAACGATTTTTCAATTTATGCAATTCAAATATAATAACGAAATTGATATAAAAATAAATTTTATAATTCAACGATATTATATTTATGATTGCGTTTTATAAACGCCTTGGAAAATAAGATTACGGGAATTATTAATATTTTCAATTTAAAGTCATCTATTTCATTTCGGAAAACATTTCTCAATCTCATATTTTTTATCGTGTTTAACCGATTGTTGAAATTGGATAAATATGGCATGAGTATAACTTTTAATTTTCTACCATTTTAGCATTTTCATTTTGGCGCATTTCGAGTAAATTTCATATTTTTTGTAAAATTGTTTAAAAACAGGACAAGGATGTTTTATTTTATGCCTTTGCAGACAATTTTGATAGCGAGAACAGAAATCTCTATACTTCTTTTTATAGGAATGAAATTAATTATTTTACTCTAATTTGTTGAAAAAAATCTCCCTTAGATTTAAAATGCTACTGAAATTTACACGTATTTTAAACCGCGAGCAACTTCGGATGTGTCTGTCAGTAAACAATAAGTCTGTCCGTTTTTTTTTTATTTGTAAATTAATGCTTTGCCTAAACTAATAGATACCACAAATAATTTTAAATTTTATTTATTCAATAATTATTTCAAAAGAGTCAATCTTTAGTATATTGTTCTTTTTTGTGCTATTAATCGATAACAATTGACTATCACTTATTACTTTCAAATTCCTGGCAATGATCTCAATTATCTTACCGTTATTGTGTTTCAATGAAAAATTAGTTGGAATGTCGCTAGAGATATTCCCACAAAATGTCTCATGAGATTTTATACTTCACATGACGCGTAAGATTGCAGGACAATTTGTGATTCCAACTTATATTATACTCTTCAATATGCAAATGATTGCAAAAGTAGCTCCCATGGGTGTGGAAGACCCGGACCACACGACTGACCTGAAGGCTTACAGTAGCTTTTTGTGTGATCGGACTCCTATGGATGTTGTTGTTGAGACCCAGACCGTCCGACCTACCAGAAAGGTGTAAGGTAACTGTTTGGACTCCCATGGATGTGAAATGTGTGAGCAATAACCTGCCAATCAAATATCCATAGAGCTATTAGATCTTCACTAGCCGAATACCCGCTGAAATTGAACGGTATCACAATAAGCAACCTCAGAATAACGTGAATTTTGAATGAATCGATTTTTCCAGTGGTCTTTCTCAAACTGTCCACCTGTGCACCAAATTTCAAATATCTGTCTCATTTCTGACTGGGCATTTCTCATTTTTTCAGCCAATTAAACATTTAAATGCGCGGTTTCCATAAATTAGCGAATATTAGAAAGCTGAAATTATACACTTTATTTCTATTTAACGATCTTGCACCAATTTTAAAGTCTTTATCTTATTGCAAAGTCTATTTTACTATCATTTAACATTTCGAATGTTTTGGGGTGGAGCCCCCATTAAAGAAACATTTTTGAAAAATACGATTTTCTCCTTAGGTTTTATCGATTAATTGACCCGTGTATCAAATTTCAAGTCTTTATCTCTCAATTCATCTTTCGAAAGTTTTAGTGTGGAGCATCCTCCTCTACAGAACATTTTTGAGAAACTCGACTTTTCTAGAGGGTCTTATTGAGCGATTGACTTGTATACCAAATTTCAAGACTTTATCTCACATAAAAAGGCGTTCTTCATTTATTCGACAAATTGAACATTTGTAGCGTGCAGCCCCCGTAAGGTGTCACATTATGGAGAACTGAAATTGTACAGATTCTTCTTTTCCAACTATCTACCATTACTTCAAATGTAAGGTCTGTATCTTATCGCGAAGTGTGTTTTTCTATCATTATTTCACTTTTCGAACTTTTCTGTGTTGTGCACCCACCCCCTTAAATGAATTGTTTGAAAAATTCTATTCTTCCTGCCTTTTTAATCAGATGATTATCCCACATACCAAATACCAAGCCTCTATCACATTTAAAATGAAGCGTGTCTCATTTGTTCGTCAAATCGAATATTTTAGTGTGCGGCATCCCCTAAATTAGCAAATGTTGGAAAACTAGAATCGCACATTTTCTTCCTTTCTATTTAGCTATCCGTACACCAAATTAAAGTCTCTATCTCATTCCGAAGCATGCTATTTTATTATTTCCCCTTTCGAACGTTTTTCTGTGGAACACACCCATAAATGAACATTTTTGAAAAACACTATTTGTCCTGGGGTTTTTATTAGATTATTGGCCCATATACCAAATATCAAGCCTCTATCACATTTAAAAGGAAGCGTGTCTAGTTTATTCGGAAAATCAAATATTTTGATGTGTGGTAGCCCCTAAAGCAGTAAATATTGGAAATCTGAAAATTGCACACTTTCTTCCTTTCCAACTATCTACCCGTACACCAAATTTGAAGTCTCCATTTCATTGCAAAGCATGCATTTTCTATCATCTCACCTTTCGAATGCTTTTGTGTGGAGTACCCATCCCCTTAAATGAACATTTTTGAAGTACTCTATTCTTGTTGTGTTTTCTACCAGATGATTGTCCCATATACCAAATATCAAGTCTCTATCATATTTTAAAATAGACGCTTCTCATTTATTCGGCAAATCAAACAGTTTGGTGTGCGACACGCCCTTAAGTAGAAAATATTGGAATTCTGAAATTGCACACTTTCTTCCTTTCGAACGATTTACTCATACACCAAATTTGAAGTCTCTATTTTATCGCAAAACATACTTTTCTATTATTTCACTTTTTGAATGTTTTGGTGTGGAGCACCCTCTCTTCAGAACATTTTCAGAAAGTCCGAATTTTTCTGGGGGTTTATCGAACGATCGACCCGTGTACCAGATTGCGAATGTCTATGTATTCGGAAAGTGCTTTAAAAAGCGTGACAGACGGACAGACAGACAGACAGACAAACGGACAGACAGACAGACGGGTATTTGGAAGTTAGTATATATAGATAATTCATATTTATCAAATTTCACATCTAGTTTTAAAGTGAAAAACTACTTTAGTTTTCGAATGAAATAGAAATTGTGGAAAAATAGTCTACGACAAATTCAAAATAGCAATAAAATTTTACATTGAAATTTATTTTAAACAAGATGACGTAAATATTTGATAATAGAAGTTTCTAAAAGCAACAATAAATTCATGAAGGAGCTATGGTGGTAAGTTATGTGTACACTTCATATTCGGAAAATCTATTAAGCGTTTTCATGCGTTTTTGCATACTTATTTCGTACAGTCATACGAATTTTAGAAAAAGCCGGAGGTGACATGATTAGATCCGGAAGTGGGAACTCCTTAGTGAAACCCCTACATCTTTCGAAATTCAGATTCATATCCATATCAGTCATCATTTAAGCTTGTTCTATAGCAAATCCTGAAATATATGTATTGAAAATTAAATGTAAATGTTACTATCTCTATAATACATGGTAATGTATAGGGAAAACATTGGAATCGTGTCGAAAATCGTAACTCAAGTGTTCAACGGATCTACATGTTTCTAGCACTCTAGAGCCCGAAAAAACTATTTTTAGCGTGACGTCCGTGTGTGTGCAACGTGTGTATCCATTCTAACTTAAAAACTAATTAAACAAACTTCACAAAATTTGGTAAATACATAACTTGTAGCTTACCCTGGTGCTGATTAGATGTTGGTACGATTAAAAAAAAGTACTTGTCTTTTTTTACGAAATGGCCCGCAGAAAAGTGTGTACCACTCTAGCTGAAAAACTAATTGACCAAATTTCACATAATTTGGTAGACAAATCACCTATGGGATATTTAGCTGTTGATTGGATTTTGGTACGATTCAGAAAGAAATAACCTAGTACTTCTTTGAGAAGTGACCGGATAAAAAACCTAAAATAATAGACTACGTGTACTCAAATGTATCAATTAAATGCTTGTTTGACACGTAAATCTGAACTACGAAAAGAATAAGATCATTCCCATTACTTTTGGACTAACCATTCTCGAAACGTTTTAGATTTTTGGTATTTTTGCCACGTTGCCCTTGAAAATATATGTCCAGTCGCCAAATGACACCAAAAATTGAAGTAAAACTGCAAATTTAGTGTAATTTTAAATAATTATCCGTGTTATTTAGGACTGTTAACTCAATTTAATAAATTAGAAAGAAAGAGAAAATGGATTTGAGTCTCTAGGGAAAGTCATATGCTGCCCACATCAGATTTATTTAATTTGGAAGTGACATTTTTCTAAAATCAGACATTAAAATCCTTGGTAAACCCACCATATAATTCCGGAATTCGATGCTGAATCTATATTAGTCATCATCGCAGCTTTATGAGTCATTATTGAAGCTCTATGAGTCATCATCGAAACTCTGGGAATCATCATCAAAGCCGAACCTGAGAAATAGATGTTCAAAGAAAATGTCAATCTTTGAAACAGAAGTGACATTTCGGGTGACAGTGAAACGGAAGTGACATGAGGTGGAAGTATTGGGTGAGTCCTCTACTTCCTCTGAAATTTGAGAAATAGATGTTTTAATAAATATGAAAATGCTTGAACCAGAATTGGATAAAGAATTGGAAGATGAAATCTGTAGTGAATACCCTCTATCTCCTCTGAAATTTGATGCTTGATCCGTATCAGTCTTCATCTACGCTCTATCTATAGCCAATCATGAGAAATAGGTGTTTCAAGGAAAATTTTTGACATAAAATTGGAAGAATACCCGGAAGTAGAAATCTTTAAACTACCCTACCTCCTCCAGAATTTAATGTTGAGTCCATATCTATATAAATAAAATTGAAAATTTGTCTGTCTGTCTGTCCCATCATCACGGGAGAACGGCTGAACTGAATTTGATGAAATTTTGTGGGTAGCCTGGAAATAGTCTCACTTAAAATTTAGTCCATGTTTGGAGTTTCTACGATCAGTGGTTCTCAAGATATTAGTAAAAAACGAAATTTTCGTTTGTCTCATCATCACGGAAAAACGGCTGAATCGAATTTGATGAAATTTTGTGGATAGCCTTGAAATAGTTCTCCATGAATTTAGTCTAAGTTTCGAGTATCTAAGACTAGAAATTGATAAAAAGTCGAGAAATAATTGTCGAGAAATTAATGAAACACGAAACTTTTCCCTAGGAGTTCTACTCTCTAACTCCGTGGTTTATCCAAACGAAAAGCTTGAAAATCGTTTGAAAGTGAATTAAAACTTTATCTTTGAGTTTGGTGGGACATTATTTTCGCTAATTACTCACTTTCTGAGAACATGAATTGCTTGAAACATGATTTAAATGGGAAATCTATCTCCATGGTTTATTTGTCGCAAGCTTTTACTGAACAAAAGTATAAAGAAATCAAAATGGTTATTTAATTTCGCAGTTTATGAGGAAGATTCTATCTTATATCATGTTGCTCAGAAAAGCAATTAAATTAAATCTGTCTGTTAATTTTAATTATTATTTTTTTGATTTGAATAATAAACAAATGGATATAAAAATATATTTTAGAAAAGAACGATTTGCTTTTTCTTATAGCATTTTTGACTGGATAATATCAATTACGGTCTTCAGGTTTAAACGTTATTATTATTGATATTTTCGGGGATTGTTGATTCAGGGAATATTGATATTTTCAAGTTATTATGCAATTGTCTTATTACGACAAAAATTGTTTAAACTCATATATTGTACGTTGTAAACTCATATATTGTACGTAATCTTCTACAAATACACGGGTATATCTTCTAATCTACGAGAATATAAGTGGTATAGGTATATTGGCATATGTTTTGATATATATTGGAATCAATTAAGACCTTCTGGTATAAAGAGACGGGGATTATTGATATTTTCAATTTATTACGTCATCTCTTTTATTTTGGCAAAGATTTTTGAGACTCATATTGTAATACGGGTAATCTTTTAATGTACTAATACAGTTTATATCTTCTAATATTCGCGTATATAAATAGTACGGGTCCTATACAATTTTAATGCTTTTTGCATATTATGATTCAATTCCTTTTTTTTTTGTAAATATGCTTACAAAAGGGGCCAGAATGTTTTACTCTTCAGATCTGCCCGTGAAGATAATGCTTCATAGTGAGAACAGATATTCTTAAACTTCTGTTTAGGAGCAATAAATTTAATATTTTAGCAGAATTTGCACATGATTGCGAATTATAAATTTCTTTATATTATATACTCCGTACGAAGAACGGGTATGCTGCTAATCAGTTAATAAATATTTAATCTCTACCTGTAGCCAATATTGAGAAATAGATTTTCAAAGAAAATAAATATTTTAATAATAATTTTACAGATTTATACCTAATAAAAAACAAAATATAATCCTCAATATTATTAAATGAGTGAATGCTTTATAGCTACATTTAACCTGAAATCATCGAACATTTAGCAGTTATCACGAACTGGCCTTGAGATAAAAGAAATGTCATTGTTTTCTACATCTCTCAAACTCACTCTGCAAATCAAATGCAATTTTATTCTTAGCATGCCAAACAGAAATTTTTAGGAAATCACATATTACTAGTAAAGTTACATATGGAAGGATATTGTTCAGGAAAGCGCCAGAGTCATACTGTCAAATCAAGCTATTAAAGATTGCAATCCCTAGAATAGCAATACAATTGTGCATGCTTCTTTACGTCTGCATGTGTTTCGCCTGTTAAGTATGATTATTAGTCAGCATCTATATTATATGCATTGAACTAATTGGCCAGGTGAGTTAAGAGGTACTGTAACATAATTATCGTGACGGTACAAAAGAATGGCAAAAAAACTCAAAACCATTTTTTTAATTATCAAGTACATCCACTCTAGCTAGAATCTCAGTTTTGATATCATTCGATTCGTTTCAGCTTCGAGGCTAAAGGAAATGTGTAAAATTGGTATTATAGATAATGATGCAAAGAAATCATTAAAATTTTCAATTAAAAAAACACGTTTTAAAATGATCCAGCATTTCCACTCGAGTCAGAAACCCGGTTTTGGTTTCATTCGATCCGTCTCAGCTTTGAGGCTAAAGGAAAAATTTAAAATTGGTATTATAGTTATTGAAGCAAAGAAATAATTAAAAAAAATTCACATTAAAAACCACGTTTCAAAATGATCCAGCATTTCCACTAGAGTCAGAAACTCGGTTTTGGTCTCATTCGATCCGTTTCAGCTTCAAGGCTAAAGGAAAAGTGTAAAATTGGTATTATAGGTAATGATGCAAAGAAATAATTAAAAAGAATTTCACATTAAAAAAACACGTTTCAAAATGATCCAGCATATCCATTCACATCAGAAACTCGGTTTTGATCTTATTCGATTCATCTTAACTACCATATCAGCGAAATATTTCAAAAATTGGAATATGACGATACAAAATGGTTTAAAAAAATACTTACACCCCTGTGTCTCGCAGGGCACGGTAGTCCAGTGGTTAGCGCGCGGGAATTGCGTTCGGTAGACCCGGGTTCGATTCCCGCCCCTGCCAAAACTGTCGCCTTATTCACGTGGAGTACGATCACGTTAAACATGTGGGTCCGTAAGTCCTTCCGAGAGGTTGGTGGTAGGGGAAGTAGGATACGGTCCCTGTAGATGCCTCCCCCACTGGGTTCCGGTCTAAATTGGGTGGCACTTCCCGGCCGTCCAACCAGTTACCTTTCTGGTAGGTCGGACGGTCTGGGTCTCAACAACAACAACCCCTGTGTCTCGCAGAAACAATAAATACACAATTTGATATCCTTTCGCTACCAACAATTAAAACTCGTTATCAACAACTTTGTTTAATTGTGTAGATGTCATATTTAGTGACCACTAGCCACTAAGAACGAGCGAAGCGCGGGGAAAATGACCAGTCTAGGCATAGTTGATAGGCATAGTTCATAGGCATAAATCCCTCTCCCTGTTTTGGTATTCGCACACATTCTATGTTCTTGATTTAATTTCATTCTATTCATTTTTTATACTTCCCCAGTCCTATTCATCTTCATTTTCCTGCGTACGAGTTTCGTTTCCTTAGAATGAGCCGCGGAAAGGACAGCCATTTCCCTACTTATTGGACATTGATGAAAACGTCAGTACGGGCAAAGTACAACCATTACATGAAATATTGGAATCCGAAGAAAATGAGGGTGTCGAAAAAAGAAATAGCAGAAATGAGGGTTTGGGAAGAGGATGACCAATTTGGCGTCTTTTAGTGAGGGCAGGGTGGCCGGTGACGATTTTTATGTGAGTATCGTAGTAGAATTCAACAGTTGTGAATAATGAATTAAGAAATTAAAATGGGTAGCATTAGTAAACTTTCGTTTTCACTTTTTGTATAGAGGAACCTTAATTTTGTAATAAATGTAAGATAAATGTGATATGGTATATTTGTCAATTTCGTTTAAAACGTACAATTTTGTTTAAAACGTGAGTTCCCTCTTCGTATTTATGTAAATATAAATCAGCCAGAATTGGGAGAATTTAATAATTGAGAAAATTTGCCATCCTTTCTTTCTTTTATGTGGCCATTTTTCCGTTTTTTCCGCTGTTGATACTATTGTATTTACTTGTATGGAATGGTATCGGTCTCCGGGAGTGTTGTCGTGATACAAAGATTGCTTAACCGCGGAGTGGGGGTCACAACCCCCCCCCCCACGGCCAATCTTGTGGTACCTTCCTTTCTTTGTATGTTTCCATTTTGGGTTGTGTATTTAAATCTTCTTGGAAATGTTGCGTTGCGCCTTTTAAGTGAGATTCAAGTCATTCATTTATGCTTATTTTTATATATCATATAAATTAGAAGTTTGTTTAAGGCTGCATTGCGCTAAACATTGTTTTCTTGCCATTTTATCTTGTAATTCTTTACTTCTTAAATTAATAAAATTTTTACAATTTTTTAAAAATTATTTTAAATTTTGTTTTAAATTTTAAATTTGTACTACGATTTTTCTTCGTGTTCACTAGTTCACTATTTTAAACTCTTATCATAGCTGTATCATACTTCAATTTTTGGATCTGGGGGGGTTGTGATTTTTTACTTTGGCGTAACTTCCAGTCGAGTGTCGTGATGATTCCCGTGACATTAATGTGTACTGGTGTCTGAGTACGATTGGGCTTTTATTCGTATAGGCTTCGTTATTGTTTTTGCGTTGTTACGTTATACTACTACAAACGTTGTAATGTAGTAGTATATTTGTGTTGGGTCATTTTGTGATTGCTTTTAAATGTTTTCAATAAAATTCATAAGAAATAAATAAAAATTAGTAAAGTTATAATCGTAATAAAAATATTAGACAGTACAAACTTTTCCTCATCTCTGGATTAACTTGGTAATAACGTGATATTGATTATCTATGATCGTTTAGTGGATTATAAAAAAACCTTTTTTGTATGATATGAATAACTCAATGAATTTAGCGCCTGGCAACGTCGATGTATATACAATGATGGCCGGGTTGTCTAACGAAGGGGGAGTTAGACAATCGAAATCACGTAACCCCAGGGTGAATACTATCGATCGTTATTTTAAGCCGGTGAGTCACAGTGATGGGGAAAATAAAAAAAATCGTAATTAATAACGAAGTTGTGCATTATGGAATGGAGACAGGAAGTGTCATTAAGGCATACGAAAGTAACTACAAGAACTTTGGAAATTTTAAGTACAAACGTTGTAATTCAAATCGATGTAAACTTTGTCCTATGGCTGACCCAGATCAATTTGGAAACCGACACTCCAATCGAGTATTTTGTAAAATATATAATTGCATTTACCGCATTATGTGTTTAAAATGTGGTTTAAAATACTTCGAATAAACCAAGAACTTTTTTAATATACGCCTTAATTTACATCGTAGCCAAATTTATAAGGTAACTAATTGTACTAATAGCGACGATTCTTTGGAGATAAGGCACTCCAACATTCACGGAATTGACAAAATGCAAGTTTCCATTTTGGACATAGTGATTGACCAAAAAAGACGTCTCTGGTGGAAAAATCGCCACATTGATATAATGAACACCATTTATCCATATGGTCTCAACACTGTTAAATATGGTATAAATTATAATGCTGATTATATAGAATCAAGACACACCTGCAGCAGCTTATCATAACAATCGTATGATAAATAAAAAATTTCGAAAGGCTAGAGGAGGAAGAAGAAGAAAAATGAATTTCAATAAAACTGTTACAGCTTTGCAGGCTTTATTAAGGAGCACGAAAACACTGAATATATCCCACCAAACTGGATTAAGAACTTTGTATATGTAATTAGAGTCAGATTTTTAAAGAGAATATGGGAGTTTTGCGCAGAAAAAAATTTTGATTTTGGATTCGGTAAAAACTGTCTAGATAACGTTACTTTTCTTGATTACATTGAACTACGTACCAAACATTTGAGAGTAAATCTAAATAAAATTAAATCTATTGAGCTTAATAAAGAATATTTAGTTATTAAATATTTAAACAAGAAATATGACGATATAAAAATGTCTGCGATTTTGTATAAACACCAAGACAAATTACCAATGGGAAATATCAAAGTGAGTATCACTTGCAAGTATAATATACCTATTGGAAGAAAGGTGTATAATTACAACAAGATATGCAAAAAACTAGAGGAAATCGTTAATCAATGTAAATGCCGGAATTATCCCAATTTCATGAATACAGATTTTGGACACGTTATCACAGGCGATCTCGACATGATGAAAGACAATGAAATAAAAGGTTACCTGGATCTGTGAACAAAATTCCGTTTTCCCGAAAATAGTAACGTAAAATATACTATTATGAAAGACATTGACCAATTCGTATTTAAAGATGACGCTCAAATATAGAGGTTTTCAGTAAATGGAAAGAAAGTGTTATAAATGATTATTTAAGGACCTATCGGGGCATTAAGGAAAATGTCCAATCATCAATTTTTTTGGAGAATGAATTAAAAAATTTGCAGAGGAGTTTCGTTATAACATACGTTGACAAAGTAAACGCTAACTACGCATTTACTTGCATAGATTTATATACGCGACTGATGGGGAATGCTATGATGATGAATGCACTTACAGATCGCTGAGATAGACACGATTAGAAATAAAAAATCGTATTAGGGCTATTTATAAAACTATTGGTTATCACGTTAATAATATTCGTTTTCCCTATTTCACATTAATTCCAAAGCTTCATAAGGATCCAAAGCTTCATAAGTTTAGGCACATTACCATAGGCTTTAAATCGTATCTTTCTATTGCTAATAAGTTACTTCTAAGTACTTTAAAAGTAGTTGCAAAAATAAAGACTAAAGGTGCTTATTTTATTTATAATAGCCAAGAAGCTATCAAGAAAATCAATGTTATTTGACATTAATTCCAAAGCTTCATAAGGATCCCGTAAAGTTTAGGCCCATTACCATAGGCTTTAAATCGTATCTTTCTATTGCTAATAAGTTACTTCTAGGTACTTTAAAAGGAGTTGCAAAAATAAAGGCTAAAGGTGCTTATTTTATTTATAATAGCCAAGAAGCTAACAAGAAAATTAGTGTTATTTGACATTAATTCCAAAGCTTCATAAGGATCCCGTAAAATTTAGGCCCTTTACCATAGGCTTTAAATCGTATCTTACTATTACTAATAAGTTACTTCTAAGTACTTTAAAAGTAGTAGTTGCAAAAATAAAGGCTAACGGTGCTTATTTTATTTATAATAGCCAAGAATCTATCAAGAAAATCAATGTTATTCTAAACAGCTTATTTTTTAAAAGTTTTGATTTTAGTGACTTGTTTAGTAACATTGATGAAAACGACCTGTATGAAATCATCATTTCGTATGAGCCATACGAAATTAACTCCTTTATGACAAGAGGTAAATATAAAGACTTGGTTAAAATGGTACTGTTTGAAACAGTACTATACAATGGAAATTTTTTTTACAAATAGTTGCATGGAATCTCTATGAGAGGCAATTGTTCATCCATTCTGGCCGATTTATATTTACATAAATACGAAGAGGGAACTCACGTTTTAAACGAAATTGTATTTTTACGTTATGTTGACGATAAACTATAGGCGAGTGAATGTGAGGAATTTGAATTGGGTTTCAGTTTTTATCCAGGATGTTTAAAATTAGTGGAGATAGGATATAACGATGACGGAAGTTTGAACTTTCTGGACTTGAATATCAATAAAAACACAGATGGTAAAACGATTGTTCGATAAAAGATTCTTATTTGGTTTCAACATTAATTATTTAACACCATGGAAATTTTCTTTACACAAAAATGTTTATAGAAATATTATCATCAGCCAATTAAAACGCAGTAAAAGGTTGAACAATGGAATTGAAGATCGATATCTTTGTGATAGGGACTTTTTAAACAAAGCAGTAGAACAGGGATATCCTAAGATTTTTTTTATGTAGGATTGTCTGCAGTTTCTACGACATAACCGTGGCGGAAGCATACTGCTGGTACTTGGACTCAAATAAAACACGTCAGCGCGAATTTTCTGTTTAGTAACATGATGATTCACTACCGTGTTATGAAAGGTATATGTTAAGGGGAAGTTCGAGCAGGTTAAACTTAGGATTTGCATTTGGATGCAGCTTAGTTTTCTGCACCTTTACATGATAATACTATTATGGTACAATTTGTGGATATGGGGTGCAGTGAATTGTTACATTTTACGTATTCTTTTGGAATCCTTCTGTGTTTTGCTTTGACTACACGTATTCTGTGTACGTAATTGAAAGAATTTGCTATCCTTTCTTTACTTTATGTGGTCATTTTTCCGTTTTTCCACTGTTGATACAGTATTTACTTGTATGGAATGTACATATATATATATTATATATATATATGTATATATGTATATATGTTGTATGTATATATATATATATATATAATATAATAATAATAATAATAATAGTTTGAAAGTCCAATGAAAGAAAAGTGAGAAGCTGTAACTCGAAAAACCTAACTTTCTAACAAGCCTACAAAATAAAAGTATAAATCAGCAAATCTTCAATCAAATGAAAAAAAAAACCCTATTATTATTATATTTCAAACTATTATTATTATTATTGACATAATTTTCCTTATTAGCTGCATTTGCGCAATAAATTAAATATATTTTGCATTGTCATTTCTATTTACTCAATATTTTTTAACATTTGCTTATTTGCAAAGTATCCTTAATTTTTTTAGTATGCTAAGGTATTTATATATATATATATATATATATATATATATATAATTTTTATTTATATATATATATATATATATATATATACCGGGTATTCTCTTACGTCTTTTCTCGTGAAGAATTGAATTCTTACGTTACTTCATATATTTAACTTATATAATATATATATATATATATATATATATATATATACCCAGCATATACGGCATATACGTATTAACTGTTACGCAGGTTCACACACGGCTACGTGGTGTATCTCATTTTAAATCCCAGGTAATGTCGGGTACAATTTATTGTGAAGGGTTGTAATAAGTCCCTATATATACAGCACGAATGTAAAAGATTGTTATATAAGAACATCCCCCAAGCCCATTGTAAGGACACCGACCACTTTTACTGTCTACTATAAAGGTAACTCCAACTTTTAGGAAAGAACACTCAAAATATCACTAAATCAACTTGAAACTTAATCAAGTATTTTTAACCTAATGCCAAATTTCAACTTTACAATAAATGATCAGTATTAGGCAAATAAATTCAGAGATTCTATATTGAATATCATGTTTCACCAATGAATATTGTATTAATAGTAGAATCGAAAATGGGTAAGTTTAAACGAAAAATAAACCTCCTAGAATTTTAAATAAACTTATATATTATATAGGCTACCGTCATATATCAAGCTTGAACGATATATATCTTTTAGAATTTTAAACAATCGAAGTTATATAACATTATCAAAATGGTACAATAGATGACAGCACCAGTCAAGATCTTTTCAAAACACGAAAAGTATATATTTTTTTAAAAAATCACGAAAATCCGTTTATTAATCATATCGATTTCGCCCAAAGCTTGTTTGAAAGACATTTTGCAATTGGATGATGTTAAGATTGAAAGTATATGATTATATTTTTTTCGGTCTCTAAGGCCTCTCCAAATATTTTGGAAAAGCCGGATACATCAAAGAACCCAGAAGAATATGTCCCAGTGTGTGGAAATAACCACACCGAAACTTTTTCCCTCTTTGGGTCTGATTGTACTCTGCGGGGAAAGGGGGGGGGGGATTCACGAGGTTGCTGTTTCATGATTGTTTGACAAGACCATTTTAGTTTTGACTAAAAAACTAATACTCATTTAACTAAAAATATTTTTTTACTGTATTTCTTCGAAAATAAGCAAAGTATTCTTAAGTAATTCTAGTAGACTGAAACTTTCACATAGTATCCGTTACACTGCACAGAACGAACTGATCAAATCATCGATTAAGACGACTATTTTAGACGCTACGTGTGTGTATATGTTCGTGAGTCTATGGAGACGATATCTCACGAACGAATGGAACGATTCTAATAAAACATGGTACAAAAATTACAATCAATAAATACTGAAAACCTATTGATTTAAAACGCAAACGAATGTTCGAATGACCCCAAATAAAATTTTGAAAGAATTATCAAAAAATTATAATGTTACAGAAATAATCATTTCTTATGTAATTTTTCATTAGAAAAGCTCTTCTCTCCTCGTCTGTATGTAATGCTTGGTGATATAGTCGGCGACCTTGGTGACTCATTTAGCGATAAATCGCCAACTTGGCGATATGTCGCCCCAGATTGGCAAAAATTTCGTTAAAATTGCAAAAATGACGCTAATATAACGAAAATAACAGCAAATTGATTATTAAAATGACTTCAAATTGATTATTAATTTATTAATTATTAATATATTTTTAAAGATGGACTATATTATTTATTGCGGATGCTAGCAATTTTGATAATTTTCAATTTAGAGTTTCGTTGTATATGTATTTGTTTGATGTGCTGTTTTATATTGCAATAATGTATTTAAGAACAAATAGCTGTTCTTGCTTTTTATCGATAAAATATGTACAGTTTCTGTACTTTCTAGTTTCAACTTTAATTAAAATAAAACTACTTATAATTTTATGAGCGATTGATTAAGATAAAAAATAAGATAGAAAGGAATGTCAGATAACTTCAATCCGACCTTATTTAATTTATATAAAATTATTTTGGGGCATTATTTTTACATAAATTCTTCGTAGAATCAGTTATTAGATATCGAATTTTGAAAGTACGCTTTTTCATGACGCTCTTTAAAAATGGCGTTTTTACACGACAAGGGAATGAGGGGGGTTTATACCCCCATTTATGGATTAATTATCCACATCTCATTACATTAATTATCCAAAGGGTCCATTGTAAACAAAATTCACCACTGTAATCACTCCATTCGGTCATGTTTTCCCTTTACCTGATCCTGCCTACGATTATGAATTGAACACATATTAAGAATGCAGTGGTGTGAATAGGAGGGTTGAAAATTGTCCCCCTTAATGGCTGAACAATTAATTACATTGCTTTTCCATGTGGCCAATATTGGAAAATTAAACCTACTATTGTAAACCCCATTCGATCGTTATCAATCCTCCTTTTCGCGTGATCATATTCCAACATCCTGTGTAAGAATGTGAAATTACATAAGTCTATGCAAAATTGATCAAAACTGTTTAATGGACTGGTAAAAATTAATACATGAAAATCGCGACTAAAACGCCGAAAATAACTTTTGAATTACAAGTCTTAAAAAAATATGTGTATTTTAGATTGCATTTTTGGTTTGCATTAAGTTTGCTTATTAATTAATATTTGCTTAATTCTATATTACATTTTTGACCACACACAAAAATATCAAATAAAATAATCTGTTACTGAATAGCCGGGCTAATGTTAAAAGCCTCTGCTCTTGTGTATTTGAGCCGATTACCAGAACAAGACTGGCTGTTTTACTTAACTTGAAAATTGCATCATTATTTCATACGTTCTATTTATTCACTATCACAGTAAATGCACTTAATTCCATTTGTATAGTCCACTTTCTCTGATTGCCTTTCAAACGATCAAAACTTATGTGATATCCAGAATTCTAGAGTTAATGTCGAATTTATGAACTTCGGAACTTTAGATAAAATGATTTAGTATAATAAGATGTTTAATAATAGTATAATAACATAGGTAATTTAGTATAATAACACTGGTACTCGACTAAGAGTCCTAAATCATCACTCCAATATGATGGACCCTAGATCCATTCAGACAGTATTGATCAGGTTAAGGAATGACCTTACTAAGGATATGAGGTTTGAATGAGGAGACAAGAGGTTCCCCTCTTTGTACCTGTTCTACCTCCTTAACTACTACTCTCATCTCCTCAACAGCATGGGAGACTCTTTACATCTTCTAGTAGAGGATCAGACATTGAGGTATTATTATAATACCTCGTTGAGACCAGGAAAGGGTAGCCACATTGCTTTATGAGAAGCCTGATCTCTTGGACTTGATCTAGCATTTTCTAAGTCAAGGAGCTTAGCAACAACAACATTATAGTAAGATTTATTGTTAAAAATACTAATGCAGTTTAAACCCTGTAGTGAACATTATAAAGTATTTGAATTTCACAAATCTTGATATCGCTTTAATTGAGACACCAGTCTAACAGGTGTCTACTTATGTTCAAATACATATCTCTGCTAAACAAAAATATCTAAATAAACATACACTGGGTGCTTCAGTCTGAAAATCGCTAAATGATTTAATTAAACACTTTTCATATATCATAAAACTCGCACTGTCGAATGAAGGTATATAAAATCAAGTTATGTATTAACACATGGTAGGATATTTTGCTGAGGAGTTTATTAGTATGCATTTTGAGAAACTTCCACTACTTATTTGTCTTTATTTTGCAGCAAGCTAGCATTTCTCTTACCCGAATCATTTACAACAAATTAGAGACGAAATAATTTGTTACTTGTAACTTTTCTGAAAATTACTCATTTATCCCGCAGGATACTGATCAAGGTTTCCAATGGAACTCTGCACCCCTTTTCCATATACTCAATTATATACTCCAATTGCGTACAATCAGTTACATATGTTAAATAACAAGCAATCCGAGCGCAGCTCATTTTTGTTATAGTGTTTAAAATAAATAAAAATTGTATTTCAAATTATTTCGCCCATGTTAGACACGCTAAAGTTCTAAACAGCAGAGAGTGGGATAAAATTCTAATTTCTATGAGAGAAAAACCTGATGTGGGCAGCACATGACTTTCCCTGCAGATTTATATCCACGTTCTCTATATTTTAATTACATTTAATTAACTTTTAATTCAATTTTCGTTCTCATTTGGTAACGGGACTTATTTCAAAGATGGTAGAGAAAATACGAAAAAACTAAACTATATCGAGAACGGCTGGTCCAAGTGCAATGGGGTTGATCTTATTCTTTACTTCGTTAAGAATTACGTATTAAACAAGCATTTAATGGATATATTTGAGCATACGTAGTTTTTTAGTTTAGATTTTAGTGATTTTTGCGGGCCATTTTGCAAAAAAAGGCAGGTTATTTTTTTTAATCGTACCAAAATCTAATCAGCACCAGGGTGACCCACAAGTGATCTATCTACCAAATTTTGTGAAATTCGGTCTATTAGTTTTTAAGCTAGAGTGGATACAAACTTTTGAGGTCATTTCCCAAAAAAGGCGGGTTCTTTTATCCAGAATCGTACCCAAAACTAATCAGCACCAGATTCGCCCACAAGTAACTTACCTACCAAATGTTACGAAATTCGGTCCATTAGTTTTTTAGTTATAGTGGATACAAAATCTGCACAGACAGACAGACACACAGACACACACACAGACGTCACGCTAAAAATGGTTTTTTCGTATTCTAGAGGTCTCGAAACGTGTATATTCGTCGAAAACTCGAGTTGCGATTTTCGGCATGATTCCAATACTTTCCCTATACATTACTATATATTGCAGGGAAAGTAAAAAAGCACATTTAAGTGGTACAAAGTTCACTTCGATGATAAGAGTTCCAGTAGCTAAATGGTATAGTAGCTAAATGGAATTTCCCGCTGAAAGAAAAACTTTCGGAAGTTTAAAAATTCAAATATTTGTAGATACGTATTCATGAATTCTAAACAATTTCAGCTATGTCTGAGTGTGGTTCTAATTATATAGCTTAATAGAAGTTTACACGTTCTTAGTATGGAGTACATAATATATAGAAACCTAAAATTCCCAATTATGTGCAAATTTCTATAATATTCTAAATAACTTTGTTATTCAAAACATTCTATTAAAATATTTAAATGAAATGCTCCTACAAAAAAGTTTAAGAACTCTGTTCTCGTTAAGCAAAATTATCTTCACAGGCAGATTGATCTGAAGAATAAAACATCATGGTTCTGTTTGTAAACAAATTTACAAAAAATATATATATATTGAATACGTATGTCAAAATGAAAGTGCTAACATTGCTTTGAAAGATATACCCATACTACTTATATTCTTAGATTAGAAGATATACCCGCATGTTAGAAAATATACTCGTACTACAATATAATCTTTGCCAAAACAAAATGGTCAACGTAAGAAATTTAAAATGTCAATAATCCCCGAAATCTGTAAACCCGAAGATTCTAATTTATGTAATCCAGTCAAAAATGCAATTTCAATAAAATTTATTTTATATACATTTCTTTGTTATTTAAATAGGAAAAGATTTAACAAAATTTGTCTGCCATATAATTTAATTCCGTTGCTAAGCGATATGATATCATTTTCTTCAAATAAATTAGCAAAAAAATATCGTCTGAACAATGCTATTTCAATGGAATGTTTAATTGTGCATTTTTTTAATATCTCGATAACCCCTAGGAACTCGAAACATGGACTAAATTTTAAGTGGTGTTACTCACAAGGTTTCATGAAATTCGGAGCAATTGTTCTCCCGTCATGATGAGACAAACCCACACACACATACATACAGCTTTTCAATTTTATTTATATAGATATCGAGAATTTTAATGTTAGAATTAATTTTTACTCTAAGAAGTAGTAAAGAGATGTTGAAGTAAAGAAATTAAGTTTTAATTAGTTAACGCATGCATGGAATATAAACATAAGAGCTTTTATGTCATTATTTTATTTATATTATTTTACATTACATTTCAAAATATATCACGAGAAATGTATTTTTAACAAGTAATAAGCAAACCGTTAAGAGATAAAACTTTTAAAAGCTAGCTTACGAAATTTTGCTCTTGTACGGCTTCAGTAAGTGGGTATTTCTTTTGGAGATATATTTTATAGAATTTCTCTAAACATCCATTTTCTTATATATATAAAAGTATTCTTTAGCGATTGCCAAAGAAAGAGCAATATATAGAATCACAAAATAAACTCCATAAAAGGTTTTCTAAAGGCGTTGTGGAACCAATTTTATATGCAGGATTCCTAAGAAAGTCTTTAAGCATGCCAATAACTTTAAAAGAAAAGCCATATAAGTGGACACGTTAAAGTTGCAAATGTTTGTAAAGGTGTAAATGTTTATAAGTTGTAAATCTTTATAAGTTATAAATGTTTATAAATTGTAAATGTTTATAAAGAAAAGTTTATATGAGTGCACACGTTAGGGCTATATATATATATATATATATATATTATATATATATATATATACATATATTATATATATATATTTTATATCTATCTATCTATATATATATATATATATAATTTATTATATATATATATATATATATATATATATATATAATAAATATATATAGTAAAGTAACCCTGTACGATTGAGTAATAATGGTTGCAGAGCTTCTAGAAGAGAATTTAATACGTTACATTTAAGATCACAATTTTGAGCTTGTTTGAGATGTTCGTTATTCAGCTGTTCAAGAGGGGAGGTTTTAAAACAGGATTGATAGGTGAAATTGATGAAGTTACGGCAATAAAAATTGCTCCGTGTAAGAGCACCGGCAACCTCGGCTAGATACACCAACAAAGAAAACATAAAGTCATAGAGTATTGTCTAATGAGTAGAAATCGAGAAAAAACTGATACAGAAGCTATTTATATCACACAAGGCGGTTATTGACAAATTGCTGTCATTTTCGCTAACTTAGAGCCAGTTTTGCAATTTTGACGATATTTTCGTCAATTTAGGGCGCTGGGCGATATTTCGCTGGATTATTCGTCAAGTTCGAAACATGTATCGCCAAAGCGTTACACACAAATGGAGAGAAGAGCATTTTGTATACACGTATACGCTAGAAGTTATGCACGTCATATAAAGGAATTAAAATTTGTATAACATTATCTCTCATTTAGCGTCATTTTTGTTAATTTGCCTATATTTACTTCAATTTGGCAACATTTAAAAAGCCGACAAGTTGGCGACCTCCCGCGAAATTTGTCACCAAAACTTTTGCCAAACGCATCACAGAAGAACGGATGTAGAAATGGATTATTCTTATAGTCAATTCCTAAACTTTTTACAAGATAATGAATTTTTATCAATTAGTCGTCATTTTCACTGACTTAGCGCAATTTTTTATCAATTTAGATACATTTTTATCCATTTGACGACAATTTCGTTAATAGACAGTATTAAAAATGTCGCCAAATTGACAATATTTCGCCGAATCAGTTGATAAAATTTCGCCAAGCATTACGGAGAAATATGTTATTCTTATACTAGATAAATGGCTATTGACGGAGTGTTAGGCGTCACGATACAAACTATTACCCAAAGTATCTTTTCTATTGAATGGAACGAGTTAGATTCATGAGAAAAATGTTAACAAATTTATCGCATTATATTACATATGAAAAGTAAACATATTTCACAATAATTAATACTTTTTTAATGGCATGTGATTTTTTAATAAGTTTATTTGGAAAATGTGCAATATCTCGAGAACGGTTCATTCTAGCGTTCTGAAGTTTATGCCAATCGTTTTCTAATAAAAACTTACATAAGAAACGATTGTTTATGTAACTTTATTGAAAGTTTTTTTTTATGATGATTTTTTTTTTTCAAAATTTTATTCAAAAATTTCATTCGAAAATTTCTAAACATTCGATTGTGTTTAAAAGCAATAGGCTTCCATATTGTAATATTTGTAACAAATTTTGTTCGAATCACTTCATTCATTCGTGAGATATTGTCTCCACAGACTCACTGACACTCATGCTTACACACACACAGATATAATCTCAAAAACGTTCGATTCGTGTTCAGTGATGCTTAAAACGTCGTTTTCCCGCCGAAAACTCGAATTCGAATTTTTGACCCCCGTCACAATACTTTCCTTATCCATTATATTTTGTATATAAGAAAATAATATTTAATGTATCAACCAGTTTCGAAGCAAAAAGGAGCCGCCTTCAGAATAAGTGAGACAATTAAAGTAGAGCAATTTTCTGTTGATGGACATTTTTCTGTCTTTGCCAGACTCACTTCGTCCTCTTGAAGGATACTTTCTTGTCTCCAAAACTAGTTTATACATTTGAATATTTTTATATGATGCGTTAATAAAGAAGTTCTTACTTTACTGTCTGATTCATTCTTCCACTTTATCAATCTTAGATAAAAATGTCTTTATATATTTTAAAAGAGAAATAAATAGTTTTAATCCCAAATCTAGTTCTTTAAACCCCACCGCACAAAAATATTTTTATACCAGCAACATTGATAAAAGCTTTTTCGTGAAAATACCACGAGGTCAGAACTACGGCGGATAAGGATTGAAGGAATTCCATGTCCTTTATTCATCCCCCTCTCCTGATCCGCGTATAACGGATTTATCCGCGACGGATCGTCAGGTGATTCACTCACTTCCAAATCCATCTGTAAAAGTCCGGAATACGCAATCTGGATACATTTCGGGAAAAAGTCCTATCTGTTGAAAGAGGAAACAATATATATTTATATATTACATAGCAGTTTATATCGGCAGCGGTCAATCCTTGTGAAGTTAAGATACCCCTCTTTCCCTCGTATTTCTTTTAATTTTTTGTTGGGATTGTCGGTAAGCACGTGACTCGACGCATGCGCAGTGTGGGGCCGGCGCCCCTCTTTTATTAAGGCGCGGGGGAAGCAGATCCGATCTCAGGCCAGAGCGAGTGGCAGTAGCAGCAGCAGGCATGCAGCAGACGATGCGCGTGTAGGCCACGCACCGGGACTGGCATGCAAAAGCAGCGTAGCCTGGGCCATTCGCGCCGGAAGTTGTCCCGTCTGCCTGGTCATGATCGGACAGCCGATCCTCATCCGATCGCCTCGGATCTACCCGGAAGCGGTAAGTCCGTCTCCCGATCACCCACACATGTGTTCCCTGAGCAGGCTCTGCTCGTGCAAAACCTACGATAAGACGTGGGCGCCCTGACATTCACCACATGCGCGGCCCCCTAATGAATGAACACCGTTTGTAACGCCTCATTCAGTGAACACTCATACTCACCTGATACATTTTGATACATTGATAGTGATGAATGTAAAAGGCATGTACACATATATTTCCAATAAGAGCGATAGTTGTTTACTTAGGAGTGAATGACATCGATGACCGCGTACGAGGGTTCTAAAAGATGCTACCAGTCTCATTTTAAGGTATTTACTAACATTTACTTAAACATGATTAATGAATATTTCCTAAATTTCAAAACTTCTTCTAAAGGATAATTGGAAATCGAAACTTAATATAATGCAATTCCAAAGAAAGTTACAATTAGAATTTTCGTTGTTAGAAATATAACAAATTCAACGAACGTATATAGTAGCTTTCAGTTTCATTAATGCATTGCGAAAATAAAATTCGTACCATATCTGTTGTCACTACAAAAGATACATTTTCGAAAAGATAGATTAACGGGGAAACATACCTTATCACAATGCATTCATTTGCTTCTTTCAAATTTCATGATTTCATCCTTAAATCTATAACTATCTAAAATTTTAAAAAATTGAACATTATTACACCGTATAGGTTCTTCGAGTGTTAACATAAAATACATTTAAACCAGTAAATTTAGCTTCGTACCGTATCTGTTGTCACTACAAAAGATACATTTTAGAAAAGATAGCTTAACGGAGAAACATACCTTATCACAATGCATTCAATTGCTTCTTTCAAATTTCATGATTTCATCCTTAAATCTATAACTATCTAAAATTTTATAAAATTGAACCTTATTACACCGTATAGGTTCTTCGAGTGTTAAAATAAAATACATTTAAACCAGTAAATTTAGCTTCGTACCATATCTGTTGTCACTACAAAAGATACATTTAAGAAAAGATAGATTAACGGGGAAACATACCTTATCACAATCTCATTTGATTCTTTCAAATTTCATGATTTCATCCTTGAATCTATTACTATCTAAAATTTTATAAAATTGAACAATATTAAACCGTATAGGTTCTTCGAGTGTTAAAATAAAATACATTTAAACCAGTAAATTTAGCTTCGTACCGTGTCTGTTGTCACTACAAAAGATACATTTAAGAAAAGATAGATTGACGGGGAAACATACCTTATCACAATCTCATTTGCTTCTTTCAAATTTCATGATTTCATCCTTGAATCTATTACTATCTAAAATTTTATAAAATTGAACAATATTAAACCGTATAGGTTCTTCGAGTGTTAAAATAAAATACATTTAAACCAGTAAATTTAGCTTCGTACCAAATGCAACAGTAACTACAAAGTAAATTCTGCAAACATTCGCAGTACTTATTCAACATCATTAAAACTTTGTGAAATTCCTGCCTATTGCTTTTACCTCAACAGACAAAGTACTAAGAATGTAGCTTGATTGGCAAACATAATTTTACATGAGGTATTTATTGCCTTTTTTTATATGTTTAATATTTGCAATTTCAAATATGCTTTACATTTTAGCAACTTTACACGTATCATATAATGTATTTTATGACTTTAAATTTATATGATATATATATATATATATATTTAAATAAATAGCTTGAATATTGAATCAGATGCAATGGAACTTATTTAATAAAATCATCGCAGAGTGCCCATTTCAATTACCGCAAAAATCACAAAATGTGTGTCTTTTCTGTTTTCACTGTAACTGACGAATTTGAACGGAAAAGCTACTATGACAGGTAAAAAAAGTTTTTCATGACGTATTCATTTTCTGCTGGAGAAAAGCGTAAATAGTCTTCAATCAGTTTCATTTAATTATCAGCGTAAATGTTCGCATTTCCAAGAAATTTCAATATTTGCTTATATCCATATGGATAACGCTAATATGTGGTTGCGAGCTCAGAGAGAATAACTGGTTTATTATATAAGATTACCGCATTATAAAATATAGCATGATAACCTTTAGGTCAATATCTTCGAAATACCAGAAAAAATACAGAAAGGTATGTTCTTAATTTTTGCTCCAAAGTTTTATAAATTTAAATAAATAAAATATGCATTGAATATGAGAAATTGTTTTAAATTTTGTTTTGTAAACGTGGAAAAGTATTGTTTAGCAATTTTGTTCTTTAAAATTTCAAAATATTAAAAATTCATATGACATGATTTCAGTTTTCATTTTAAATATTTATTTATTTAGATGACCATTCCTTTTTGTTTGAGAAATTTCATTTATTACTTTATCTCTTAAAACTGAAAATATATTGTTTAGCAATTTCATTAATCAAATTTTCATTCCATTCTTAATTCAATATATGTTTTAAATTTTCATTTAATATTCTTTTATATTCAGATATATATCTATTAATTCTTTTAATTTTATATCTAAAGAGAAAAACAAATATTTGTTTTACTAATTTTACTGTTTAAAGTTTCACAAAATCGATTAATAATACTGTGAAATGTAAAAAAGTCGGCAGAATCTAATCTCTTTAGTCCAAAATATAATTATGAAAAAAAATTATCTCTGAATCGATAAAATAATGTTTATTAATTATCTTAAAACTTTTGCAGAATACAAATTCAGATTTAAAAACTAATTTTAAAACTCCGTAATGCAAAATGTATAAAAATACAATCTTTTTCATTTTCTTAAATATTATAACTTATCTCATCACTTTCTGACTAGACAATGGAAAAGAAATATATCGTAAGTGATATGTTTCCGATCTCATACACAGTCAAACGTGATATATCTTGTGACTGTTATGAGATTGATGGGAATGGGGGGGAAATCTTCCTTTAAGCGCATTATTTATTCTATGACACATGGTTCTTGAGTGCAGCTAAAGTGATACTGATATGTCTTGTTCTTGTAAACTAAAAAGTTAGACTGTCACAGAAATTACCTAAACTTCCCCAAAAATTACCTTGAATGTGTATTTGTAGTGTATATATATATTTATAGTAAGTATCATGAAATTATATGTATATTTCCATTAAAAACCAAACATTTTTTATTTTAATTATTACCATTTTAAATATAAATATTTCATAGTATATTTTGCATCGAAGTTAAAAAATGTATTTTATTTTGTAGATGGCAAGATTGCATTTCAAATTTATATAAATACAATTTTAATTTTGCTTTAAAATATATGTATATTAAGCGACACATTTTACTAAATGTAGTAAAACCTTGCATTTAGAAACATTTTGATAAACTCAAAATAACATATGAAACGAACAAACTTTATATACTGCGTTTAAACGTTATAGAAAATGCAGTACATGTTTTCAATTGCATATCTATGAGAGAGTTTGACTTTGATTATGTAACTCATCGTAATATGAAATTTTCTTAATAATTTTAAAAGTACTAAGTATTATTAAATTAAATGTTTATGAATGCATATGGTAAATGAAACATTAATATAAAAAAAAACACATTTAAATATAAAAATATTTTACATTAATTTGTTGCTATGAAATGTACTGGCGATTATAGTTAAAAACTTTATTACATATTTTTTTTTAATAAACTGTCACTAAGATCGGAATAACTTTGTAAATATCAAAAAAATTCAGTCTGTGACAGAAAAGATTTAAAACTTATCCCCAAATGAATAGAATAACAAAAGATAATCTTTCTTTCAAGAACAGTACGTTTATCTGATAATTTGTCTCTCTGTTTTATTTATGCGGTTTCAGAGCGTGCCGAAGTAACGTTAGACACGCAACAGATTGTTACCTGTTGGAAAACTGTTACGACAGTTGAAAAGTTTTCTATTATGTTGTTTCTTTAACATAAGTCATACTAAAAATATGAATATTCACGGCACAAAATATCGATTATTTTTATTTTTTCAATGAAATGAAAAATATGAATGGAATTTATATATCGGGATGGTATTTATTACATATATATCGTTTGAGCATCATTCGGCAGAATTTAGTATATAATAATAATAATAATAAATTAAGCAAATAAATTATAAAATGATTGAATTTATTTAAATTTATGTTGAATAATGTAATTAATTTCATGCTTTAAAGCAATTTATACTTTAGGTGATTATAAAAGGAATTAAATATCTTTATTTTCCCTTCAGTACAAAAATATGTAAAGTATGCGATGGAGTCAAAAATTTGATTCACAGATTGTTGAAGCATCTACACGTTTTAAGTCTCCCAAAATACAAATCAACCATTTGATCAATGATGCCTGTGGGTCTATGTGCTGTGGTTGCAATATTTCGCAAACAAATGAATGAAATTTAAAGAAATTTGGCATTATTAAATATATCAGTAAATGTCACAGATTTTTTTCCCCCAGGAACAGAGACTCTTGCAGCGATTTTTCAAAATATTTTTCGAAAATCGAAAAAACGCCATTAAACACAATTAAGCCTAAAAATAATACTTACTGTTTTAATAAGTAGTAAATTCACTTTCCATAGAGTATCATGCATCCATTAGTTGCAAAAAGAAATGACTTGCGTGAAAAATTAGATTTTTAAGAACATTCTTGAAGTTTACCCTACATTTAATATAACGGACATTGATTTTTATCCAGTTATTATGAAAATTTGCATAAAATGCGCAGTATAGTATACACTAATAATCAACGTAATTTTGCGACTTTTTACATTATTATCATCTTGAATCAATGAAATTACGGAGAAGAAGGAGCTGAAATTTTTGTCATTTCAAAATTCCGTCTCTGAAACTATTTGCATCAAAATATATCAAAGTTCTTATTTCTATTTTTTGCGAATACTAATTTCATAATTTATAGTGCTTAAAAGAATAGATATTTATAAAATGAAAAATGAAATATTTCTCCCTTTCATTCAAAACTGCATATTTTTTATTATTGAGATATTACATGGGGCATTTATCTTTCATTTTTGATAGCATTAAATGAAAAGAGAAGTTTGAAAAACATTATAAGATACTTCATCACTCAATAAGTTTCCGGTCTAACTAAGAAAAACAATTTTTTTTTAGAAATTCGACTTTATTCATCAACATACTCTTCTTCAAGAGTGATACATTCATTTCAACGCTCCTCTAACTTTTCGATGCCTTTTTTGTAGAAGGATTTGTATTTGCTCTCAAAATAGGCCCCAGTTTCGGCAATCACTTCTTCATTTGAGCCAATTTTCTTTCCCTGGAGCATCTTTTTGATGTCTGCAAAAAGCCAGTAGTCGCTGGGGGCCAGATCTAGAGAGTACGGTGGGTGAGGAAGCAATTCGAAGCGTAATTCATATAATTTAACCATCGTTTTCATCGACTTGTGACACGGGGCATGTCTTGTTGTTTTTGGTCCGGTGTGAGCAAACGAGGCACCCACTTCGAAAGCAACTTACGCATGCTCAAATTTTCGTGTAAAATTGTAAGCACACTACCTTCTGATATCTTTAAGGTGTCAGCTATCTCACGCAACTTCACTCTATGCTCTTTCAAAACAATTTTGTGGACTTTTTTTATGTTTTCCGGAACAACTGCCGATTTTGGGCGACCAGAGCGTTCAGCATCATCGGTGTTTGTACGACTTCGTTTAAATTCAGCATATCAGTCAATAATAGTTGATTTCCCTGGTGCAGTCTCCATAACGCTTATCAAGCCACTGTTTGGCTTCAAGAATATTTTTCCCCATCAAACAACAATATTTAATCAACCCACGAAATTCTTTTTTATCCATTGTTTGGAAAATTACAAAACTGGCGTCACTGAAACCACTGTAACTTGTAAACTAATTGGCAGAATGTCATGAAATTTTGACACGTATCGTTCGAAGGTTGGTACTATCCAAAAATTGTATGGGTCTGTCAACAGTGTTGCCATATATATGTCAGACCGGAGACTTGTTGAGTGAAGTGTTATATACATAATATGAGACGTAAACATTATAAGATGTAAAACATAAATAAATAATAATGAATATTAAAAGGATATTTGAGAAATCATTGATATTTTAGCAAAATGCAGCTTCACTTGAAAATACCGGCATCTGCATGAACATGGCTAAAATTGTGTATGCAAATCTGGCATTTATAATTCTTCATTTGAAACAAGAATTGGCAAAATATAGTTAATACAAACCTATTAACATGTCTTTTTAATTTGCTGAACCATGTCTTTTAATTTCTGTTTACTTCTGTTATATAGATAGTAAAACTACTGTAAACCATCGTTAAAATATCCATTCGAGACAGTTATATAACTATTTTGGCGCAATCGAATGTTCGTACAACGTACTGATTCCGTCATTCACATAATTTGACCTAATTCTAAATCTCATAAGATGATGGATTTCAAAAGTGAATGCCATTCTTGAATACAATATGAGAAATCAAAGAAAATCAATAACGTATTTCAGCAAATCATCAAATGACCCACTTTGTTAGAGCACGTCCAATCAAGCAGCAATAATCACATTGTTTGGGAATGCGCCTCAAATATGATAATTCGAGTTGATCCATGAATTATCTCTTTTTAAAACCTCAATATCTCAGGATATAACGGGAGGGACTTTATAAAAAATTATATGTAGACTAATTTGAAATTATAGAATTTATTTACGACATCAAAACTGGGTATTGCTATTTGGAATTTTGAAGTTTGTGAGCAAATTGACATGAAAACGGCCCTTTATGCAAAATTTATTGCATATAAATCTGTAGCAGATATTATTCCCTGTCGAACCATATCTTTGAATTGGCTCTACTATGAGCAACGGCAATACCAGGGGGTTTCTTTTCTTTCATCTGTTCATCATTACTTAGCCGTGAAAGAAGTAAAGTCCTTGTATTATGTAGGGAAAGTCATTTGCTGCCCACATCACATTTTTACTTTCCTTATACGCATAGTATATAGTCATATGTGTGAGGAAAGTATTGTTTCTATTGAGACCCAGACCGTCCGACCTACCAGAAAGGTGAGGAAAGTATTGTGACGGGGTCGAAAATTCGAATTCGAGTTTTTGACGGGACAGCACGCTTTAAGCATACCTGAACACGAATCAAAAGTTTCTGAGAAGGTTTCTGTGTGTGTGTGTGGAGATGATATCTCACGAACGAATGGAGCGATTCTTATGAAATTTGATACAAAAATTGCAATCCATACATACTGGAAGCCTATAGTTTTTAAACGCAATCGAATGTTCAGAACCAGCGAAATTCGAGAGAAATTTAAAAAAAAATTAAAAAAAAATAAAAACGTTTAATAAAATTACATAAATAGTCACTTCTTAGTAATTTCTTATTAGAAAACGATTGACATGGACTTTAGTACGTTAGCATGAACCGTTCTGCAGATATTGCACATTTTTCAAATACCTTTATCAAATAATCACATAAAATAAAATTAAATATTAACTATTGTGAAACATGTTCACTTATCATATATAATATCATGCGATGAATTTGATGACATCATTCTCGTAGATCTAGCTCGTTCCATTCATGAGAAAAGTTTCTTTGTGTAATACTTTGTATTTGGACACCAATAGTTATTTATCTGATATAAGAATAACTTATTTTTCCATGCATTACGCTTGGCGAGATTTTGGCGGAATCTCGCCGACTTGGTGAGTTTTAAATGTTGCCAAATTAACGAAATTGTAGCCAAATTGATAAAAATGATTCTAAATGAATGAAAATGGAGACTAATTGATGAAAGTTCAATATCTCGGAAAGAACATAAGAATAGTAGCCTATAAGAATAACCCATTTCTCCGTCCGTCCGTAACGTTTGGCGAGAAATTTAGTGGGACGTCGTTAACTTGGTGACCATTTTAATTATTGCCAAAGTGACAAAAATGTTGCCAAATTGATAAAAATGACGCCAAATAGGAAGTAATGTTTCGCAAAATCTGATTTCCGTCATATGACGGGCATACCTTCTAGTATATAAGAAATGCTCTCCGTTTGTCGTGTAACACTTGGTGATGCATTTGGATTGCCCAGATTGACGGAAATTTCGTCAAAATTGCAAAAATGACGCTAAATTAACGAAAATGACGCTAAATTAACGAAAATGACGCCTAATTCATGAATTAATTATTAAACTATTTTAATATATGCACTATATCACTTATTGAGTATGTTATCAATATTGATAATTGTTTATTTAGAGTTGTGTGAAATATAAGTTAATTGGGTACTTTGAAATAGTTTTACATGTTATCATCCGGAAAATCGCCAAATTCACAATTCAACTATAAAAACACAGTAACGTGGATCTTAAATATTATTTTTTTTTTACTGTAAAAGTAGTAAATTCATTACGTTACATAAGGAAAGGCATATCAGACATAAGGACTACATCAGTTTTTTTTATGCTGGAGATGTTATTATAAAATAGGATACAATTAAATAGGAGATTCAGATTTCAGTTTAATAAATATATATTTTATTTGTGTATAGAATGACATTATCAAACATAATTTCTAACTAAAATGTGTGTGTAGACAGAGATATTTGCCAGGTTTAGGCGATTTAAATGCAGTTCTGTGTATCATATTTTTCAAATATATTCTTTCAGAAATTCAAACGCATGTTTCAAATAAACGCCATTCTCGGGTCCCGTCTTTTCCAAGCGTAACGATGTCGATTGTACGTGATTTATCAACGACTTTATAAATGTGTATGCTTTGTAGCAACAGTCAGACCCCCAGTTGGGACGCAATGAAAGAGGGAAAACTCCTCTCAATCTAGCGATTGAATTGAGGCTCTAAAGTCGTGATACCCACTTGAAAATTGATAAAAAACTCGAATATATAGCAATTTAGCAATTATTTTTCTTATTAGAATGCAAAGACACCTCATGTTCATGCCAAAAATCAAAGTCGTTTGAATCTTCAGTTCGTCGATGCACTAAAATAAAAATGAAATGTCATAAAATACGCGTATTTCAATGTATTTTTAAACATTTTTAACATTTTACAACATAGTTAAAAAGTGTTTATGAATTTGTTCATTCTGTCTGTCTGTCTGTCCGCACGATAACTGCTGCAAAAATGACTTTATCAAAATAAAATTTTAGTATGTTGTTAAGACGATCTGTGGTACATACAAGAATGCAAATGAATAAATTCACCCAATTAGTTTTGGATTGAACACGAGTTAAAAAAATGAAATACATTGAACCCTGCGGGACCTAATGTTCAAATATTTTTTAAGCGAAGTTAAAATTCACAAATTGCTTCGAAAATTTTAGGAAATATTCAAATTATCCCATAAATATATAAAATAGATTTCAGCAAAATATATTCTGTAGTTTTTTAAACAAAAATTAAAATAATAATTACACCCATATAACATGAAGAGATTATATGACCCACTTCAAAATAAAATATGGCATCCATCTTTTTCCCAGAGTCAAAATAGTAATGTTTAAAGTTCTTTTAAATTTATATTTAGTGTTGTATCCGTCCTAAAACCGCTTTATTTTTGCATATCATCTGTGTTTCTAAATTCTGCGCCAACGCAATTACAATATTTTTGAGTTTAAGTGATTATAAAACTTTGATTATTTCTACAAGAAAGCCTAATTTTAATGAATGCAGAATGTAAACAAACGATTGTAAAATGAGTTGTATAAGAATTGCTGAATTTTTCTCACGCAAAATTGCTTAACTATGGAGTCTGGAATAAAGGTGTATGAATGAAAGGTGCACTGCTTTTACCTAGAGAGTCAGACGATTTATATTTCGATGACGTCATTTGAATAAAGTTCATTTTTTTCGACGAAATTTTAAGTTTTCAACTAAACTAAATTATTGTAGTTCTGTGATAATTAAAAAAATATCTCCGCTGAATGTATCAGAATTTAGATGTTTAAATAAAATTGCATTTCAGTTGGAAAGTGTTTCATAATCAATGCTTTATGCATGATTAATCGTTCTTGTTTATATGAAGGAATAGGTCTACGGAGAAGCGTGCTGTGACCTATCCATTGATGTTAAGAAGGAAACTATGTGTTAATATTTTCAATCAGTAATGGAACGATTTGTGTAAAAATCACAAAAAATTAGCTTCAGCATAAAATAACTAGAAAAATAATTCGAATTAGAAGAAAATCTGTTATTGGAACCTGAGGACTTGCTTTGAACTATCACTGAAATTCCTAGCTATTCATTGAAATTCTTAGCTACTTCATTCACTGAAATTCTTAGCTACTTCATTCACTGAAATTCTTAGCTACTTCATTCACTGAAATTTTTAGCTACTTCATTCACTGAAATTCTTAGCTACTTCATTCACTGAAATTCCTAGCTATTCTTTGAAATTCTTAGCTACTTCATTCACTGAAATTCTTAGCTTCTTCATTCACTGAAATTCTTAGCTACTTCATTCACTGAAATTTTTAGCTACTTCATTCACTGAAATTCTTAGCTACTTCATTCACTGAAATTCTTAGCTACTTCATTCACTGAAATTCTTAGCTACTTCATTGACCTATCACAAAATTCTTAGCTACTTCATTGACTTATCACAAAATTCTTAGCTACTTCATTGACCTATCACAAAATTCTTAGCTATGGTTCTCTTAGATTGTCTGTTACGACGCCAACAGATAAACGAACAATTAAACAAGCAGGCATCATCTTTTATTATGTTAGATTTATTATATCATCTTAGAAAGCTATGATGAACACCTGACATTTCCAGAAGTATTTTCAAGGGGTTTTTATAAAGACCATTAAAGCGTTAAAAAAATGCGTATTTTGGATCCTATCTCACTCTGATATTCATTACAATTTTAATTTCCTTGTAGTATATAGCATATGTAGAGGGAAAATATTGTGGTTGGGTTTAATACAAGCTCTTGAAATTTTGATGGATTTATACCATTTGTATATTCTCAAAAACGAATCATCATTTTTTTCAAGTCTATGTTTCTCTCCATAAGACTACGAAGACGATATTTTTTGAATAAATCGATAAAATCGAATAAAATTTGGCAGTATTATTTAAATCGATGAAGATCAGAGGTCTTTGGATTTTCAAGGGTGAACTGTCTGGGGCAAGGCCCTCATTTTTCGAACTATTTTTTAAACTTGGAAAAACTTTATGGAAATATAATAATGTTAAAAAATGTTATGAAAAATGGTTTTCATATGCAAATTTTCTGTCTAAAAGCAATTGGAATTACTTATGAAACGCTAATTGTCTGCCATATTATGCACGTTTTGAATCTAAAATAGAAAACACTATAAAAATCTTATGTGGGCAGCACATGACTTTCCTTACATAACGCAACTACATTACTTCTTTCAATGTGAAATAATAATGAACAAAATCCACGGCTCAATGAGTTTGACGTTCAAAAGTATATTAGTATTTGACGTTTTTCTGGATGACAACATGTAAAATTATTTTAAAGTACCAAATTAACTTATACTTCTCGCAAATACAACTTGACAATTCGAAATATTGCTAACATCTGCTAAGCATAAGACTCCTATATTAAAATACGTTAATTATTAATTCATCAATTTGGAGTCATTTTTGTAACAATAGCTTTATTTTTTGCCAATTTGGCGACATTTTCGTCAATTTTGCCCCCAAATAAGTAAGTCGACCAATTGATAATATTTAGACACAGTAATCGACAAAGTCGTAAAATTTCACCATGTGTTACTTATTTGATGTGTTACACATGTGATACCACCAGAGTCGTGAAATCTGTCGCCATGTGTTACATATTTGATGATACTTCTGTTTATTCTTATGTAAATTTTTTAGATACATTTATTTGATAAACATGCAATATATTAAGGACGGTTCAAGCTAGCGTTCTAAAGTTTTTGACATTCTTTATAACATAAAAAGTCACGTATAAAAAGATTACTTATTTAACATTATTGTATGTTCTGATTTTTTTTATGATTTTTTTCGAAAATTCATTCGAAAATTTAAGAGTCTTCTAAACGTTCGATCGCGTTTAAAATCAATAGGGTTTTTAATATTCACTGATTGTAATAATCGTGTCTAATTTCGTTCGAAACACACAGACAGACGTCACTTCAAAAACGTTCGATTCGAGTTCAATGATGCTTGAAACTCGTTCTTCCTTTAAAAACTAGAATTCGAATTTTCGACATCATCACAACACTTTCCCTATACAATTTACTATGCATATAGGGGAAGTAAAAAATAAATATACATATCAAATACGTAGATAGTAGATAACTATCTACTATCCTACTATCTAGTACCTTAATGTGGATAGTTACCTTAATACGTGGATAAGTACCTTTAATCAGAATGGAATGGAAATCCTTTTAGAACTTGCCGTAAATCAGATTATTATTAGGTATTAGAAATTTACTTTCCTCCCACAGAGAGATTAATATTTCTCGGCAAAATAATGCATTTCCAAGTAATTTGGTAAGTTTAATTTAATCAATAAATACGATAGGCCTTTAGATTTTCAACAGTATCTTGCATAATAAAAGATGTTGGCGTGTTTGTGTATGTCATCTGTAGCGGCAAAACGAAGAGTTGGACAATTACAGAGTGTACTACAGATGGGCTTAAGGTCCCCAGATGATGCACCTCGCCGAGATTTGTTTTTTTAAATTTAAATTAGTTTAAAATTAATGAACGTTTAAAGCCGAAAATCCATCAAAATTCCTACTTAAGAACCAGTTATATTCTGGGCAGACGTTAAAATAGGAGATATTTGACGAGACGGAAAAATAGCTGTTTATCTAAAACTGGATTTAATTTATCAGTTTTCTAACTTTAAAAATTTAAAATATATCGTTCTAATTTTTTAATATAGTATTATATTATGAGTATTATGCAAAAATTGATTTCAATCGAATGTTCGAGATAGCAATTATCTTCTTGAATTTTACTTCTGCGGTAAAGGAACTTTCCTTTCATTCGATTTCTAGTGCTTTTATTTATTCGTGATTATTTGAAGCAACCCAAAAGTCTAACTTCTTTAATATCGATTTTGCAATTTCGCGAATGTAATATATATATATGCATGTATGCTGCGTGACAGTGAAAATGAAACACCAAGAAAGAGTGGGCAAAATATGATGAAAATCGGCAAACAGAGAAAGACAGCAACGAACAATAAATGATATTTCTTGCAACATGATACACCTATACACTGAGCGATAACACCGTCTGATCAGTAGGACCATCGAGGGCGGCGGCACAGGCAGCAAAACGTCTAGGTACAGAGTCAATGGGCGTGTGGATGGTGTCCTGAGGGATGGCTGGCCATTCCCTGTCAACCATTTGCCAGAGCTCGTCTTCTAAACGCGGCGGTGGCAGCGCACGCAAGCGACGGCCAATCACGTCCCAGACGTGTTCGATTGGTGAGATATCAGGGGAGACTGTTGGTCAGGGAAGCACCTGGGTACCTTGCAGGGCATGTTCGCTGATGCGTGCCGTGTGTGGTCGGGTGTTATCCTGCTGGTAAATAGCATTGGGAACCCGGGAAGGAAGGGTAGTGTCACCGGCCGCAGCACATCATCCACGTATCGTTGGGCCGTCATAGTGCCCTCAATACGGACAAGAGGTGGCCTGCTATCTTAGGCGATGGCATCCCAAATCATGATGCCGCGTTTTCGCAGGGTGTGGCGTTCCACAGATGCAGCCGGATTGGACCTGCCACCACTTTGGCGCCAGACTCGTACACGGCGACAGTCATTGCTAAAATAGAAGCGTGACTCGTTTGAGAACACGACCCTGTGCCATTCCGCCGTCCACGTGGCTCTATCCTGACACCATTGCAAACGGATACGTCTGTGCTGTTGGATCAATGGCAGTTTTCTTAACGGGCGTCATGAGTGCGTCGGAAGTGGTCTGCGGGGCCGCCAACGCTTGCCGGCGGATGCTTTGGTCCACGCATGCTGCCGTACCAGTACCCCTCAAACGTGTCACATTCCCTTGTTCCAACCATCTTCGCTACAGCCGGTGCAACGTGGACGCGTGTGGGTGACTGTCCGCTGAAATTTGACGTATGGATCAACCTGCCCTTCTGAGTCCGATCACCATACCCCTCGTGAAATCGTCTGTCTGCTGGAACTGCCTCAGTTGGCGGCGGCCTGGCATTCTTTGCTACTACACGTTTCCTCTGAGACAAAAAATAATGCAAAGTGATTTCCCTGGCAGACAGAGCGGCGCGACAACTGCCGATTCTGCAGGTTTCTTCCTTTATATCTCACTCAACGTGCCCGAGACAGCTGCGCATTTCGCATCATTTACATAACTCGGTGACCTGGGTCTACCCTGCAATTTCGACACAAAGGTAGATTAAAAATTAATCACTCATGTTAAGTTGTTCAAGAATGGCAATGAAAAAAATTTCTCATTTAGAAATGGCAACGATTGAATTCAGATTATACGATAATGGGGAAGGAACTGCATTTTCTAGCTCTTAATAAGTCTGAAACAGAGTGACAATAGTGAGCATCATGAATTTTGCCTGTTTGTGTTTGGTTGGGTGTATATTTTTGTATTTTTTAGAAGTCTGATACTTTGAATAGCTTCAAGCAGGTCTGATGCCGTATTTTGTGACGACATTTCGGGGTTATTGCCTGTACATTTCCTGGCTTCCGGGAGTGTGCCATGGATGGCTATGCGGCTAGCTGTAACCGGGATTAAGGAGAGTTCACAATCGCTCTTCCGCCACTTGTTTTAGCATTATGTGGGCAATTTTCTCTTCTTTCATTCATATTTTGTCTCATATATATATATATATATATATATATATATGTATATATATATATATATATATATATATATATATATATATATATATATATATATATATACATATATATATACAGGGTGTCCCAAAACATTGACGATATATATATATATATATATATATAGAGAGAGAGAGAGAGAGAGAGAGAGACGAATCAGATGTTTGTGTGCATGCGGGGCGAATTATAACTCGTTTACTTAGGTCATATCCAAGGATCTGATTTAGCACGTATTAAAAAAGCTTATGTAATACGCCCGCGTTCTATAATTAGCATTGCTGTGCATGGAATAAACGGAGCGTGAGCGTGAGAATAATTTCGGTTCAAAGTAGACGATTTGGAAATTGAGTAGTGTTGGTGTTACCTGTATCTGTATTCAAGTAGCGGGCACTCATTTAAGACACGAACAACCGCGGGTAATTCGGTGTAGTATTACATAAATTGATAATAAAACAGCTGTATCTTAGTGAGTATTATGTAAATGACTAAAATTATAAATTGAAATTAAAGTAATGAGATTAATCAGTTAGTAAACACCTATAATTTTTCCGGAAAGAACGGAGTTTTTCTCCTTACGTTTGACTTTTTGCGAGTTTTATCTTTTCCCCTCCAAGAATAAAACAGTACCGCAGCGCAAAAGAAATCTAAGAGTGGCTAGAGAAAAATATGCGGGTAGGAGGAGGGGAGGGGGACGGGGGAATCAAAACGGAAAGAAGGGCTCATTGTAAAGAATGTTTTTGAAAATACGCGACGTTTACGTCTTCTAGTTTTTAGAAAATGTACCCGACGTTGTCCTGGATTTCAAGGGATTCATTCATTCAATTTCTCAAAAGTCGTTTTTTAATATATCCGCTCATGATGACTACTAAATATTAGTGCTCCATTATTTGGTAAAAACCACTTGCATTCAGTCATTTGATGGGCAGCGCCCACTTCGACGTTAAGAGCTTGCAATTTCATCCCAGTAGCTCAACGGTAGAGCGTCGGATGGCCAGTTCGGAAATCCAGGGTTCGATTCCCGTTTGGGGCAGCAAGGCATTTGCAGATGTTATAAAATATTTACATTTTGGAAGATTTTCTTCGTTTTAAATCAAAATCATGCAATAGCTCAATAGCGGCGCACCCCGCCGTTCTTCAAGTTATGTCATTCGCATTCGAGTAAAAATTCAATTTTGCAATGAAGTTTAACTTGGTTAAGTTTAAAATGTTTTTCTTTATAAAAAAAAATGTATTAAATAATGATGGTTTGAGCTCCATAATGATCAACAGGCTTCTGACATATACTGATGGGGGAAAATCGTATAGAATTTCTTTCGATTTGCTCAATTTGTACGAGGGATATAGAGCTCCATGCTGAGGAAAATAAAACGTATGATATCTCAAGAACGACTCCTGTTATTTTCTATAAAATGGCGTCCATTTACTTTGAATTAAATTTATTTGCAAAGCATTCTCATTTGATAATAGTGGATTTTTTCATTTATTAATAATTTTTCCATTTTAGATATGAAATAAATAGGCGGGATAACCTAGTGGTTAAGGCACGGTGATTGCACTCGATAGATTCTAGTTCGACTCCCGGTGTTGCCAAAATCATCCTCCGTGTTTACAACAGTCAGTCAGACTTACATTTATGTGTCCTAAGAGGGGGAGGTATTTATTTGCAAGATATTCACTGACACTTGATTGCAACTTGATGAGGAGTTTGGACATGAGTATCAGTAAGTCCCTCTGTTTGGACTCAAAAGTAGCCAAAAGTGGCGAATTTGAATTTACTTGGCGTTAATTGAATGCCAAAATCATTATGCTGTAGATCTTGTAGACCATTAATTCGCTGTGAAGTGAATGGTAGTTCGGTAGTTTTTAAAATAAAAATTAAAATAATAATGACACCCATATAATATGGAAGAGATCACGTGACAAACTTCAAAATAAAATACGGTATCCGTCTTTTTCCCCAGTGTCAAAATCGTGATTTTTAAAGTTCTTTTAAATTTATATTTAATATTGCATCCGTCCTCAAACCGCTTTATTTTTGCGTATTTTCTGTGTATCTATATTATGCTTCAACGGAATTACAATATTTTTCAATTTAAATGATCATCAAACTTTTATTATTTCTACAACGAAGCCTAATTTTAAGGTATGCAGAACGTAAACAAGTGATTGTAAGATGAGTTGTATAAGAATTGCTGAATTTTTTTCATTCAAAATTATTTAACTCTGGAGTCTGGAATAAAAGAGTATGAATGAAATAGTCACTGCTTTTACATAAAGATCCAGACGATTATATATCATTGTTTTTTTTTTTTTATAAAGTTTCCAAGTAAAATAAATTATTGTACTGTGATAATTTTAAAAATATCACCGCTGAATGTATCGCATTTTAGAGATGTTTAAAAAATTGAATTTCAGTTGGAAAGAATTTCATAATTAATGCTTTATGCATGATTAATCTTTCTTGTTTATTTTTTACAAGGCAATTATTTACTTTTAAGGAAATGTTTTTGAAAATTAATATAAATGTTATTAAAATTTGCATATAGTTTACATCAACTGCTAGTTAAATATATTGACAATATTTAAATAAACTGTGAGTCACCTATCATAAAAACACCCCATCGGTGTTTTCAAGTCAAAGCGATGTTGTTATCAGTCAAATAACACACGCCCCTTTTTACTTTTCTCTTGAAAACTAGAAATTCTTTTCCCGCCGACCTCATTCGCTGAGAAATAGAACACATTACAAATGAAAATACTAAAAATAATGTTAATGGATAAAATTCAATGGCATAATATATCGATGGGTAAAAAAGACGGCACGCTTTCCTAGCATATTTTAGAGAAGTTTTATTTAATACAGTATCCTAAATAGAGTCTTTTAGAAGATATGCATCTTTATTTGATATTATAGATAATAATCATCGCTGCCAAAGTTATGCTACTGTACCTATTTCACCTCTACGCCTATTTCTTTTTCATTTCAATTTATCTATCTTATGTATGTTTGCTGTCTTCAAACTGTGAAGACATCACGCTTTCCTAGCATATTTTATAGATGTTTTATTTTATAAAGTATCTTAAATAGAGTCTTTTAGAAGATATAAATCTTTATCTGATGTTATAGATAATGATCGTCGCTGCCAATGTTTTGCTACTATACTTTATTCTTTTGCCATCCATTTCTTTTTCATTTCAATTTATATTTTTTATATACACTCTGTTCCAAAAACATATATGCACCCATAAAACATTGAGCTACAGCAGCGAAACTTGGCATATATGTATCGTTTGAAGAGATATGCAAATTATTAGAATTTAGACGAAAAACAGCGTTTTATTAAGAAATGGTGGCAACAAAAAGATGACATTTTAGTAAATGGTAAATCCTTCCCTGGCAGCTATACAAACCGATATTCAGTGCGGCATATAGCTATTTAAGTTGCTTGTGCCACTCTGCGGAAGATCCTTCCACAAATTTTACAACTGGTCAGCTAATTCAGTGGTATTCTAGGAAGACTGAAATTGCCGTCCCAGCATGCCCCAGACGTGTGTTCCATTGGTAATAGAACAGTATGTAGTCGATGGCGTGCAGTATGTAGTCGAACTTTGTCTTGTTGATAAATGGAATCTGGACGGATTGACATCATAGGCAGAACAATCGACTGTATAATATGGTCAACGTGCAAGCGAGCCTCTAGATTGGCGTAGATCAACCGTGTGTCGCTCAACAACGTATGCGGCGGTCATCAGCACTGAGAGAGAAGCAGGATTTGTCGCTAAAAATACGTGCCTCCAATCGGACACTGTCTATGCTGACCGAGCTCGGCACCAATCCAGACGATTCTGCCTATATTGAGGGGGTCAGTAGTAGGCGTCTTAATAGACGTCGACACCTAATCCCACCTTCTGCCAGTCTTTTCAGTATAATGTTCCTCGATACAAAATGCATGTGTTTTGGGGCTGATAGCGACTCAATTGGTATAGATGTGGCTTCTCTCCTAACTGCACGATCCTCTGGAACAGTTCTCTACTTGGGCCATCCTGAGCCTCTGCGATTAGCCAGCTTCACTTAGGCTTATGATGCGTCTTCTCTCTAAATCAGACAATTGTTTGTAGCGTCATCCAGTACGTCTCAAAGGCATCTTTGTTCACAACTTGCAGCATCTAAGCAGAAAATCAATTTCTAATTGCCCATTAGTGAGAATACCTGATGTTTTAAATGCTGCGAGATGCGTCGTTCTCATGCGAGTAGTTATAAAAGGGGCGTACCAGTCCAAAGAGGGGAGGTGCAGCAAGTGCAGCTCAGGAGGAGAGGCCCTCTTTCGGGAGGATGCCTCTTTGGAGTGTCTTCCCTCTTTGGAGTGGACCCTCCTTGGAGGGTCTTGAGACCCCCAGGAGGGAGGATGCCTCTCTTGAGAGGATCCTCTTAATGCCCCCCTCCCCTCTTTTGGAAGTTTGGTGAGGTGGTGCAGCACCGGATACCTCTTTCGGAAGAGGGCAATTGCGAAAGTCTTTCACGGAGACATGATGACTCATACGGAGTGAGTTTCACTTCACTCTTGAGAGGGAATGTCACAATCGCTGACTGACCTTTGACCTGAGGAAGTGGTTTCAAGGGATTTCGCAATCGATGACTGAGCATCACACAATCTGGAAATGACGTGTCGCACCTTGGAGCTCCTTAGCACACGTCCTCCCTCTCTGCTGGTCAGCGACAGAGTGAAAGATCTTATCAGCGTGACGTAGTTAAAGCGCCCTCTGGAGAATTTTGATGAAGTGCTGCCATCTATCGGCATTTTTTTTTCCAAAAGAATTTAATGTTTCACTGGTCAGGAGCTGGATTCGATCTTGGGCCCAACTGATTAGAAGCCGCGCGTCTTACCGCTGTGCCAAAGCACCCGTGCTTTATAGGAAGTTAACTTCGAAGTGTACCTTATCAGTGGAAGCTAGATTATTTTTCAAAGTTCATTCGAATCGCTCGGTGAATAGCGATGCAAGGGTGCGTTTTAAAACAGAATGCTACAGAGTGAATATAAAATTGTATATTATAACATTATGATTTTTTTTTAAAACAAATGTATACACAAACTTTAAAAACACGAATGTAATAATTAGCTAAAATTGTATTCAGTGGATTTTTTTTTTTAAATAAATCTAACTATCAATACGATTTTTATAATAATAACGAAATAATTTCGAATGTTTAAAAACAAATTGATTACGAATGAACACACAAATTGTGTTCAGTGAACACAAAAATTGTATTCAGTGATATATAGCAATGTGGATTTTTTTTTTTTTTTTAAATAAATCTAACTATCAATATAATTTTTTTAAAAAATGATTTGAATACACCCAAGTATAGTTACGCATTTTCAAAATGGTGTTAAGTGAATAGCATTCAACCCTTTATGTGTTGTGTATCTAAAAACAAATGTATGCACAAACTTTAAAAACATGAATGTAATACATAGCTGAAATTATGTTTTGTGAACAGGATTCGACCCTTTTAAATGTTGTGTATCTAAAAACAAATGTATACACAAACTTTAAAATAGCGCATTTAGTTAAAATGAAGTGAACAAGATTTCACCATTCTAAGTGTGTGTGTATAGCAATGTGGATTTTTTTTAAAAAAATAAATCTATCTATCAATACGATTTTTATAATAACAACGAAATGATTTCGAATGTTTAAAAACAAATTGATTACGGATTTCCAATGAACACACAAATTGTGTTCAATGAATACGATTCGACCATTTTAAGTGTTGTGTATCTAAAAACAAATGTATACACAAACTTTAAAAACATGAATGTAATACATAGCTGAAATTATGTTTTGTGAACAGGATTCGACCATTCTAAGTGTGTGTGTGATTTTTAAAAAATAAATCTAACAGTATATAAAAATAATAATGAAAATTAGAACTCACGGAACGACGTCTTCACTACCCGCTGGTCAAACTTCAAATGAGTGATACACTCTCATTACGCTATTAAAAATTAGATATTATCTATAATGACGTCAGCAGTATGAGGTGTTGCCACCTATTTTTTCTAATAATATATTTTAATAGTTGGATACTTCAAGGGTCTGATTTGGTACACGTAATCTGAAATACATCATTTTAATGATATTACGCATTGAATATGATTCGGCCATTTTTAAAATGGTGGATGTAATTGAAATATCGAAGTTTAGAATTTAACAAACTAACGAATTTTCACCCCCAAAAATTTTAGCATTCAGTTTAAATAAAACCCAATGAATATGATATCACCATTTTAACATCGTAATTTTACTACCATTATAGAACTTAGAAGTGAGTGTACATTATTTTTTTCAGGACACCAACACATTTTAAAATCTATTGAATAGGAATAGACCATTTTGCACATACATGTACCTAGATTTCAACACCCGGTATTAAAACCTGCTAAACATGAAACGAGTAAGTATTGTGTGAGATTTTATCACACTAACTTTCAAACTTTTTAAATTTTTAAAAATGTCCGAAATAGTTGTATTTCATCGGTAGACATAAATTGTATGGAACACATTTTTATGAAAAAAATATCTGTTTCGACAGCTTTTAAAAATAGATTTCTACAGTTGTACACTACGGTTCTAGAATTTTCTAAATACGAATCGACTGTTTGAACTACCAATGGTGGTTTTACCGATGCAAATATTTACAGGACAAATATTTCAATGAAACCGAACTTAGTTGAAGCTTCTAAGTTTGAATATTTAGAATCATTTCATATAATTTTTATATTCACATTGAAAATAGTTAACAAAATTGGAACTCACGGAGCGACAACTTACTGTCCACACTCCAAATGAGTGATACACTCTTATTACATTATTAAAAATTAGATCTTATCTATAATGATGTCATTATGTTGCCGTATTGCCACCACACAATTATTCTTTCCAAATTATGCATTTTTTTTTCTTTTTAATAACTTGCTACTGTCTTATGCTATCCATTTTTTTTTTCATATAAGCAGATATTCCATATACCTTCTAAATGTTAAGTTGTAATTTAAAAAAAAAAAGCATTAGAGGTGTATTTTACGTCTGAATTCGTCCAAGTGGAAATCCGACAATTGCAAATGCATGATTGCATCCTCACATTTCAATAGACACCACTAAAATTTGTGGATCTTATTTTGAAAAAGCTGCTCTCAGAAAGAATATGTATATGAATACATATTTTCCATAAATATACCCCTCCCCCCACAATACACACATCATGCAGGCCAAACACTCACCCAGAATACATTCCAAATCGGCTCTATAGCTTATCGCGCTTATCAGTGTAACAGATAGTGACCCAAAGTTCATGTTCGCAAAGCGAGTTAATTGCAATGTTATTGTTTTAAGCAGTTCCCATATTTAAATGAAAAATTTATCAAATTATGCAATACATACAAGAGCTGGAAGATCTTAGCATTTCAATATTATAGAATACTCACGAATGTTTTTTTTTTCCCCATTTAAAATTATCAAATTTTAATGCAATTTGACAAAAATTGCACAATACTTAGTGTATGACTATCAAATAAGAGCTAGGTTTTATTGTTACAACAACGTTTAAGATCAATAAACGAGTATATATATATATATTTTTTTTTTAAAGAAGAATAGTATATAACTTACTGTTTTTAAGGATAGGTGATTGTTAACATTGAATTTAAATGAATGAGTGACCCTCTGAGACAAGTACAGTACATTGCAATAACATTAAAAAATATGAAAGATATGCAATTAACACCTTAAAAGAAACATGTAATGAGTTTTGATATCTTAATACGAGACATTATTGACATGCACATAGAAATGTCACAATTTTGTGGCTGTAGGTGCTCCATAAGACCCCTCTGCTCTTAATAAATGATCCCATTTGAATGTACATATTTAACAACACACAGAAAATGACAGGACCACAACAAAATTTTACACCTATTACAGAATAACTCCCAACTTCGTAGATTTTTAAGAAACTACAGTCGAATTTTCACCGATTCTTAGAGATTGAAACACAGCATTGTTTATGAATCTTCATACTTTAGAGAATGGAACATAAATTAGCATTTATTTTGAATGAATTCAGAATTTTGACATTGATTATAAATTTATGATTTAAACTCTGTAAAGTGTAAATATCTTTTGTCATGAAACTCACACTGTAGACATTTGATATGATTCGAATAAATCTATTTTTAATTTTTTATATTTTATTTTAAAAAGTGAGATTAGTAAACCTGTTACACTTGAATGCATAGATACATAACTCACAACAATATAACATTTCTTAAATGGAACATGCTAAAAAAAAAAAAAAAAAAAATTAGCTAATGAGTATAAATAAGGAATTCAATTTGAAAGATAAAAACCATTTAATGAATCTATTATTAATGAAATACACATTAACCATTATCACTTGTACATTTAAACAAATAAGTTAAAATAATTTCCTTATCGCACTTTCATAGTCCTCTGATTTGAATGACTCGAAAAAATTTCTATCATAGCAGTAAAAGACTTCTTCACCACGCAACAAAACTTTCTTAGCAATGTTATTAATGTCAAGATTTAGAAGTACTTGTTCAGACACTCTGTCAAACATTTGTAATGGAGTGCTGTAAAGACATTCATGGTAACTTAAATCTTCAACTTGACCAACACAGCCAACACATTTGAAAAGTTTTCTTACATGACACATGATGTTGTCATGAATACAAGAGATTAATTGTTCGAATGCAAAATTTTTGTCACAAATAAGTGATGGTAGAAAGGTTATAGTGTTCTTTATTTTTAATATTTGAGCAGGAAGCCACTCTATAAATATACTTTCTCGAAGATGTATACTAATGTTGTTAACACTATTCTGTAAACATGCTATTTGATTTTTATCTAAGGTAATATGACACTGTGTTAGACAAAATTTTGAATCATATAATTGAATTATTTTCTGCAGATGCAATTTTCCGTTGTCATTGAAACAGAACAACTCATTGCGACTGACGAAAGAGGTATCTGCATATAGAATATTGAACGACCACAATTTTTGAGAAAATTCACTCCATGTAGCCGGTGACAGTGTAACACCTTCACGCGTAGGCTGTAATTCATTTCGATCGTTAGAGAGATATTTCCATATATACACTTTTAACTTCCCATGACGAAGTTTCAAATACACATACACATTAGAACCTAAATGCCAACGACGGAGTGCATCTTGCATAAAATCTGAAGAAGTAGATTCAGTCGAAACTGATTCTGCATTGGAAGATAACAGTCCACTATGTGTTAGAGCACAAGAAAGCAGATCATGAGTTGAGTTTTCAACCTCGGTGAGAACTTGTGAATTGACAACGGTAGATGTTTCTGCTGGGGTTTTGGAAGACATAAGATAGGTTTCTAACCAATCCACAGCAAATTTTTGTGAGGGTGAATTAATCACATCTGAGACAATGTCCACAGATTTTGTTTCTTCTAGGGCAGGAACAGTCAACTCCGCACTATTTACACTAGAAATTATTTGCTCGAGTGATGGCATACTTTGAATTTTAGACATTCTTTTTAGATAGTAACATCCAACTACGACATTCACAGTATAAGATTTATTTTTAAAACACTAACATCTTAAAACATTATAATTCTGTCACAGCTATGAGCGAAGCAAACCTATCCACACAACGTCCAAAGTTGAAATGACTTATCAAACAACTTCATAAGTATAATCACGTAACCTAAATCGAGTGTCGTGTGCAAACAGATCACATAAGATATGAAGTGATTAGAACTTATAATTTTTAATGAATCGTACAACATTAGATTGTGGTAAATACAATTGTTATCTACATGAGAAAATTTCTATATTATTTCATTCAGCTTCGAAATCATAGAGTGAAAATATGTACCAAACTTACTTAAAGTTCCGAATTTTAAATCACATTAACATTATATACTTAGAAAAATTTTATATATATTTTTATAACTTTAGGTGATATGTATCACGCGGAATATACAAGAATAACTACCAAAAACACGAAAATAACTAACAGTATGAGGCCTTCACAAGTCGGCATCCAAACTAGAAATGAACGATAAACACACTAATTGCAACAATTAGATGAGAGCTTATCAGTTCTTATCTTATCTAAGATTCCACATAAAATGACGTCATCACTCCAAAGTTCACAAGATGACGTCATAGGTCCAAGGTTCGCAAGATACCCATTTAGCCTTTTAAAATTAAGAAGTAATTAAAATTAATTTTAATTACTTCTTAATTTTAAAAGGCTAAATGGGTATCTTGCGATAGATACCCATTTAGCCTTTTAAAATTAAGAAGTAATTAAAATTAATTTTAATTACTTCTTAATTTTAAAAGGCTAAATGGGTATCTTGCGAACCTTGGACCTATGACGTCATCTTGTGAACTTTGGAGTGATGACGTCATTTTATGTGGAATCTTAGATAAGATAAGAACTGATAAGCTCTCATCTAATTGTTGCAATTAGTGTGTTTATCGTTCATTTCTAGTTTGGATGCCGACTTGTGAAGGCCTCATACTGTTAGTTATTTTCGTGTTTTTGGTAGTTATTCTTGTATATTCCGCGTGATACATATCACCTAAAGTTATAAAAATATATATAAAATTTTTCTAAGTATATAATGTTAATGTGATTTAAAATTCGGAACTTTAAGTAAGTTTGGTACATATTTTCACTCTATGATTTCGAAGCTGAATGAAATAATATAGAAATTTTCTCATGTAGATAACAATTGTATTTACCACAATCTAATGTTGTACGATTCATTAAAAATTATAAGTTCTAATCACTTCATATCTTATGTGATCTGTTTGCACACGACACTCGATTTAGGTTACGTGATTATACTTATGAAGTTGTTTGATAAGTCATTTCAACTTTGGACGTTGTGTGGATAGGTTTGCTTCGCTCATAGCTGTGACAGAATTATAATGTTTTAAGATGTTAGTGTTTTAAAAATAAATCTTATACTGTGAATGTCGTAGTTGGATGTTACTATCTAAAAAGAATGTCTAAAATTCAAAGTATGCCATCACTCGAGCAAATAATTTCTAGTGTAAATAGTGCGGAGTTGACTGTTCCTGCCCTAGAAGAAACAAAATCTGTGGACATTGTCTCAGATGTGATTAATTCACCCTCACAAAAATTTGCTGTGGATTGGTTAGAAACCTATCTTATGTCTTCCAAAACCCCAGCAGAAACATCTACCGTTGTCAATTCACAAGTTCTCACCGAGGTTGAAAACTCAACTCATGATCTGCTTTCTTGTGCTCTAACACATAGTGGACTGTTATCTTCCAATGCAGAATCAGTTTCGACTGAATCTACTTCTTCAGATTTTATGCAAGATGCACTCCGTCGTTGGCATTTAGGTTCTAATGTGTATGTGTATTTGAAACTTCGTCATGGGAAGTTAAAAGTGTATATATGGAAATATCTCTCTAACGATCGAAATGAATTACAGCCTACGCGTGAAGGTGTTACACTGTCACCGGCTACATGGAGTTGAAAACCCAGACCGTCCGACTCGTCCAAAGGACTAAGAGCAACTAGGGCGGCTACATGGAGTGAATTTTCTCAAAAATTGTGGTCGTTCAATATTCTATATGCAGATACCTCTTTCGTCAGTCGCAATGAGTTGTTCTGTTTCAATGACAACGGAAAATTGCATCTGCAGAAAATAATTCAATTATATGATTCAAAATTTTGTCTAACACAGTGTCATATTACCTTAGATAAAAATCAAATAGCATGTTTACAGAATAGTGTTAACAACATTAGTATACATCTTCGAGAAAGTATATTTATAGAGTGGCTTCCTGCTCAAATATTAAAAATAAAGAACACTATAACCTTTCTACCATCACTTATTTGTGACAAAAATTTTGCATTCGAACAATTAATCTCTTGTATTCATGACAACATCATGTGTCATGTAAGAAAACTTTTCAAATGTGTTGGCTGTGTTGGTCAAGTTGAAGATTTAAGTTACCATGAATGTCTTTACAGCACTCCATTACAAATGTTTGACAGAGTGTCTGAACAAGTACTTCTAAATCTTGACATTAATAACATTGCTAAGAAAGTTTTGTTGCGTGGTGAAGAAGTCTTTTACTGCTATGATAGAAATTTTTTCGAGTCATTCAAATCAGAGGACTATGAAAGTGCGATAAGGAAATTATTTTAACTTATTTGTTTAAATGTACAAGTGATAATGGTTAATGTGTATTTCATTAATAATAGATTCATTAAATGGTTTTTATCTTTCAAATTGAATTCCTTATTTATACTCATTAGCTAATTTTTTTTTTTTTTTTTTTTTTTAGCATGTTCCATTTCAGAAATGTTATATTGTTGTGAGTTATGTATCTATGCATTCAAGTGTAACAGGTTTACTAATCTCACTTTTTAAAATAAAATATAAAAAATTAAAAATAGATTTATTCGAATCATATCAAATGTCTACAGTGTGAGTTTCATGACAAAAGATATTTACACTTTACAGAGTTTAAATCATAAATTTATAATCAATGTCAAAATTCTGAATTCATTCAAAATAAATGCTAATTTATGTTCCATTCTCTAAAGTATGAAGATTCATAAACAATGCTGTGTTTCAATCTCTAAGAATCGGTGAAAATTCGACTGTAGTTTCTTAAAAATCTACGAAGTTGGGAGTTATTCTGTAATAGGTGTAAAATTTTGTTGTGGTCCTGTCATTTTCTGTGTGTTGTTAAATATGTACATTCAAATGGGATCATTTATTAAGAGCAGAGGGGTCTTATGGAGCACCTACAGCCACAAAATTGTGACATTTCTATGTGCATGTCAATAATGTCTCGTATTAAGATATCAAAACTCATTACATGTTTCTTTTAAGGTGTTAATTGCATATCTTTCATATTTTTTAATGTTATTGCAATGTACTGTACTTGTCTCAGAGGGTCACTCATTCATTTAAATTCAATGTTAACAATCACCTATCCTTAAAAACAGTAAGTTATATACTATTCTTCTTTAAAAAAAAAATATATATATATATATACTCGTTTAATGATCTTAAACGTTGTTGTAACAATAAAACCTAGCTCTTATTTGATAGTCATACACTAAGTATTGTGCAATTTTTGTCAAATTGCATTAAAATTTGATAATTTTAAATGGGGAAAAAGAAAACATTCGTGAGTATTCTATAATATTGAAATGCTAAGATCTTCCAGCTCTTGTATGTATTGTATAATTTGATAAATTTTTCATTTAAATATGGGAACTGCTTAAAACAATAATATTGCAATTAACTCGCTTTGCGAACATGAACTTTGGGTCACTATCTGTTACACTGATAAGCGCGATAAGCTATAGAGCCGATTTGGAATGTATTCTGGGTGAGTGTTTGGCCTGCATGATGTGTGTATTGTGGGGGGAGGGGGTATATTTATGGAAAATATGTATTCATATACATATTCTTTCTGAGAGCAGCTTTTTCAAAATAAGATCCACACATTTTAGTGGTGTCTATTGAAATGTGAGGATGCAATCATGCATTTGCAATTGTCGGATTTCCACTTGGACGAATTCAGACGTAAAATACACCTCTAATGCTTTTTTTTTTTAAAATTACAACTTAACATTTAGAAGGTATATGGAATATCTGCTTATATGAAAAAAAAATGGATAGCATAAGACAGTAGCAAGTTATTAAAAAGAAAAAAAAAATGCATAATTTGGAAAGAATAATTGTGTGGTGGCAATACGGCAACATAATGACATCATTATAGATAAGATCTAATTTTTAATAATGTAATAAGAGTGTATCACTCATTTGGAGTGTGGACAGTAAGTTGTCGCTCCGTGAGTTCCAATTTTGTTAACTATTTTCAATGTGAATATAAAAATTATATGAAATGATTCTAAATATTCAAACTTAGAAGCTTCAACTAAGTTCGGTTTCATTGAAATATTTGTCCTGTAAATATTTGCATCGGTAAAACCACCATTGGTAGTTCAAACAGTCGATTCGTATTTAGAAAATTCTAGAACCGTAGTGTACAACTGTAGAAATCTATTTTTAAAAGCTGTCGAAACAGATATTTTTTTCATAAAAATGTGTTCCATACAATTTATGTCTACCGATGAAATACAACTATTTCGGACATTTTTAAAAATTTAAAAAGTTTGAAAGTTAGTGTGATAAAATCTCACACAATACTTACTCGTTTCATGTTTAGCAGGTTTTAATACCGGGTGTTGAAATCTAGGTACATGTATGTGCAAAATGGTCTATTCCTATTCAATAGATTTTAAAATGTGTTGGTGTCCTGAAAAAAATAATGTACACTCACTTCTAAGTTCTATAATGGTAGTAAAATTACGATGTTAAAATGGTGATATCATATTCATTGGGTTTTATTTAAACTGAATGCTAAAATTTTTGGGGGTGAAAATTCGTTAGTTTGTTAAATTCTAAACTTCGATATTTCAATTACATCCACCATTTTAAAAATGGCCGAATCATATTCAATGCGTAATATCATTAAAATGATGTATTTCAGATTACGTGTACCAAATCAGACCCTTGAAGTATCCAACTATTAAAATATATTATTAGAAAAAATAGGTGGCAACACCTCATACTGCTGACGTCATTATAGATAATATCTAATTTTTAATAGCGTAATGAGAGTGTATCACTCATTTGAAGTTTGACCAGCGGGTAGTGAAGACGTCGTTCCGTGAGTTCTAATTTTCATTATTATTTTTATATACTGTTAGATTTATTTTTTAAAAATCACACACACACTTAGAATGGTCGAATCCTGTTCACAAAACATAATTTCAGCTATGTATTACATTCATGTTTTTAAAGTTTGTGTATACATTTGTTTTTAGATACACAACACTTAAAATGGTCGAATCGTATTCATTGAACACAATTTGTGTGTTCATTGGAAATCCGTAATCAATTTGTTTTTAAACATTCGAAATCATTTCGTTGTTATTATAAAAATCGTATTGATAGATAGATTTATTTTTTTTAAAAAAATCCACATTGCTATACACACACACTTAGAATGGTGAAATCTTGTTCACTTCATTTTAACTAAATGCGCTATTTTAAAGTTTGTGTATACATTTGTTTTTAGATACACAACATTTAAAAGGGTCGAATCCTGTTCACAAAACATAATTTCAGCTATGTATTACATTCATGTTTTTAAAGTTTGTGCATACATTTGTTTTTAGATACACAACACATAAAGGGTTGAATGCTATTCACTTAACACCATTTTGAAAATGCGTAACTATACTTGGGTGTATTCAAATCATTTTTTAAAAAAATTATATTGATAGTTAGATTTATTTAAAAAAAAAAAAAAATCCACATTGCTATATATCACTGAATACAATTTTTGTGTTCACTGAACACAATTTGTGTGTTCATTCGTAATCAATTTGTTTTTAAACATTCGAAATTATTTCGTTATTATTATAAAAATCGTATTGATAGTTAGATTTATTTAAAAAAAAAAATCCACTGAATACAATTTTAGCTAATTATTACATTCGTGTTTTTAAAGTTTGTGTATACATTTGTTTTAAAAAAAAAAATCATAATGTTATAATATACAATTTTATATTCACTCTGTAGCATTCTGTTTTAAAACGCACCCTTGCATCGCTATTCACCGAGCGATTCGAATGAACTTTGAAAAATAATCTAGCTTCCACTGATAAGGTACACTTCGAAGTTAACTTCCTATAAAGCACGGGTGCTTTGGCACAGCGGTAAGACGCGCGGCTTCTAATCAGTTGGGCCCAAGATCGAATCCAGCTCCTGACCAGTGAAACATTAAATTCTTTTGGAAAAAAAAATGCCGATAGATGGCAGCACTTCATCAAAATTCGCCAGAGGGCGCTTTAACTACGTCACGCTGATAAGATCTTTCACTCTGTCGCTGACCAGCAGAGAGGGAGGACGTGTGCTAAGGAGCTCCAAGGCGCGACACGTCATTTCCAGATTGTGTGATGCTCAGTCATCGATTGCGAAATCCCTTGAAACCACTTCCTCAGGTCAAAGGTCAGTCAGCGATTGTGACATTCCCTCTCAAGAGTGAAGTGAAACTCACTCCGTATGAGTCATCATGTCTCCGTGAAAGACTTTCGCAATTGCCCTCTTCCGAAAGAGGTATCCGGTGCTGCACCACCTCACCAAACTTCCAAAAGAGGGGAGGGGGGCACTGAGAGGATCCTCTCAAGAGAGGCATCCTCCCTCCTGGGGGTCTCAAGACCCTCCAAGGAGGGTCCACTCCAAAGAGGCATCCTCCCAAAGAGGGCCTCTCCTCCTGAGCTGCACTTGCTGCACCTCCCCTCTTTGGACTGGTACGCCCCTTTTATAACTACTCATGCGCGTTGTGTGAGTCCAATAACATTGGCCCTGACCGTTCGATCATTTACATAATTCTTAAATCGACATTTGCATGCCATTTTAACAACTGTAGTTCAAATTTTTATGGGTGAATATATTTCTCTGCAACATAGTGTATTTTCGCTGTTTTCAAAATGTGAAGACATCATTCTTTCCTAGCATATTTTATAGATGTTTTATTTAATATAATATCTTGAATAGAGTTTTTTAGAAAATACAATTATTTATTTGATATAGATAATAATTATCGTTGCCAAAGTTATGCTACAGTACCTCTTTCTCCCTCCCCCTCCTTTTCTTTTCATTTTATTTTTCTTATATATATTTGCTACCCTCAAAATGTTAAGACACCGCCTGCTTTATAATTAAAAAATCTGATTTGGGCAGCATATGAGTTCCCTACATAATGCAGTGACTTTTGCAGCCATTTAATGGTATACAAGATTCACAGAATAATGATTCTGACATAAATTAGCACTACGTGAATGAAAATTTGGCGTTTTGGGGACATCTGAATCTAATCCGAATGACCTAATCATATTCCCATGCTGAATCTTCATTAAAATGCAACTAACATTCAATTAATATCAATTGCATGAAATAAATTAATATTGAAAAATTCTTGGACAACAAAATTTCATGATAATGATGTTGCATAATATTGCATATAGAAAGTGAACCTATTTGACGATATGTACTACTCTTTAATTTATATGATTTTTTCATAAATTTATTAAAAAACGTGCAATCTCTCGAGAACGATTCATGCTAGTTCTAAAGTTCGTGTCAATCATTTTCCAATTAAAAATTACCTATGAAATGGTTATTTATTTAGCGGTATTCAATGTTCTGATTTTTTAATGATTTTTTAAACATTTATTCGATATCATGTGATATCTCGAAAACGGTTCATGGCAGCGTTTCAAAGTTTGTATAATTCATTTTCAAATATTAAATTACGTCTGAAATGTTTATGTTTTTCATCATATTTGAAAGTGCGGATTTTTTAATGATCCTTCAAAAATTCATTCGAAAATTGGAGGAAGGTCTCCCGAACATTCGATCATTTTTAAAATCAACAGGGTTCCAGTGTTCACTGAATGTAATAATCGTACCAAATTATTTTGGTACACACACACTAACATCCATACACGCACGCACTAACAGACATACCCACACTAACACACACACAGACCACATAGACATCACCTTAAAACGTTCGATTTGAATTCCGGGGCTCATGCTCTTCCGTTGAAAATTCGAATTCGAATTTTCGACCTTGTCACGATGATTTCGCTGTACATTATACTATGTATGTAGGGAGAGTAAAAATTACATTTCTTTTCACATATTCACCTTTTCTTGGCATTTCCTTTGTCATGTGCCAGGTTTATTTCCACACTCTTGTTTATTATACTACTAGATAGAGCATGTTTGGGACTTCTCACTCACTCTTCCGTAATATGTCTGTGGTATTACACTCCGAGTCGGGAACTGGTGCAATTATACAGGGTGCCAGACTGTCAAGGAAAGTCACAGATCAGGCAAATAGCTCGAGTTACTGTGCATTTTTTACACATGTGTATAGGAAACCTCAATGGCGCTCCACGATGAGACTACTTTCGGAGAGGGGTTTGAACCCCCTTCTTTAGCGGGGTATGGGGACCTGTTTCACTTCTTGTTCAAGATAGGGTAAATGTCAAGTACAAAGTTGTAAAGCGTTGCAAAATTAGCACCAAGCATTTTTGCCATCCTCTCGTGCAAAATGTGGAAAGGAACCCTTAAAAGACGTGTATATAGTCTCCCTCTATCCCAAAATTAAACATGCAAGCAATGCGACGGAATAAAATTGACTTCATTATACATAAAATACATGAAATACATAAAATCCATTATACATAAAATACATTATACATAAAAGTGTTCACATGTAACATCGATGCATGTTTACAAACATGCAGTAAGATATTTCGATGTATTTTCCAATTTTTCTATATTTACATTGTTACAGGTAGATTAATAAAATCGTCTTTTTTAGAATCGTTATTTAGATGGATTTTTTCCATCTTTTGCAGGGGGGGGGGGGGGGGTGTTGACAAAAATTTCTTAATATTAATTTTAAACGCTCTTCGACTTTGTAATTGAATCTTTTCCTTATTTCTAACAGGACGCGATATAGCTTACAGTACATCGTTAAAGGAGGAGGTCAGGCCAATTGTGTAGTCGTCAAATAACTTGTACCGGGGCTCTTTACAAACTGTATCACAATGACGTAAAATACCAATACAATACCAATGATATAAATACTTTAAACTACGTAATATGAGGAGTGGGCAGCCCATTGTTTAGCGCGCGGGAAATTGCACTCGGAAGACCCAAACTGCCGTCGGGTTCACGCGGAGTATGGGCAATTTAAATATGTGGGTCCGTAAGTCCTTCTGAAAGGTTGGTGGTAGGGAAAGGAGGATACGGTTTTTGTGGATGCCTTCCCGGATGGATTACGTTCAAAATTGGATGGAACTTCCGGCCGTCCAAACAGATAATTTACACTTTCGGGTTGGTCAGATGGTTTGGGTTGAAGAAGAAACTACACAATATCATAGATATACACAGTATCATAGATGTTAACATGATGTTTATTATTATTGTTATTGTTATAATTATTATCATTATCATATATATGTCATTATTTTGTTCTCTGTGTTGACAAGCCGAAGGCAGTGCGGTATCATAATTTCGTCTTAAGTGTCTGCCAATAAAATATGTTATCTTGTTGTTATACAACTAAAGAGCCATTGTTACCAACGAAGAGCCATTGCTACGTTATGCTTTGTTTAGGTAGACACATAACAAATTAATGTTAAATAAAACACATTTAAAAATTAAATATTCACATAAAATACATAAAAATTGCTGGAGTGGCGTCCAGGCACGACTACGCCACTGGGGTCAGCGCTCCTAAAGTTGTATCATTGTTGTTGTTGAGCGCCAGACAGTCCGACCTACCAGAAAGGAGTTGTATCATTGTGTAATGCCATTGGGGGTTTCCTATGCATTTGCATAAAGAAATATACGAATTAATGCTGTCTAGTTTTGGGCCTGATCTGTAACTTTCCATGACACATTATATACTATAGATACTAAAAACATTTCTTGTGGGACTCATATGACTTTCCTTACGCAACGAAACGACGAGTTCCTTTGATGTATTTACAAAATATTTTTATTTTTTTACTTTCATTTATGTCCACGATAAAGAACTGCAACCACAATATTAACTTTTAGAGCTTTGTTGGTTAAATAAAATTTATTTATACGCATCTCAAGGGCAACATCCAATTCAAAATATTTATATATAATTAATATCAAGTCCAATAAGCAAATTCAGCGAATGAGGTGGGATTGAATCACAAAACTGGTATCTTGTTTCGTGAATGGAACGTACTAAATTTATGGTATTGATATTTGATATTAAGGAACTTGTTGCAATATAACGCATAAGGGAAGCTAATCTTTATAATTCTACTTTTTTCAATGTCTAGGCACTTTAAATTATGACATTCGCCTATAGCAGCCGAAGCGTGAACCAGTTTGTCGTCATACAACGTTGCCTCGGCGCTCCACAGGGGGCCGATCCCATTTCGCCTTTTAGCTACCCAATTTAGACCGGAACCCAGTGGGAATTACATTTACAGGGACCAGAGCATTTTTTCCCTGCCACCAATCTCTCGGAAGTACTTCGCGTAGACCCTAGAATAGTTTGGGCCACGCCGGGAATCGAACTCTAGTCCTCCGAGTGCATCGGTGAATTGAAATCGGTGAATAGGAAGAAATGAATATCATTCCTGCCAAAAAAGCGAATAACTTTATTTATAGGAGTGTACCGCTGCCGTTCGCGAGATATTGTTCTTTATTTTTTATCTAAAATACGGAACATAAAAAATAGATAGGATCAGTGAGTGGATTATTTATAAGAACGTTTATCCAGAAAATAATTGCAACTATTTACATAAGTTATCAGTCATTTTAGAGATATTACAAATATTATTTTCCCCACAGGAAGCTTGATATCTATTAAAATAATCATGAAATTTTGGCGAAACCTATATTCCATTAAATTTCTTTTAGGCAATGACATTTTTTACTCAATTTCTTTTAAACAATAAAATTTAAAAAAAAAAAAACTCGACACAAATTAGCACAAAAATTACTTCAATAGATAAAGTATTTGGTTGCCATATACCGGATTCATCTGTTTCAACTCAGACCGACCAACCCGAAAGTGTTGTTGTTGTTGAGACCCTGACCGTCCGACCTACCAGAAAGGTGTCAGATAACCGTTTGGACGTCCGGGAAGTGCCACCCAATTTAGACCGGAACCCAGTGGGGAAGGCATCCACAGGGACCGTACCCTCCTTCCCCTACCATCAACCTCTCGGAAGGACTTTCGGACCCACATGTTTAACGTGATCGTACTCCGCATGAACGCGGCGGCAGTTGTGGCAGCGTGCAAATCCAGCGCGCAAACCACCGGGCTACCGCGTCCGAAATGTGCCAACAGCAAGCGGTGTTTCTAGGTAGTCACCCACCCAAGTACTAACCGCACCCGATGCTGCTTGACTTCGGTGATCCAACCCGAAAGTGTAAAGTACCTGTTTGGTCGGCCAAGAAGTACCACCCAATTTAGACCGGAATTCGATTAGGGTGGCATCCACAGGGACCATACCCTCCTTCCCTTACCACTACCCTCTCGGAAGGACTTACGGACCTACATATTTAACTTGACAGTTCGGGAAAGGCGGGAGTGGAACTCGTGTCGTCCGAGGGCAAAAACTGCGCTGTGCCACATGATATACCGGGTTCTTAGAAAAGGCCTTACGTAACCCATTAACTTTGCAAGGAAAGGTCCATGAGTGTGCACGTAAGGTATTTATGTAGTAAAGTGACCATGCTCGATCAAATAAAAGAGATTACACTGCCCGTAGTGGAGAGTTAAAACAGTATTTGAATTTAATACTGCAAAACTAGAAAATCCTGTCCACGTTATTTGTTGCATACACAATCTCATGTTAATGACTAGAAAGAACCGTCATTTATCAAATAATAAACAAAATATTAACATAGTAGCATGGCATCTTACCACGACTTACCCTATATAATAGCATTATACCACACGATTATTTAAAATAACCTTTTTCATATGATCTAAATTGATATCAGTTCTAAAACATTGTTTTCCGTACTTAGTATATAAATGCTTATACTTTTAACATATTACAACATAGTTGAACAAGAAAGATCAATCATGCATAAAGCATTGATTATGAAACACTTTTCAACTGCAATGCAACTTTATTTGAACATCTCTAAAATGCGATACATTCAGCGGATATATTTTTAAAATTATCACAATACTACAATAATTTAGAATATTTGGAAAGTTAAAACTTCATCGAAAAAAAATGAACTTTATACAAATGACGTCATCGAAATACAAATCGCCTAGTTCTGTATGTAAAAGCAGTAAATATTTCATTCATACATTTTTATTTCATTCATCACAGTACTACAATTATTTATTTTACTTAAAAATTTAAAACCATGGAGGTGAAAGTAATTAACTCTATACTTAAAATTTCATCGAAAAAGTTTGCAATAAAATCTTCTGTAAAATCAAAAAATATTTCAATCATATCAGCTATATTGCCGACTCCAGAGCAAAATAATTTTGCATTAAAGAAATTCAGCAAGTCTTAAACAACTCATCCTACATCTTAATATGTTTACATCCTCCGTAAGTGAAAATTAGGCTTCGTTGTAGAAATAATGAAAGTTTGATGATCATTTAAAATCAAATATAGTGTAATTGTGTTATTTCAAAGTATAGACGCACATAAATTAAGCAAAAAAAAAGCGGTTTTAGGACGAATACAACACTAAACATAAATTTAAATGAACTTTAAAAATCACGATTTTGACACAAGATGGATGCCATATTTTATTTTGAAGTGGATCACGTGATCTCTTCATATAATATGGGTGTAATTATTCTTTTAATTTTTAACACTTTACAACAAAGTTGAAAAGTGTTTATGACTTTGTTCATTCTGTCTGTCTGTCTGTCTGTCTGTCTGTCTGTCCGTTAGCACGATAACTGCCGTAAAAATGAGTTTATCAAAATGAAATTTTAGTATGTTGTTCAGACGGTCTGTAGGACCTATGGGAATATAAATAAATAATATCACCCAATTAGTTTTTTATTGAACCCGGGTTGAAAAAATGAAATACATTGAACCCTATGGGACCTAATTTTTCAAACATTTTTTAAGTAAATTTAAAATTCACGACTTGCTTCGAAATTTTTAGAAAATATTCACATTATCCCATAGAATATATAAAAAAAAATTCAGTAAGATATGTTAAGTAGTTTTTTAATTAAAAAAATTATTTAATATAGGGAAAAAAACAAATTCAATTAAATTCTGACTTTGGGATATCTTCCAGAAAGAAAAGAGAGAGATATTATATAATAAATATCTCTCCATTTGTTTAAACGTTTTGCATATGGGAGTGGCTTCATATTTTAAGATAAATTTGGTAGATAACAATTTTTCATTTTTTTTAAATTTTATATAACTCTTCATGATAAATTTAATTGATGGCATTTTAAATGCACTTTCCTACGTCCTAGAGAGTTAAAATTTGGTACACAGCTTAAATTTGTTGAACATTTTATTCGACAAAAATTTGATGGATCTTTAAATATAGATTAATTTTTTAATTATAGATTAATATATTAATTTTTCGTGTTCTAGAAGTCCCAAAACGTGTAGATACTTTGAAAATTCGAGTTCCGATCTTCGGCACGATTCCAATACTTTGAGTACATACACATACACATATATATTATCTGTGTATTATCTGTGTATCTAAATTCCGTGCCTATGCAATTACAATAGTTGTGATTTTAAATGATCCCTAAACTTTTATTATTTCTTCAAGGAAGCCTAATTTTAACATATGCAGAATGCAAATATCTCAAGCGATTGTAAGATGAATTACATAAGAATTGCTGAATTTTTTTCACACAAAATTATTTAGCTCTGGAGTCTGGAATACAAGTTATATGAATGAAATATTCATTGATTTTGCATAAAGAATCAGATGATTTATATTTCGATACAGTTTTAAATATTTAAGTATAATAAATTACTGTAGTTCTGTGATAATGTAAAAGATATTACCACTGAATGAATCACATTTTAGAAATTTTTAAATGAAATTACATTTCAGTTGGAAAGTGTTTCATAATCAATGCTTATGCATGATTGATCTTTCTTGTTATTTATAAAACTACCGAATATATTTTGCTGAAATTTTTTTCATATTTTTTATGGGATAATTCCAATATTTCTTTAAACTTTGAAGTAATTTGTGAATTTTGAAATTCACAAATTACTTCAAAGTTTAAATTCATTTTAATTTTTCAACCCGGGTTCAGTCCAAAACTAATTGGGTGATATTATTCATTTATATTCAAATTTGTCCCACAGACCGCCAGAACAACATACTAAAATTTCATTTTGATAAAGTAATTTTTACGGCAGTTATCGTGCGAACGGACAGACAAACAGACAGACAGACGACAGATAGAATGAACAAATCCATAAACACTTTTCAACTATATTGTAAAGTGTTAAAAATGTTTATGACTTTGTTCATTCTGTCTGTCTATCCGTTCGCACGATAACTGCAGTAAAAATGACTTTATCAAAACGAAATTTCAGCATGTTGTTGAGACGGTATGTGGGACATATGGGAATGTAAATGAATAATACCACCCAATTAGTTTTGGATTGAACCCGGGTTGAAAAGAAGAAATACATTGAATCCTATGGGATCTAATTTTTCAAACATTTTTTAAACGAAGTTAGAATTCACAAATTGCTTCGAGAATTTTAGGAAATATTCAAATTATCCCATAAAATATATGGAAACAATTTCAGCAAAATATGTTTGGTAGTTTTTTAAATAAAATTTAAAATAATAATTACACCCATATAATATGAAGAGATCACGTGACCCACTTCAAAATAAAATATGGTATCCATCTTTTTTTCCCAGAGCCAAAATCGTAATTTTTCTTCTTCTTCGACCTAAACCGTCTGACCTAACAGAAAGGCATAAGTTTGGACGGCTGGGAAGTGCCACCCAATTTAAACCAGAACCCAGTGTGGGGAGGGGGGGGGGGCATCCACATGGACCGTACCCTCCTTCCCCTACCACCAACCTCTCGGAAGGACTTACGAACCCACATGTTTATCGTGAACACGGCCGCAGTTTTCAGTGGCGGGAATCATCGAACCTAGGCCGTCCGAGTGCATTTTCCGCGCACTAACCACTGGGCTGTCACGTCCCTAAAATCATCATTTTTAAAGCTCTTTTAAATTTATATTTAGTGTTGCATCCGTCCAAAAATCGTTTTATTTTTATATGTTTTCTGTGGATCTATATTCTACGCCAACGCAATTACAATATTTTTTAGTTTAAATGATAATCAAACTTTGATTACTTCTACAAGAAAGCCTAATTTTAATGAATGCAGAATGTAAACAAACGATTGTAAAATGAGTTGTATAAGAATTGCTGATTTTTTTTCATGCAAAATTATTTAGTTATAGAGTCTGGAATAAAAGTGTATGAATGAAATATTCACAGCTTTTACGTAGAGAGTCAGACGATTTGTATTTCGATGACGTCATATGAATAAATTTCATTTTTAAGTTGTCAAATATAATAAATTATTGTAGTTCTGTGATAATTTAAAATATATCATCGCTGAATGTATCGTATTTTAGAGATGTTTAAATAAAATTGCATTTTAGATGGAAAGTGTTTCATAGTCAATGCTTTATGCATGATTGATCTTTCTTGTTCTATCCTCACATTGAAATTGCTTCATTGTAATAAAAGCCAATTAATCAGAAATCATTATTTTTCTTTTCAAGTTAGGATGGAATGCTACGGCGCAGAGTCAGATGGAAACCGAAATTTATCCATTGAAACCATTTTTGTACTAATTGTGTATAATTTGAAGACCCAAAAGAAATTCTGTAATACTAATTTTCTTAATTTACTTATATATGTAGAATTTGAAAAAATTAATTGCGATAAAAATGGAGTTACAAGACATGAAATATTACGGGAATTTTAATCTGAGGTTTTATTTCATTGAAATTTATATATTGTATCATACTTATAAATTGTAATAGTTCTGAAAATTTAGAAAGGTTATAATTACTACATTTTTACTTCCCCTGTAATACATAGAATATTTAAAGAGGAAATGTTATGATGGGTTTGAATATCTGACCCTCGAAATTTAGTGTTAGGATACATCATAAAAGCATCTGAATACGAATCAGACATTTTTTAATGATAGCTATAGAGTGAGTGATTCGAAGCTCTGTATAAACTCTAATGGGAGATAGGGAACAAAACAGCACACTTTTTTCGTTAATGAATGTACAATGTCTACAAGCGTCAATCATAGACGCTGTTGGACGAAGCGGAAATTGAATATTTTTCAACATCATTATTAACGCGGGCTTTGTACGTGTATCACGAGCATTGCACGAAATCTAAGGAGGCCGGCATTCATCCAGCTCAAGGTATTTGGAAATAAGAGGGAAGTAATTGATTTGCGCTCCGTGGCGTCATGCCGGAACTGCGAAGAATCTCTTTGGAAGGTTGTACCTATTTTTGCATTCTAGCGCGCTTTTCAAATGATTCAAAATTTCAATTATCATGAAAACATTAGAAAATTAGATCGGATTACAACCAAATTCAGAAAAACTTTGGTTTACTACATCACTCAATAAGTCTCCGGTCTAACTAAGAAAAACAATTTTTTTTTTAGAAATTCGACTTTATTCATTAACAAACTCTCCTTCAAGAGTGATGCATTCACTCCAACGCTCCTCTAACTTTTCGATGCCTTTTTTGTAGAACGATTTGTATTTGCTCTCAAAATAGGCCTCAGTTTCGGCAATCACTTCTTCATTTGAGCCAAATTTCTTTCCCTGGAGCATCTTTTTAATGTCTGCAAAAAGCCAGTAGTCGCTGGGGGCCAGATCTGGAGAGTACGGTGGGTGAGGAAGCAATTCGAAGCGTAATTCATATAATTTAACCATCGTTTTCATCGACTTGTGACACGGGGCATGTCTTGTTGTTTTTGGTCCGGTGTGAGCAAACGAGGCACCCACTTCGAAAGCAACTTACGCATGCTCAAATTTTCGTGTAAAATTGTAAACACACTACCTTCTGATATCTTTAAGGTGTCAGCTATCTCACGCAACTTCACTTTACGGTCTTTCAAAACTATTTTGTGGACTTTTTTTATGTTTTCCGGAACAACTGCCGATTTTGAGCGACCAGAGAGTTCAGCACCATCGGTGTTTGTACGACCGCGTTTAAATTCAGCATACCAGTCAATAATAGTTGATTTCCCTGGTGCAGAGTCTCCATAACGCTTATCAAGCCACTGTTTGGCTTCAACAGTATTTTTCCCCATCAAACAACAATGTTTAATCAACACACGAAATTCTTTTTTATCCATTGTTTTGAAAATTTCAAAACTGGGGTCACTAAAACCACTGTAACCTGTAAACTAATTGTCTGAATGTCATGAAATTTTGACACGTATCGTTTGAAGGTTGGTACTATCCAGAAATCATATGGGTCTGTCAACAGTGTTGCCATAATATGTGTCAGACCGGAGACTTATTGAGTGAAGTGTTACATTTTGATAAAAGGAATGTGCTATACAATATAAGCGTAAACATACATATCATAAATTTAATATTTTAAAACATAAGGAGATACTGTAAATGCTGTTTCTTTGTTTAAAATGAATAAAACCATATGCACAGTGAATAGAAAATAATACTTCAGTAGAAAATAATACAATATCATAAATCAATAGAAAATAATACTTCCTCAGTATCTGAATCAGACTGAAGCAATAACAATGAGTTTAATAAGGGGGAAAAAATGTGCTATAGTGTTTTTCTCATTTTTAGTTGAAATATAGAGTTTAATACAAAAATATGTAATAAAAACTAAATATATATAATTTGAATTTTAATTTCATAATAAGCAATGTTACTTTTTAAATATCCAAATGCTTTGATATAAAGTTTAAGAAATTTATTTTATTCTAATCCTTATAGCTCCCAGCACTGTTTCCCAAATTATGTTGTATTCCGTGAAAATGTGCCTGTGGTTCGCAAATTCATAAATGGAAAGGAATCTAAAATATGAAGAATAAAAATTATAATTAAAAAAAACAAATTTGTTATATTTGAAGATTAGTATAAAATGTTTCTCATGACAAAATTGGCCATAAATCATTTTAGGTAATATTTATATAGTTGAAATTTCCTGCATTAAAAGCCTGACTTAATATCTCAAATTTAGAGTACTTTTCCCCGGTAGCATTTTGGATGCTTTAATAATTTAAATAAATACCTACCTGTGACTACGTCATAAAAATCAGCAGCATAAGTTATTTACGTAAAGAAGAATTCCAGCCGTCCTGCAGGATGGTAAAGATTCCTATTATATATATATATATATACTGCTCACAACTGAAATCGCAACACCATGTAGAAATTGATGTACCCTTATGATATTTACAGAATATAATTGGAACATGAAGATGTGCAAATGATCAAAAAATCACACCTGTAAAATGAAAGCATGGAACTTTATTGACATTAGATTAATCTATATAATAAAAGGCAATGTCTGTGTGTCTGTGCGTCTGTCTGTCTTATACACTATACGTTTCGCGACCGCGCGTCGGAGAGCTACGAAATTTGGCAATCGGAGACCCTGGGGGGTGGGAAGGGGACACGTGAAAACCGATTTTTAAAATTTTAATTATTTTTTTTGTTATTTAATATTTTATGCGATTTCGACCGTTTTTTGACATTTTTGCCCTTTTTTCTCCACGATCCAGACATCGTAGAAAAAAACAAATCACACCATCGGAAAGAGCAGAGAATTTCGAGTAAAAATATATAAATTTCAAATCTCAGGGACAAATTCTAATATTTTTTTCTGATTTTAAAACAAAAGTCACTTTTGACTCAAAAAAACGATTTTTGGTTTTTAAATTCTCGCATAGTAAAAAGTACTCAGAATTTCGACTAATAATTTACATTTTTAGAAAGGTCAAACATCTGGCATTCTTACAAGTCCAATCTGGTCAGGAAATATTCCGTATTGCCCACAGGATCGGGATTTTAAAAGTTTCCGAATTTCAATTTCTCGGCGTTCCGCTCGGCGTGCCGCTTCGTTTCTCCCCCGCTGAAAGAGGGAAGGTGGTGGGTGGGGACGTCAAGGTGGAGGTGACGTCACGGTTCTGAATAGAGCTCCTTTGCTCTATATAAATTATTATATTTATATTTTAAATGATGGGACGATATGGATTTTTTAAATGTATATTTTAACTTTTGGATATTTTAAATGGATATTTTAATTTTATGGATATTTTAAATGATGGAACAATGAAACAATGGAATGAGGATGATGGAATTAAGCATATGGTCATTTTAAATTGCAAATTAGCGCGCGGGAAGTTAGCGGTAGGCCCGGGTTCGATACCCGCCACTGCCAAAACTGCCGCCGTGTTTACGTGGAATACGATCACTTTAAATATGTGGGTCCGTAAGTTCTTCCGAGAGGTTGGTGGTAAGGGAAGGAGGATACGGCCCCTGTGGATCCCTCCCCCACTGGGTTCACGTCTAAATTGGATGAATATATAGAAAGTTATGGAGATTGTCGCGAGAGCGCGGCAGCCCAGTGGTTAACGCGCGGGAATTGCACTCAGTAGGTCCGGGTTCGATTCCCGCCACTGCCAAAACTTACGCCACGTTCACGCAGAGTACGATCACATTAAACATGTGGGTTCGTGAGTCCTTCTGAGAGGTTGGTGGTAGGGGAAGGAGGGTACGGCCTAAATTGGGTGAATAAAAAGAAAGTTATGGAGATTGTCGCGGAGGGCGAAGTAGCCCAGTGGTTAGCGCGCGGGAATTGCACGCGGTAGGCTCGGGTTCGATTTCCAAAATTGCCGCCGTGTTCACGCGGAGTACGATCACGTGGAATAAACATGTGTGTCTGTAAGTCCTTTCGAGAGGTTGGTGGTTGGGGAAGGAGGGTACGGTCCCCGTGGGTGCCTCTCCCACTGGGTTCCGGTCTAAATTCGGTGAATAAAAAGAAAGTTATGGAAAATGTCGCGGAGGGCGAAGTACACCAGTGGTTAGCGCGCGGGAATTTCACTGGGTAGGCCCGGGTTCGATTCCCGCCACTGCCAAAACTGCAGCCGCGTTCACGCGGAGTACGATCACGTTAAACATGTGGGATCGTAAGTCCTTCCGAAAGGTTGGTGGTAGGGGAAGGAGGGTACTGTCCCTGTGGATGTCTCCCCCACTGAGTTCCGGTCTAAATTGGGTGGCACTTCCTGGCCGTCCAAACAGTTACCTTACACCTTCTGGTAAGGTCGCGCCAGCGAGTGTGCCACGGTTACAATTTGCCACGGTCAGAATTTTCAAGGGTAGCGAACAGGCTGGTCGCCAAAGGCGGCTAGTATGGAATAAGCCCAAGATTAATATATAATAGGCTCAAGATTAATATGTAATAGGCCCACCGTGAGCGGCTATGCAGGATGAAATACAACGAGGAATCCCGTCAATGAGATGGTCAGTAGTGTGCTGAGGGATGGTATTCCACATAGCATGCAATTGGGCTTGTAACTGAACATGGTTTGCTTCTATTTATTTATGCCGACAGGTTTGTCTGTGAAGCGTAAGCTGAACTAATAAATTTTGACCTTGCCCCCTCTTTTTACATCTCAGATAATTTTTTAGAGGAAATCAAGATTTTTTGAGGGTTTATGAACAGGATGCCATATAGAGGATATCATTATCAATTTGTTATATTCTGGTGGAACGTTAAAGAGTAGATAAATATTAATAATTTGACTGCATATTTTGTCAAGACATACAAACATCACTAATACACTTTACAAATAATAATATACTAATTAAGCAAGAATTTTCGTCATTTCACGTCATTTTTTTTTAATTTGGCACCATTTAAAAAAAGGTCGCCAAATGTATCACCAAGTGGAATGAATAGCCCCTATTAAAACATATATACTATACCTTTCCTTAACAAAACGCAATTAATTTAGGAACCCTCACACACCCTAACAAAGCAGAACTGTCTCACGAATAGTAAAACCCACTATATTTTGAATAAAAAATATTAAATTAAAATTTTCCTAAAATATAAAGGAATTAGTGCAGATTTTTACATCATTTTTTTGACAATTTGTAACATTTTAAGGGATTTGTAGTTGCTTGGAGCATGTTAAAACATATTTCAAAAGTCGCCAACATCACCAAATGTGTCAATAAGTGAGACAGACGACCATATAGATAGACCCTATCGAAATATGCATAATATCTTTTATTTTCCTTTGAATTCTTATCCATTCATAAAATTTAAAATTAAAATACTTGTTATTTATGTTTCGATTTTAAATTTTATGAATTTAGCATCGTTTTCGTAAATTTAACGCCGTTTTCATCAATTTAGAAACGTTTTCGTTAATCTGGCAACATTAAAAAAGTCGCCGTGTATGTTTCCAAGGTTACCAAATTTATCGCTAACTGAAACAGACAGACAGACACTATTGAAACGTACTTAATATACTATCCATTAATTAATTAGTTTGAATTCCAATCTATTCATAAAATATGAAACGAAAATCCTACTTATGTTTTGATTATGAATTTTATCAATTTGGCGTAAATTTTGTTCATTTCGCACTATTTGGCGATATTTAGATATCAATTTGGCTATCAATTTGGCGATATTTAGAAAAGTCACCAATGTCACCAATGTCCCCAAATTTGTCGCCAAGTGGGGCGGGGAGTCAGACACATCCTACTGAAATATACTTAATATGCCATCCGCTTATTAATAAGATAAAATTCCAATCTATTCTTAAAATTTAAAACCAAAATTCTACTTATGCTTTGATTCTAAATTTTATCAATTTGGCGTCATTTTTTTTAATTTATCGTTATTTTTATCAATTTGGCAACATTTTCATACATTTGGCAATATTTTTAAAAAATGCGCTAAATTTTTCATCAAGGTTAAATGATTAAGTTGTCCTTAATTTAGGGGTTAAGTTATAACTGAACATTTTCCTATCTCGATGTTGCCCACTTCGTAATATTATATATAACGTAACAATACATATCTAATATGGCAACGAGTGAAACCAGATTTGAAAATCTTTTCTCTATGCCATCAAATAGCCATATTTTTTATCAAACATACTATATTTTGTCAAACATATATAACGTAAAAATGCATATCTAATATTGCAGCGAGAGAACTCAGATTTGAAAAATTTTTCTCTATACGATCAAATGGCTATATTTTTGTCAAACGTATATGGTTTTTCTTTTTAAGGTTTTTAGTTTAAAATAAGGAAAGGCTTTGACCTAGAAATTCAATTTTTTAGCAAACCTGTCTCGCCCTATTTGGAAACATCTCTGAAAATATCGCCAGAGTCAGTTGAATTTTTCATATAGATACATTGTTTGAATAAGAAGAATGCGAAGGAGAAAAAAATAGTAAATTTTAAGTACCTTTTTCTGAAATTTTAAAAGCTGTATATTTCTCGCTTTTGAAGATTTAACCATGCAATTTTGGACATCTAGTTATCTGAAAGTCTTTTAACTACTGTAGTTTACGGGATATAGATTTACGGGATATAGGTTTACGGGATATAGACGGTATGTAATTTGAAATCATTTCTGTAACATGGTGTCTTAATGAAATATCTTATAAAATCCGTTGATATAAAAAAAAATTTAATATATTTCACTATTTTTAATTTAAGGTTTTAATATCTACATAAAATATAAAATAAATAATGAAATTCAAAATCATAAATAGCATAACAATGTAGAAGGTGATATATTATTTATTCATCATTTATTTACAATTTATACCAGATAAAAACCATTATTTTATAGGTGAGGAATTTGTTTTTTAACTGGCGTTATAATTTTAATTTTCTTGAAATATATTTCAGAAATCGCATATTTATTCTTTTTCACATTTCTTAACTTTTATCTGTAATTATAAAAGAGACTGTCTGTATATTTGTGTCCGCTGTAACGAAAAATTCAAGCAACATAAAGTAAATTAGGTACAGAGTTACCTAAATTAGGTACAGAGATACCTAAGATCAGGCGACAATGTACGATGTAGATAATTATTTTAAAATTCTAATTAGTTCAAAATTTATGGATATTTAAAGTCGATGTTAGGCCCATTTTTGCCATTTCCAATTAAAATTTATTCTAACAGACGATCGCAGAAAATCCCAGACGAACGTTTAGATGGAACTGCCAGGTCGCAAATTTGGATTTATTTTATGGTTAGCTAAAATCGCGAATTTTACAGATAAGATTTTAAACTTTAAATGAACAGTCGTTTCATTATTATAGTATTATGTTTGAAAAATTCTTCAATAATATTAAATAGCATTTAATTTTTATACTCTAAACTAAAATAATTGTGCGCCTGGAATCACAATTTTTTGTTGTTTAGAAGCATTAAAGATTTATTTACTCTGTTGTATAGAGTGTAAATAGGAATATATATGGAAAATATCTTTTCAAGATCAGAAAATATAATTTTGTGACCCATTTCAAAAAATAGGCTATTTCTATTTTTCCGGATTGTACCAAAATCTAATTAGCATCAGAGTAATACACAAGTGAATTACCCACTACATCTCAAGAAATTTTATCGTTTTTTTAACTACAGTACAAAATATCATCGTTAATCTTTTTCGTTTTATCGTTGAAAATTACGTATATAAAGCAAGCATTTAATTACAGCATTTCAGCATATTTAGACATTTATACTAATATTTCAGATTTTGACGATTTTTGAGGGCCACAGATTCTATTCTTTCGAATTATACTAAAATCTAATCAGCACCGGGTTTACCTTACTCCAAGTGACTTACCTATTAAACTTCGTGAAATTTGGTCTAATAGTTTTTGAGACATACAGGTATAAAACACACAGATGCCACGTTAAAACAGTATTTTCGAGTTCAATAGGTACCGCAACGTGTAGAACTTGAGTTCCAATTTTCGGCACTATTCCAATACTTTCTATACATATTACCATGTATTGTAGGGAAGGTAGAAATGGAAAGAAATGATTCATATTCGTAGTCCTTGGCTTAAGCAATAAATTTTGCATTTTTAAGTTTCTGCCTCATTCTCTACTCTATATCACATTTGTCACTTTCCCTACATTACATGTACTGGAATAGTGTCGAAAATTACAACAAGAGTTTTCGACGATTCTAAACATTTCGAATACTCTAGAACCCGGAAAAACTGTTTTTAGAGTGACGTCTGTGTGTGCCTGCCTGTCTGTGCAATGTATCCAATCTAGCTGAAAAACTATTGGACAAAATTTCGCCAAATCAGCACAAGGCTAACCCTCAAATGACCAGTAAACAAAATTTTACATAATTTGGTAGATAAGTCATTTGTGGGTTACCCTGGTGCTGATTAGATTTTGGCACAATGGAAAGAACTTGCCTTTTTTTTTTTTTGCAAAATGGGCCGCAAAAATCGCCAATTTAAAATAAAAGGCTACGTATGCTCAAATGTGTCAGTTAAAGGCTTGTTCTATACGTAATTTGTGATGACTAAAAGAATAAAACCAACCCCATAACTGTGGGCCTAATCATTCTCGAGATATTTTAGTTTTTTCATATTTTTGCCGCTTTGCTTTTCGAAATGCGTCCAGCTGCCAAATGCAAACGTTAATTGAATCAAACCTGCAAATTAAGCGTAACTTTGATTATTAAGTGTAACTGATTGTAGCAATCCTAGCGAAAAATTTAAGCCATTGATAATCTCTCTCTACAATAAAACAAATTGCAGAAAATTTTTAATTGCAAAGCTATAGAACATATGTGTCTAATTAGTAGGAATTACGAGGTTTTTAATTACGAGAAAAGAAATGAATGCAATACGTAATAATACAATACTTAAAACTGTTGAATTAGAATTAGTTTTTAGGGTTAATTAATTTTTTTCTCTTCCTTTTTTTATAATTCATTGAATTGAGTTTAGTTGCACAAAATTACACAGAGATAATTATTTGAAATCACTCTAAATAGGCAGTTTAATCTTCGTTTTCATTTGACGACTAAATGTATTTTCAAAGACGATGTTGCAAAAAAAGCAAACTAAAATAAAATATCTCGAGAACGGTTAGTCCTATATTTTTCATCATCAAATTACGTATAAAAACATTTAGTTGGTACATTTGAGTATACGTAGTCTTTTATTTTAAATTTTGAAATTTTTGCGGGACATCTTACAAAAAGGGGAGGATCTTTTTTCTCGACTCGTACCAAAATCTAATCCGCACTAGGGTATGGAGTAACTTATCTATGAAATTTTATGAAATTTGGTCAATTAATTTCTCAGTTAGAGTACGATTTTTACCCGCAAAAAAAGGCAGATTCCTTTTTCCCGAATCGTACCAAGATCTAATCAGCACCAGGGTAACCCACAAGTGTCTTATCTACCAAATTTCGTGCAATTTGGTGTACTGGTGACTTGTGGGTTAACCTTGTGCCGATTAGTTTTTTACGATTTAGTAAAAACAAACCTGTTGCTTTTGCAAAATGATCCTAAAAAGTCGTCAACATCTAAAATAAAAGACTACATACACTCAAATGTATGAATTAAATACTTGTTTTATACTTCATTTTTAACGATGGAAAGAATAAGACCCTCGGATTAACCGTCCTTAATATATATCAGCTTTTTTGTATTTTTGTCACGTCGCCTTTGAAAATATTTCCAGTCGCCAAATGGAAAAGTTACTTGAATTAAAACTGCAAATACGGTACAATATTTAATAATTATCGAGGTTAATTTGTGCAATTAAACTGAATAAAAGGAAAACAGGAGAGATCAATCATTCATAAAGCATTGATTTTGAAATACTTCACAACTGAAATGCAATTTTATTTAAACATCTAAAATGCGATACATTCAGCTGTGATATTTTTTTAATTATCACAGTACTATAATAATTTATTTTACTTGAAAACTTAAAATTTCATCGAAAGAAGTGAACTTTATTCAAATGACGTCATCGAAATGTAAATCGTCTGGCTCTCTACGTTAAAATGAATATTTCATTCATACATTTTTATTCCAGACTCCAAAATTAAATAATTTTGCGAGAAAAAAAAATCAGCATTTCTTATAAAACTCATCTTACGTCTTAATCTCATCGTTTGTTTACATTACGCATTCATTAATATTAGGCTTCGTTGTAGAAATAATCAAAGTTTAATGATCATTTAAACTCAAAAATTGCGTTGGCGCGGAATATAGATTGCGCAAAAAATATACAAAAATAAAACGGTTTTAAGACGGATGCAACACAAAATATAAATTTAAAAAAATTTTAAAATTACGAATTTGACTCTGAGAAAAAAGGTGGATGCGATATTTTATTTGAAGTAAATCACGTGAACTCTTCATATTATATAGGTGTAATTATTATCTTAATTTTCATTAAAACATAATTTGTTGAAATTTTTTTAATATATTTTACGGGATAATTCGAATATTTCCTAAAATTTTCGAAGCAATATGTGAATTTGAATAGCTTAAAAAATGTTTGAAAAATTAGGTCCCATAGGGTTCAATGTATTTCATTTTTTCAACTCGGGTTCAATCCAAAACTAATTGAGTGATATTATTCATTTACATTCCCATATGTCCCACAGACCGTCTCGACAACATACTAAAATTTCATTTTGATAAAGTCACTTTTGCGACAGTTATCGTGCGAACGGACAGACAGACACACAGACAGATAGACAGACAGACAGAATAAACAACGTCATAAACACTTCTCAACTATGTTGTAAAGTGTTAAAAAGAAGAAAATGATCTTGGGTCTGTAGTGAAAGTAATGTGCTGTCCACATGGGATTTTTCTTTTGAATACTCTTTTGGAACTGTTTCTATACGTCAAAATTTAAAATAGGATATATTGTGAAACATACAAAACAGAATATTGACAACCCAAATTCGGTGTCAGAAATTTGTGGAATTGCCCTATCTGATTACAGCGAATAATATTAAGTGGATAAAGCTGTTTAATCTGAAAACCCTTTAAACTGAGTTCCTATGTTTGAATGTTAATACACGCTCCAATTTGGGCATTTATCAAATTCCGTGTCAATTCGGCCTATCACATATCAGTCAAACTTAAGGAGCATTCAAGTACCTCTGGAAAGAACACAAAAATTATGTTAAAAATAAACAAGAAAGATCAATCATGCTTAAAGCATTGATTATGAAACACTTTCCAACTTCAATGCAATTTTATTTAAACAAGTCTAAAATTCAAAACATTCCTCGGTAATATTTTAAAACTTATCACAATACTGCATTAATTTATTATATTTGAAAACTTAAACCTTCATCGAAAAAAATGAACTTCATTCAAATGACGGCATTGAAATATAAATTGCCTGGTTTAAACATCTCTAAAATGCGATACATTCCTCGGTAATATTTTTAAAACTATCACAATACTACGATAATTTATTATATTTGAAAACTTCATCGAAAACAACTGAAATTCATTCAAATGACGTCATAGAAAAAATAACACGCCTGGCTCTCTCTATAAAAGCAGCATTTCATTCATAAATAATTTCCCATTCATGTCATTCATCACAATACTATAATAATTTATTTTATTTAAAAATTAAGACCATGGAGCTACAAGTAATTAAACTCTATGCTTAAAACTTCATCGAAAAAAATCGTCCTTCTCTTTGTAAAATCAATGAATATTTCATTCATATCAGCTATGCAGACTCCATGGGCTAAATAATTTGGTGTTAAAGAAATACAGCAATTCTAGTGCAACTCATTCCACATATTTTGCTGTTTACATTTTACATAAGTGAAAAATAGGCTTCGTTGTAGAAATAATTAAATTTGGATGATCACATAAACTCAAATATATTGTAATTGAGTTGTTTCAGTATGTAGATGCACAGAATTTAAGCAAAAATAAAGTGGTTTTAGGACGGATACAACACTCAATATGAATTAAAAAGAACTTAAAAAATCACGATTTTGAGACAAGATGGATGCCATATATCATTTTGAAGTGGGTCATGTGATCTTTTCATATCATGGTCACGTGATCGCTTCATATAAGAGGTGTAATTATTATTTTAATTTTTATTTCAAACACTACTGAATATATTTCGCTGAATTTTTTTTTATATATTTTATGGAACAATTTGAATATTATCTGAAACATTTAAATCCGGTTAAAAAATTTTTGAAAAATTAGGTCTCATAGGGTTTAATGTATTTCATTTTTTCAACCCGGGTTCAATCCAAAACTAATTGGGTGATGTTATTCATTTATATTCCCGTAGGTCCTACAAACCGTCTGAACAACATACTAAAATTTCATTTTCATTAAGTCATTTTTACGGCAGTTGTCGTGCTAACGGATAGACAGACAGACAGAATGAACAAAGTCATAAACATTCTTCCACTTTGTTGTAAAGTGTTAAAAATCAGCTAATATTCTATTACTAATCACTACTGGATAACGAGTTATCGATGTCTATTCTGTATATAAGATATCTGAATTTTCAATCGACTTACATGTTTTTTTTTTTCATTCTTTAAATTGGAATTATTCAACCTGTGTTTATGCTTGTGTATTGCGTTTCTGCAATGTTTTTACACTGGAAAATTCCCTTGTAATTTTTTGCTGAAAAAGAAAAGTTTGGAAAACACAACTCTGTTTTCTTTTTGGAAATAAAGTTTCCGGTGCCAAGAAAACTCAACATGACTCTGTTGCGCCCTTTCGTGTGCAATGAAATTTCTAGGAACAAAAATACTAGCATTCTACCTACCGGGAATTTTCTGTATGCTGAAAGGGACTGCTGTTTATAGTTTAGAGAAACTTATTACATTTGCAAAACTTTGCTATTTGTGATTGTATTTACATTAACAGCTTGTTTTTTTTATTTGTTTTAGAAATTTTTAAAAATAGGATTTTTTTTCCAAGTCACAGTTTTTAACTAAAACTTTGCTAAAAACTTTGATGTGAGCAATACATGACTTTCTCTACAGAATCAAATTCATTTCTTATTTTTTATTTCACGATGCATTGAATTAAGTTTAATTGTACAAAATAACATGGGTATTTTTCTGATGTTATATCCAATTTGCATTTGTACAGCATCTTTGCTTTATCTGGCAACTTAATGCACTTTAAAGTCTTCAGGTCCTCAAAATTCCAAAAAAACTAAAATATCCCGAGAACAGTTCACCATAGAGTCCTGGGGACAGTCTTATTCGCTTTGCCGTCAAAAATTGCGTAAAGAACAAGTACTTAATCAATATATTTCAGCAATTTTAGTCATTTATTTCAGACTTTCACAATCTTTGCAGGCTATTTCGCGACGTAATTATTAATTTTTAGGAAATTCTGTTAAATAGCTTTTTGACTTCAGTGAAAAACGACTTCAGTTCCTCAAACTTAAAAAAAAACTCAGATATCTTGAGAATAGTAGGTCTTAGAGTAGTGGGGTGGGGTCTTATTCTTTTCGCCTTATAAATTATGTATAAGTCATAAATTATGTGTAAAAAGGCTTTTAATTGGTCCATTTGTAGTATTTTATTTTAGATCTTGACGATTTTGAGAGCCATTTAGCACAAAAGGAAGATTATTTTTTTTTCGAATTATGCCTAAATCTAATCAATACCACGGTAACCCGCAAGCGACTTATCTACCAAAATTTTGGAAAATTTGGTCAATTACTTTCTCAATTAGAGTGGATACATGTGATTTTTGTGGTGGACCATTTCACAAAAAAAATGCACCCTCCCCCCCCCCCCCCCCCCCGTATCGTACCAAAATATAATCAGCACAAGAGTATCACAATTGACTTACCCACTAAATTTTGTAAAATTTGGTCAATTAGTTTTTAAGTTAGCATGGATACAAACATTGCACAGACAGACACACAGACACACCCGCAGACATCATGCTAAAAATAGTTTTTTCGTATTCCAGGATATTCGAAAGTGTAATCCGTTAAAAACTGGAGTTGCGATTTACGGCACGATTCCAGAACTTTCCCCTATACATTACCATTCACTGTAGGGAAAGTAAAATGTAAATAACGTAAAAAAAAATTTTAGGAAATATTCAAATTATCCCATAAAATATATAAAAAGTTATTTCAGAAACATGGTTCGTAATTTTTTAAATAAAAATTAAAATAATAATTGCACCCATATTATATGAAGTTATCACGTGACCCACTTCAAAATAAAATACAGCATCCATCTTTTTTCCAAGTGTCAAAATCGTGATATTTAAAGTTCTTTTTAATTTATATTTAGTGTTGTTTGCACCTGTCCTAAACTGCTTTATTTTTGCATAATTTCTGTGCATCTATATACTGCGCCAACTCAATCACAATATTTTTTAGTTTAAATGTTCATTAAACTTTGATTATTTCTACAACGAAGCCTAATTTTCACGTATGTAAACAAATCAAGCTATAAGGTGAGTTG